>VZTE01006501.1:145696-209695 GCA_013397775.1 Eulacestoma nigropectus
ACCCACCCCGGTGCCGTCGGGCGAGCGAGTGCCCGGGAGGCGGAGCGAAGCGGAGCGGAGAGGAGGGCTGCCCTCGAGGGCAGCCCCGCTGAGCGCGGCGCGGCCCCGCGGGTGGATGCCCGCCGGTGCCGGGGCTGGCCCGGGGCTGGCCGGCCGGGCTGTGCCCTGGCAGGGGAGCGGTGGGGCGCCGGGGAGCTCGACGGCTCCGCACGGGGCAGGGCCATGCACAAGCCCATGGAGAAGTCCCAAAACTTCCGCATCGAAGCGCTCCTGGCTGAAGAGCCGGCGCGGAGCGCCTCCCCGCCGGGGCTGAGCCCCGGGAGCCCTGCGGCGAGCCCCGGGCCCGCCGGGCGCTCCGACACCCCCTCACCGCGGGCGCCCCCGACCGCTGCGCCCCTCGCCCCGGCCGGCTTCGTCCCCAAGCCCGGCTTGCTGCATCTCTCTGGCCCCGGGCTCGGCGCCCTGCCGGCCCTCTACCCGCCCGCCGTGTACCCGCTCCCGAGCCTGGGGGGCCAGCACCCCGCGTTCGCCTACACCGGCATCCCGCACCTGCCGCCGCCCGGCGCAGAGCACCTGAAGGCGGCCGTGGCCGGCTCCTTCCCGCTGGAGCACTGGATCCGAGCCGGGATGCTGGTGCCGAGGCTCTCCGACTTCAACGGTGAGTGACCCAGGGGCCGACCCTCCCGTCAGGCGGAACACGGCTCTGGCTCTTGCAACCCCTGGGGGCGTCCGCCGGCACACCAGGGTGCAGGTCCCTTCGACAACCCTGGACTGAAGTTTCCCGAACCCGCCCCTTCGAGGGCCTCCGGTGGTTCGGGTCGAGAGCCCGCGGGGACACTGAGCCCTCCGGGCTGACCCCAGTGCGTGGCTCTTCCTGTACCCAGACCCGCTTCCCAGTCCGGCAGGGTTGGGGCGTGGGTTGTCCCACTGCTGGGGGGGACCTGACTCGCCCTCCGGAGACCTCCGAGGGCTGTGAGGCCCTGGGGAACCGATCCGAAGGGCAAAGTCTCGCCTTACGCCGGCCCGGTGTTCCGGAACAGCCCCGAGAAGCACTGCCCGCGCCCCTGCCGGCAGAGCCGAACCGCGCCGACCCAGGCTGCTGGCCCCGCACGGCGCCGCGGCTCGTTGGGCTCCTGCGGCGCGGGAAGGAAACGAAAATAAAGAGACGGCGGCAAAAACCTGCGCCGGGAAACGAATAAACCCCTCCCGGTGCGGCTGGGAACGAACCCGCCTGAGTCCTGCTGGATGCGCGGCCGGATCGAGCCCCCGTGCAGGGACGGGCCGAGGCTCCGGGTCCTGCCCAGCGTCGCGCTCGTCTCCTGGGGGTGAGGGGCCGGTGAGTTCATTGCTGGCGGCAGCTGCGGGAGCCAGGCGGCCCGACAGCGTGCTCGGCTCCAGCCCTGCCCCGCTCCCTCCTGGTGGGTACCACCAGGGCTGCGGGCTGGCACCCGATCCCGCACTGCTATGATGGGCCACGGGTGTGAAGGGTCCTGCAGGGCACGGACGGAACAAGAACTGACCTAAGACACTTGTCCCGTTGGGGACTGGCACCCCTGGCAGTGTGACCTGGACCCTGCCCTGTGCTGGTCAGTGCAAAGATGGGCATTAAACCAAGAGTGACTGGTTAATAAAGCCCCGCCAGAGTATCGAGATTTGTTAGCTGAGCATAGTGTCTTAAAAAGCTGGGAGCCCATTTATGAAATAATAATAATTTTTAAAGGCTGGATAAATAATAGTGTAGAAAATATAGAGAATTAACTTGAAAAATTCCATTTATTACTCCTACCTCAAACTATTCCTGGTCAGGTTAAAAGGAAACAGGCTGGTTTTTTCCCCATGCTGTCTCTCTTTACTTGGCTTTCCCTAGACTTTAGGAAAGGTCCATCTGTGAATCTAGAGGTGTAGAATAAGCCTCCAGTGCTATGGGTTATGTGCACTCCTCAAACATGTCACTAAGACAAGAAAAAATAATTCTTTATTAGTTAGGGGGTGAAACATCTTCCTCCTCCTCTGCGTGGCCATGTTATCCTTGAAGGGTCTGGGTCTGTTGGTGTATCTCAGCACCCTGCTAGCTTCATACAGGGTTGTGTTTCACCAGAGTGGGAATGCTCCACTGCATCTGATCCTGTGGCCCTGAGAGCAGATTCTGGCTGGGATAATGTAGAGGTATTTGTACATCAGCCCCAGTCCTCTCAAAAGCAGGATCTGCTCTTCAGCTGATTTTATCCAAAACATCATAAAAAGGAAACAAATCCCAAATTATGGGCATGAGAACAACTTGTGAAGGGAGCTCTGCAGAATGCACTGGACCAGAATGTCAATGGTTCTTATGGAAAACACTGAACAGGGCTCCTGTGGAAGCTCAGAGGGAGGAAAAGCAGTTTCTGACCCAAGTACTACTTACCTGGGTTCTGAAGACCCCAGAGCAGGGTAGACAGGTAGAGGTGTAACAAGGATGCAGCAAAAGCTGCCAAAGCTGTAAATTTTTTCATCCAAGTGACCACTGCCTCAATCCATGTCCTTACTAAAAGGTGTTTGTTCCCAGTTCTGGGGAGCCCTTTGCAGTGGGGATTCTTTCTGTCCAGTGTCCTGTCAAATACTTCAGCAATTCTTCTGCTGTGCAGGACAGAACCTCATGCATCTCCAGATCGTTACTTCTGTCTATTGGTAACCTTAGGGTTCTCAAGCCTGTCTTCAGCCCTTGCTCCTATGGGCTCACTGAAGCTCTGAAATCAGGTTCCTTTGCAGCATGCCTTCTCCTTGTAGTTAACAGGACTGGCCCCAGCTGCATGTCATGGCTGTGTCTGGGCTCATATTGCCCCAGTGTGCTGGCCACGGTATAGGGACAGTGGTGTTGGTAGGCAGGGACAGGAAAGTGCACCTGCCTAGGATGTGCTGCCTCCACAACCCTTCCTCATCTCTCTGAGGAGGGTGGTGGGCTGGGCAGGAGCCTTCCCTTGTTAGCACAGGGCTCCTGGGCTGCCTGTAGTTTGTGGGAGCCCCCGTCCCACCACCCAGCCTAGACAGACAGATGGATGGACCTGCCTGGCTGAAGTGTCCAAAGTGACTGAGTACAAGTGTCAATGCTGCTGGTGCCAGTTGTGTTTAACTCTCCCAGGGCCAGCAGACAGATGGTTGTAAGAGATGAATCTGAAAGCCTCCTAGGACGTATTATGGATCATTCCAGGGGAGATCTTGAGATTTATTTATAGGGAATTCCAGGACTAAATTCTGGAATAAATTCCTTCTTTGGGTGTATGTGTAGAGATGTCTTGCAGGTGTGGTCTAGTTTGATCTCCTGGGGACAGTCAGGATGGAGGAAGCAGCAGGACAGCCTAGGAACTGCAAGCTCTGTGGGCATGCCTTGCACACGTTCTCCCTGCTATCACCTGTGTGTGGGGAGGTAGGATGCCAGGGAGACGGTCTGAGACAGTTGGTACCTTTAGGAACCTGGCCTGGGCTTGGGTGCTGGGCTTGCTCAGAGCAGAGCCCCTGCTGCGAGGCAGGTGGGTGCTGTGCCTCCCTCGCTAGCTGCCTGTGCAGAGCCACATGCAGTGCCTGGCTGCCTCTGCTGCAATGCGGAGTCAGAGGGTTGTGGAAGGCCTAGGTGCAGGAGCAGGCGTGCCCTTGCTGCAGACAGCAGGGATGCTGCCTGTCCAGGTTCTGCTATCCCCAGCCTGGGGTTGCTATCCTGGCACATTGAGCACCTCCTGAACCACACAGGGGGAGCATTTGGCACTGGAGTGCCATGACTATTAATTTTTCTGGGAGCTGTGATTTATTTGCCATGTTTGTCAGTGTGGAAATGCAGTGCAGTGGTGGGAGCCAAGTGCAGAGACCCACTGCAGCTGAGAGCTGTAGCAGTGGGGAGCAGCGACATACAGCTGTAGACTCTCAGGAAGAGCAATGCATCCTCTCTGAGGGACCCGGTGCTTAGATGGCTTTCCTCATGCACCACTGCCTCACTAACTTGATGGCCTGGAGCCCAGACCAGATCCTGCCCATGATGGCAGAGAGCTTGTTGATGGGCTGTGCTGGGCTAGGAGAGCAGGCAGGGTAAGTGTTATCAGACTTGTTCAAAAAGCAGTGCCTTCCAAGGCTCACCAGCTGTACAGTGGTCTGGTGTCAGCTGGAAATATGGGCTGGGAAACAGCTGGCAAGCAAACAATTGAGGTTTAATGGTGAAGCAAGCAAGGGGCTAGCAGAGGTAGCAATGCCCTTACACATGCTGCCCCACAGAGAATGGCCAGGGCTGCTGGCAGGTCAGAAAAAGCCTCTGGTGATGACCCTGATACTGAGACCACCTCTCTCCCTTCCAGCTCTGACATCTGGAGAAACACCTCCTAAAGCAGTGAGGGTGTTAATTTCCTCTCCTTTATCTGCCAGACCACAAAGTTAAGTGAACTAGAGTTAAACAAACCAAATTAAAAACAAGTGAGTTAATATCAACCTAGGATTACCCTTGTTATCAAGTAGACGGAACTGTATCAAATAAACCAACAATTCTTTATAAGCTTTATCTAATTATCCAGGAGGCAGCTGCCTTGCAGAGCTGCTGGCCTCAGACTCGGAGGGCATTCCTGGCCCCAGGCCAAGCAATTTATTTACTGATACTGCAGCCAGATGCCAGGCACCCATCAGGGGGTCCAAGCCCTGCCAGGCTGAAGGGATGTCGAGACAAGCTCTGATCCTGGATGGAGTGCTGGAGGAGATGGCTGAACAGGTAATAAATCCTTTGGCAAGCAAAGGTGTGATGCTGAGGCAGTCACTGGTGTTCTGGTGGGAGCTGGATAAGGTGGAGAGCCTTCCCAAAGGGTAATTCTTTCTATGAGATGCTGATGGTGATAGGGATGGGTTCATAGCTCAGTTGACACTTACTGGAGGAGGTAAGCCCTGGGGGGATGCTTGCTGTGCACCCCTTGGGAGGATTCTTTGTCCTTGTGGCAGCCTGCCACAGGACAGGGAGGGACAGGACTCCACAAAGCACACTGGCAGGACAGGCTGGAGCTACCAGCAGCCACAAGGCATAATTTCCTCTTTCCATGGGAAACTAGAACCTACTTCATTCCCTTAATCTCAACTTCTACCTCCTCCCTTTTCTCTTTCCCCAGTGAGAAACTGCAGACTCTCTTCCCTCATACTCTCTCCACACAAAGGAGCTAGAGCCCTTTAGGAAAGGTAACAGCAGAGCTGATGCCAGAGGTGTTGGTCATTCAGGTCCATGAAAACCTGCTGCTATGGGTGACGGAAGGTCAGCTGTATTGGCTTGGGCTTACTCCACCTGGTGTGGAGGCCAAATCTTGAACAAGTCACAGTGGGGAGCAGTGGTGATGGATAATAATAGCTGCTGAAGGGTGTACTGTCAGAGGAGGACACAGATCAGGTGGCCAGTCACACCTCTGTATGCTGGGCATTGGACTGGTGGTGGCTCAAATCGTATGACAGCACCACAGAGTGGCTTGAGGATTGGGGGTTTTTTGTCAGCACTGGGGCAGGAGGCAGGGTGGGTTTCCAAGGAAGTCAGGCTCTGTACAGTGTTTGTAATGGACACACTGCACTGAACCTGAATTGGACACTGAGAAGGAGAAACTGGGGCTGGTAACAGAACCATGCTCCAGAAATCAGTCCCCTGATTCCCAAATAATTGGTAGTTATTTGCGATATATCCTGTTTGGATTTATTTGACTTTTGGACAAACTTTCTGTTCCTCTTTTCCCTGCTAGACCTCAGCAGCTTGCCTGGGGAAGAGTGAGTCCCTTGAGAGGGTGTTGTTAAAGCAAGTTACCTTCCAGGCTCCTCTGAAGCTGGACAGACCAAACTTGCACTGCTTTTAGGATTGAGATTCTTCTGTGAGGCACTTCTGTGCCTCTGCTCTTCCCACATCTGGTTTTAGTCTGGTCACATATGACCTTGCTAGAGGAGGCACAGAGGAGCCTTTCAGGGTGATCTGAAGGATTTCTGTGCTCCCTGGAGCCAGGACGTGATGCCCTAGGAGCTGAACCCTGGGCTCTCTGCTTTGGAGTGGGGAATTCAGGCTGGGAATATGATATTTCTTCACCCTTGGACCCTCCAGCTCCAGAAAGCACAGAACTCACAGATTACTGGATGCTGAGAGGGCACAACCTTTTCCCTTCTCTTTCCCCAAAACATTCTCTACAGACCATGCTGAGAAAGAGGAACTGCTCAGACCCTTCCCTGACCTGATACAGCCAATTTGCACAGTGCAGCCTTGTTGCAGGGAGGGACTCTGGGGCTCCAGATGCTCCAGCCACCCTCCTGTCTCAGCAAAGGAGGCTCACTGGGAGCCAGAATCCTTGGGCTGCTGGACACTGCCTAGGGCTGCTTTGTGTTGTGCCCCCCACCAACACAGAGTGAATGAACTTCCCCTCCAGTTCTTGCTGATGCATCTCTGGCCTTTCCCTCCCTGAGGAGCTGCAAAGGGTGTTAGCTTGGGCTGCCCCATCCCTGCAGATGCTAGCTCCCATAACAGCTCCTTTCCTTAGCCAGAGGAGCCTTTGCAGGTAGGTTTGGTCCCACGTCTCCATGGAGGATTTGTACAGCCAGAGCATCCGCAGCCAGTCAGAGCCCAGATGGCTGTGGAACTCTGCAGAGCTGAGACATCTTTCATCTGTATTTGTCCTGGAAATCTTTTGAACCTCTCATTCTGTTTTAGCCTTGAATATATTTCATATGCAAAATAATGCATCACGTGTGTCAGAACCATTGGCACAGTGTGTCTCTGTTCAGTCAGTCCCTTGTTTAACCGGCCGGTGGCTATGAGGTGGGTCCCACAGGCTGTCTCTCCTGGCACTGAGGGGCTACAGGCACAAGAAGGGGCTGTGTCTATCCTGCTCCCGTGAGGAGTTTGCAGAGCCCTAGCCCAGCATGTGTTCTATCTCTTTGACCCACCCAGCATCCAGGTACTTGGAATCAAACCTGTGCTGTGATCAGTTAATGCCTCTTTCATAAATTCCTGCCTCATGCATCATCACTGTGTTTGTGAAGGGCTCAGTGAACACCTCGGAAGATGGGCAGGTTGGGATCAAAGCTGGAATCTGGGGGAGGTAACATGAACGGTGCCCCATGCCCAGCAAAGTGGGTAAGTTGGAGCGGCCCTTGCAAAGCAGGGCACATCTTTGGGGCCAGGATGCTCCATCTAGCTACCCAAGATGTGTCAGCGGGGACGTGCCAAGGACCTTTTGCATTAGTGCCCACTACCACCACCCCCCATTCTCCCCCACACCCCTTCCCGCTGCTCCAGCACTTTATTCCGAGCTGCAAACCCCTGGGTTTGATTGCCGCTGTGGTGCTGGGAGAAGCAGTAAAACTGAACCCCAGGGGGACAATAAAGCCAGTGGAGAGAAGATAAGCAAGGATCAAACGGAGTGCGGCAGCCACCCCATGCTGCACTCTCAAAGGTCCCTTTGTTCCTGCTGCCTCCTGATTCAGTGCCGCTCTGCCTTCAAGGGCTGCAGGCGAGATAGCGGAGCTCACGGACAGCCCCGCCGCAGCCCCTGGCCGTTGAGCTGCCACCTGTGCGGCCCAGCAATAAAAAAAGAGAACTAATTTCAGTCACAGCACTGATCCCAGTTGTACACCAAGGCCTGATAACATATCTCACTGGTTCCTATCAGGCAATAAAGTCATTATTGGGGTGGGAGATGATGGGGACGTTCACCTTTCTCCTCATCCTGGGTTTGCTGAGGGGTTGTCCCCCTACAGGTCTGCTGTCCCCTGACCCCTACCCACTGTCTGCTCTACAGCTGCCCCGCAATCTGGCTTGATGGGGAAGTGCCGTCGGCCCCGCACAGCATTCACCAGCCAACAGCTCCTGGAGCTGGAGAACCAGTTCAAGCTCAACAAGTACTTGTCCAGACCCAAGCGTTTTGAGGTGGCCACGTCGCTGATGCTCACTGAGACACAGGTACCTTGGCCCTGGGGGGATGGAGCATAGCACCATGGAGCTGCCATGGGGAGAAGTCGAGGTCATGGGCAATGCTGATGCCATCAGCCCCACACCCCACTGCTCCTATCAGTGCCCCTTCCAGAGCATCTCCTGCAGAGACCTGCCTGGTGGGCTCCAGGCTCTTCTCTTGTGAAGGGCACCCCAGAAATACTGCTTCTCTTTCTACCTGGCACCCCCAACTTGGGTTTCAGAGCCTTCCCATCCCTCAACATGCTGTGGGAGGGGTCTTTTTGTGGGGCTAAAATGAAAATGTCCCTGTGCATGTCCTTGGCTGGAGGCTGGATGGGGGAAAGGCAGCAGCCCCCATCGTTTCTCTCTCTGTGGCAGTTTCAGCCTCTTTGCACATATCTGTAGCACCGTGGGATGCCCCACAATGAAGAGGTTTTAGGGGGACCCTCCATGCAGGGAAGGTGAGGGGGTGAGTGGGGACAGGATGGGGCAGGGTACATCCTCCCCCCTGGGGGCTTTCCCTTGGCAGGTGAAGATCTGGGTCCAGAACCGCCGCATGAAGTGGAAGCGGAGTCGCAAGGCCAAGGAGCAAGGGGCTCAGGCGGAGGCTGAGAAGCAACGAGGGCTCAGTAAAACCTGTGAGAAGCTGCTGCCCAGCGAGCCCCAGGGACAAGCTGCTGAAAGCCCCGAGTTCATGGGGCACAGCCCTGACTCAGGCTTCCTGCACTGCAGCACCGCCGAGCTGAGCTATGGCCCAGACTCCTCTTGCTCGGGGGGCGAGGAAGAAGAGGAGGATGAGATGGGTACCACAGAGAGGAAGATTGGCTCTGTGTTGTGAAAGGCGAATGGAGCCAGCTGGGGAGAGGGGCCAGGCTGTGTTGTGGGGGGTGTCTTTGCTGGCTGACACAGACTGTGCCTGGAAGGAGCAGGGGGCTGCAGGGCACCTGCCACCCTTTAACTTATGTGTGTTTGGATCCTATTTAACTTGTAATTATTCCTCTGTGTGTATCTGGAGGAGTCCCCAGATCCCTCCCCTATAAAGCTGTTATCTGGATGCCTGTGCTTTTCCTTAGGGGATGGGAGGCCCTGGCCCCGTCCTGCTGCTGTGCTGTCCTACCAGGTCCCTGGGGAAAAAGGTGGGGAGAGCAAACTTGGACAGCTGGCAGCCTGCTGGCACAGCTGGAAGAGAGAAACCCCAGACCCTTCTTTGCACTGCCACTGCCCTACAGATCTGACAGTGCCTGGAGCAGCATACCCCGGTGTGGTGCCAGCTTGTCCTTCCCCTTGGTGGTGTGAAGAGCTGGGAAGGATGCCCAGGTTGCATGCCAGCCTGCCTTACCTCCTCCTGCACCAGTAGCATCCCTGGTAGGGTCTGCGTTTCGCAGGGCAAAACTGTCCTGTGAAGCAAAGCTGATGCTGTTTTCCATGCTGCAGTTAGCCTGGTTGCATTGGTGGGGCATTGCCCCAAATAAGGGAGGGGGAAGGGAGGCACGAAAGTGCTCAGGCTGTAAAGGCTCAGTGCTGTGGTGAGCTCCCCTTTTCCTATGCTTAATCTCTCTCAGTTCCTTTCTGGGCTTGTTTCATGATGCTCTTGGGGTGTTGCTCACTCTGACTGGGCTCAAATCAACCCTTGGTAGCAGGATGATGACTGACACCCTCTACCACTCCCTAGAAGCACTAGGGTTAAGCACTGACTCCCCATAAGTAAGCATGCTGCCCTTGTCCTCACGGGATGCTGGAGGGTCCTGGAAGGCCCTATAGACCTCCCATGCTTCCTGTGCACTTACTGGGTCTCCCCTTGGGGTGCTGAGATGGCCGTGAAGGTAGAGGGCCAGCCCGAGGTGACCCATTCTCAGACAGACCGTGATGTCCCTCCTGACCCACATCCTGCTGTTCTCTCCTCTCGTCTCCCTGTCTCTACCTGAGAGTGGCAGGGAGGGCTATCTGCCCCGGGACTTGTGGTCGGGGTGGGAATTGCTGAAGGGCTACAGTCCCTCTGGAATCCTGGGTCACCTCTGGCAGACAGTCAGTGATGGAAGGGACAGGTAAGCGTTGGTGCGGGGCTGTCACATATGGCAAGGCTGGGAAAAGCCTGTCAGTGTCTGGGGGGCAGCACCCTGGGCAAGGGGACAGATGCGATGCTTTTGGGACAGAGGGGTGGGCAGGAGAAGCAGGTGACGGGAGAGAGGAGCATGAGGAAGGACAGACGGATGGATGGATGGATGGCTGTCCTGTGTGGGGGGACAGTGACCCGCAGTGGCTGCTGGCAGCTCAGCAGTTTCCCCCTGGGTGCATGGCATCCTCACTGCCTAGGTTCCCTCTCCCCAGGCAGTCCATTTCAAGACACGCAGGTGTCCAGACCCCTGGAATTGCCCAGTGGGTACCTCTGGTCCTGGGGAGGCTGCAGCCCTTGCTCCAAGGGATGGATATGAGCCAGGGTAGGAGCAGGTGCCAGGAGCCTGCTGTGGTTGGTGTAACATGGGGCAACAGAGAAATAAATATGGGGTAGGGGGGAAAAAATACAAGGAAAGGAGGAAGGGATGGGGAAGCATGGGAGGATGGTGCCTAATTCCCTGCCATTGCCATGTGGGGACAAGCGAGCGGGTGAGACCCATTGCTCCAGGAGAGCTGTGCCAGCTCCCAGCAGGAACGCAGGGCTGCGCACAGAGATGCTGGCACATGCCAGCCCATGGCTGCAGGAGCATCAGGGCCAAAGATATCTATCACCTGATATGCAACCTGGTTCAGCAGGAGACCACAGGGAGCACCACACACTGGAGCTGGGCACATTGGAGCAGGCCTGAAATGGGGGGACAGGAATGGTAAAGGCAGAGAGGAAAAAGCAAGAAGGAAAGCAACAAAATTGCCAGGAAGGAGGAGGGGAGCTGAAGGCATGTCACAGACTTAAAACGTTCACCTTGATGGGCCGTGACAGGTTTAATTTCCAGAGTACAATCATTAAAGTGATGGATGAGAGGCGTTCATCTCGCGCCCGGTGCACTCAGGCCCACCATGGCTGCAGGAGGGTTTGTTTTGTTGCTGTTATTTATGAGGTTTTTTCTGGAGGAGCCAGGCACTCGTCCAGAGCTGGGGGGACAGAGGAGGGGACACAATTGATGCTGGAAGAGTTAGGGTGCTGATTTACAGCTGGGCTGCTTAGCTCGATGACTCATTTGTAAACATCGACCAATGCCATTAAAGCTGCATCTCCTTCTGGCACCCTCTGCCCTGGCACCCTCCCTGTGCTGTTTGATGTGGCCAGCCCCGCTCTCCACCACAGTGCTGCCTGCACACCCTGAGGTACTATCTGTCCCCCCCCACCGGAAAAATGAAGGTCTTGCCTCCTTGAGGGTCATCCAGGGCACTGGGAAGATGTAGGACTGTCCCATGGTGGTGGTGATGCCCCACGAGAATGATACCTGATGGGCTCGTGCAGCCAGGGCTCCCCACCCTCTGTGCCTTTGCTGGTCTTGGCCCCACAACTACTTTTGGCAATGATAACAACTTGTTACTTGTGTCACCGATGCTCCAAGGAGCTTAGGGTGACCTGGCCCCATTAAGGTGTCATCCCTGAGAGCACCCTCCAGCCTGCAGCAGCAGCCTGTGAACCCTTGCCACCCCGCAATCCCCCACTGTCCTCACTCACGCTTCCCATGCACCCACGGACTTCACGGCCCCCCCTTTGCTGGCTCAGCTTTACACTGTCGCCTGCCCCTGCACTCATCCTCAACACCCCACACCCCGCGCTCTCTCCTGCACCCCTGCATCCCTCCCTCTTACACCCGCCCTCCTCCATCTCCTCGCCCCTGAACTTCCCATTTCCTCTTGATCTCGCCCCCGCACTCCTGAGAACCCCTCACCGGCCTCCTTCGCCCCTCCAGGCTCCCCTGACCCCCACCGGCCCCCGCCCTCTCCCCGCCCCGCGCGTCCCTCCGCCGCCCCCTGGCGGCCGCCGCTGCCGCGCGAATTGACCCGAGCCGGCCGCCGTCGTCGCTCCGGGAGCCGCTGCGTCCGGTCTCCACGGCAACGCGGGCCGGCCCGTACGGCGCTGAGCGGCCGGGACCGGGCCGGGACGGCACCGAGGTGCCCCGGGCTCCCGGTGCTTTAGGGAGCCGGGCTGGGCTCGAGGGAGCCGGACTGGCCCGAGGGCGATGGTGACCCGGGGCCCGGGCTTCTGCTCCGCTCCGGGGGCGGGCAGGGTTGTAACGGAGCGGGCCGTGCCCCAGAGAGCTGGGCAGGCGCTCGCTGCAGGGAGCAGGGTCCTGCCACAGTCATCCATACGGGGCTCGAGGGGGCCAGGCCAGGCTACAAAGCACAGCTTTGCTGTACTGGGCTCTGTGGGCCGGTAGCGGGCAGGGCAGGGCTGTGCTATCCAGCGCCAAGGAGAGCCTTTCCACAGGGGCTGGGCTGTGAGTCACGACCCACAGGTCATCGGGACAGCCGTGGTCTGGGGAGAGGGCTGGGCTCAGCTGCCAGATGGGGACACGACGGGGGCTGATCCCCTGCAGGGAGGGGGCTCGGCGCCACCATGAGCGTGAGGAGGGGGCGTTGGGTCTCTGGGAGCGCCCAGCTCTTGGCAGCAAAGGCGCTGTGGGTGCAGGAGCAGCACGTGTGAGGACTTTTTCCTCTTGTTTCTCAGATGCTTGCTCGGGTGCATGGCGAGCCCCAAAACCCTGACTCTTTTCGGAAAAGTGGCAATTACAGGAAGGTGAGCGGAGGAGCAAAGAGTGCTACTGACGTGAGTGGATTGTCTGGCAGGCAGGGAGGGGAGGGAAACAAAAAAACGTTTAGCCTTTGCGTCCGTCGTTCATCACACCCTTTAGTATCTGCTGTTTGGGCTGTGGCCAGGAGGTGTCCCCTCTGGACTCCTGGAGCAGGGCTTTTGGACACTCCTGGAGTTTTGCCGCGGGGTGGCTCCTCTCATCCTTTGCCAGAGTCAAAAAACCCTTAGCGTCGAGCAACGGCTGTTTGAGTGATTTCTCCTCCCTTCCTCCCAAACCGCTACTCCCTAAGATGTCTTCAAGAGAGGCAAAGAAGAAGAAAGTCATATTCTGGGGCATTGAGGTGCCTGAAACACTCAGTTGGCGTGGCTGGGAAATTGGAAAAGAGATAATCAGACACCTGACCTTGAAAAATGTTCATGGGAAAGCCCAGAAGCTGAGCTACAGGTGCGTGGGAAGTTTGTTTGTCCTTTGTACTCCTCATGCTCTCGCTGCATCTTCACTCCTCCTGCTGTATCAGTCACCTCAGCACCTTTTCTCAGATTCACCTTCCCTCTCTCCCCTTGAGTGCTGTGCTGGAGACAATGTGTGCACCCTTATGTTGCAGGACAGAAACCTGCTAATTCAGAAACACAGCCCTTGTTCCTGGCAGAAGTCTGTTAAATGAAATGCCTTGTTTTAAATTCTGTTTTGCTGATACTTCTGTCTGTGAGGCATTTCCAGTCTAGTGAGATTTTAATTGTGGATGTATGCCAGGCAGTCACTAGTGTGACCTAAAACCATTGCTCCCAGAGTCTCTCTGGATGTTGAGCCATTCCATGCATCTTTGTGACTCTCTCTGCTCTGAAACTCAAACGTGTCTGCCCTATGTGTTTTGCTCATAGTGCATGGCCTGAAAACATAAAATATTGTTCAAGGAAGGGGTAGGTACTTAGAGCCAGGAGTGGGTTTTCAGGACACCTGGGTTCTGTCCCTCTCTACTATTTTGCTGCTGAAGTACCCTTGGGGTCCAGTGTGTAAAGTGCTTCTAAATTGTGGGATCTGGAGGTGTTGGTTACTTATTCTCTTTTCTGCTGTCTAACTTAAGCTGCATGCCCTCAGACAAAATCTTTTGTTTTGATTTTGTTATCTAGAGCTCCTTCCACGCCATTCTTCTTCACTGTTTTCCCGCAGCCGATTACTCTGAGCCCCGGTATGTCCATAACTCTGCCCATCGTTTTCCGGCCCAGTGAAAAGGTAAAACAGCAACATCACAACTGCTCTCAGTGCTCAGGCTGTGTTCCGGGGGAGGGCAGTGGGCCTCTGCCTCTCTTGTCCTTTCTGATTTGTTTTCACTTAATGCATGAGTCCTTGAGGAAATTCTAGCATAGAAAGAGTGGGCAGAATAACCTTCCTGCTCTCTCCACATCTTCATTACCTGAGGGAGCCCTAATCCCTGACTTCTCTGCAGAGTTTGCCAGGAGTTATGAGAGGAATCCTCACAAAAAGTATTCCCAGTTTTTCACATACTACTTCTGGCTTTCAACTCAGTAAGATAAAGTGCTTAAACTGTCCACACCTGGTTTGATCCCAAGGAAACACATCTGGGTGGTTTTAGTGCAGAACCTTGGGTTGAGGAACTCACTTTCTGCTGTCCTACAGGAGATCCCAAAGCCTCTACATTCAAGAGCTACCAGTTTTCTAAAGGGATATGTCAGGGGCCTCCCTTCTTTTGGATGGAGTGGGTTTCTTTAAGCTTTATTTTAAACAGCAATGATTCTTTTTATCCAGACCCTTTTCTTGATTTTCAGGTTGTTTGTAGTGTCTGTCTTGGCTCTGAGTGTTGATCTCTGGCTGTTGTGGACAGCTGTATGTCTTTGATGTGTATCTCTGTCCTAGCCATAGAGCATGGTCACTGGACAGATTCCCAGTACCCTGCTCTCTTAGTATCATGATTTTCTGATGACTGTTCAGTGTTGCCTTTATGAAATAAGCTGCTGGCCTTGTTCCATTTTCAGTGAATAGTTTGTCTGCAGTACATCAATCCCTAAAGCAGGAGGCTGCCTTTCTTAGAGAGAGCAAGGACTGTGTGTGCTGCAGTGGCCAAGGTGTCTTCTTACCTGTATGAGTGTTACTCAGGAGGGGTGGCAAATGGGAAGCATAGAAAACATGCATCTTTCAATTCCTTCTATCTTGGCTGGCTAGCAGATGTCCTGGGGCTATTTGTACACAATGCTGTCAGCTGCATCTTTAAGTTGTGTGTTATCTGCTTGGATCTCTAGCTGACAAAGCATTTAATCAAAGATTAATACTTCTGTGCTCGTGGAGCTCTGAGAAAGGCTGTACATGCTTCGGTTCAGCTGAATTGGGATCCTGAAAATACTTAAAGAAATCCTTCTGCATTGAAACAAATCAGGTGGAACTAATGTGGCCTTCAACTGCTCTCCCTGAGGGTGTTTGTGTGTTCCCTGACAGAGGAGTATGCCTGGGTACCTTACACACTGCCTGCCTTTTCTGAGTGATTCATATGCTCTCTGCCCTGCACAGAGGCCTCCACTGGTGCCTCTGTTGCCAACATATTTTTTCCTCAACAGTTGCAGAGGTGAAAGTGACAGGTATTCATGGGTGGAGCTGCAGTACCTGCAAGGTGGAGTCCATCTAACTGCTGTCTCCTCTTGCTTTTCTGTGCAGAGGGATTATGAAGACAGCATCTTCTTTATGAAAGCTGAGGGTGAGTTCTCTGTTGCCCTGCGTGCTATGCTTCCACGCTTCGGTCTGTCCATCCCGGACACTGTCCAGTTGCCTGTCTGTGCTGTCCACCATGTTACGGAGACAACCTTTCCTGTGTGCAATGTTGGGTGAGTGAGAGGTGGCTAAGCAGACACTCTTTCTGTTTTGTCAGGTATTTTTGCCACTTTTTTGGACTCTCCAATGAATGCAGCTCATTCCAGTGGTTATTAGTTCTGCTGGCTGCCTTAACAGGAGGCAAAACTCTGCCTCCCCTGAGGTCTTGGCAGAAAAGGCAGCAGAATGGTAGTACAGGTCACTGTGGGCACATCTTGGCATCTCACATCTGTTTATTGCCAGCATATGCTGAGAACCATTCATGCACAGGAACTAGGTGGGGACAAGCACAGTGTCCCACTGAGAACATCCCACATTCACAGGACAGGCCTGGGCTTCTGTTTAACGAAAGACAACCTGCCCAGCATGAACAGGGAGAGATGAGCTACCAGCTGGAAACATTTTAGTCATTTAGGAGCAAAGATGGTCCCAGTTACCAAGGTTTGTCCTATTTTAGTGAGGAAGGACAGTACTGTAGAAAGGAATGCAGTGAAGTTCCCAGGCAAGGAGGGGGTGCACTTCCAACGAAGTGATTCCAACCATTCCAAGTGTTTCAGTCTCCACTTAGAGAAATAATTTGTACCAACTGAGAGGCCCAGGATGTTAGGGGATAAGGATGGTAAGAAACACACGGCTTGGATCAATAAAATAGAAAAAGCTGATGGTGTATCATGTTCTTTGCAGAAAACAAACAAGCAGAGGGGGTTCTGGAAAATTGAATGAGGTATTAGGGAAACGACTCAATCCTCTCTTCTCGCTTGGGCATATAACAGAGGAACAAATGTTCATTTGGAATTAAGTAGCTGCAAATTTAGATACAGGAAAAGCAAATACTTAATTCTGGGGCTGATTTCCTTGCTATCACCTTATGGCCATTAATACAGTTCTTAGCTGTAATAACTAAGATTCCTTAAAGTGTGAACAGAGCATTTGCAAAGACTAGAGACAAATTTCTTCACAGCATCACGTATTTGTCCAGATGCATTAGGGATTCTTCCATTCAGCACTGCTTGCTTCACATCCTCACCAAATAACCTGTTGGGAAAGGCCCATCCTATGCATGATTGCACAGGCAGCAAATGATCCATTAATCTCCTTAAAATATATCTCCATTTCCTAGTGATCTCGTTAGCGTCTTTTTCTGGGAGACACCAAGCCCTTTCTTCATGGATCCTGACCTTAGCACACTGAACCCAGGTGCTGAGTGCATGGTCAAGGTGGCCTTCCAGCCGAAGGTGGCTGGGGTGCATTATGCGGCAGCAACATGCTGGTTTGGAGGTGAAGTGAAACAAAAGAGGACAATCCAGCTAAAAGCCCTGGGTGAGTCTTTCTTGCATTTAACACTCAAAGAAATGTTTATTACCCCTTACTCTGGAATAGCATTCCACAGGGATACGTGGAGGGCCTGCACTCCATGGAGGCTCTGCCAAATTTGGCTCAACCCAGTGATGAGCAAGTGAAGCCCAGGGTTTGAAAGTGGCCCGTGAAATTCTCTAATGTACTTTTGCCAATTTGGAAGTGTTACCTGAAGAAACAGAGGGTCCAATATGCACTGTAGCATGGTTTGGCCAAACCAGCATTTCCAAGGCCTGTTTAAGTTGACAGAGGGGGAGAAATGAGAGAAGTTCACTGGAAAAAGCCTCCACAAACTGCTGGCTTTGTCTGCACTCAGTGTCTCCTGTCTGTCCCTGCTAGACAGAAAAGCAGAGGGACATTTCTAAAGCTTTCTGGATGCAAGCTAAAATAAGCAATGATTTCATTAGCAAGTCCTTGCCTTGAAGTGACTTGTATGGCCACTGACAAACAAATAATGTGATTCTGACTTAAGTAAATTAGGGCTGGAAGGGAGCTTATTTGGTTCAAAGCAGGGCCAACTTTGAAGGCAGATCCACCTTCAGAGTTATCTGAGGTTCTTCAGAGGGTTGTCCAGTTGAGTGTTGTATATCCAAGAATGAAGGTTCCACCTATCTTTCCTAATCTAGTATACTATTCTCTTTAACAGCCAAATACCCCTGCCTGTGTTTGAGCTTGACAGGAAAGGAGTATGAAAGTGTACAGCCTGGAAAGTTTCAGGCTGTCCTGTGTTTTGGATCAGTACCAGTGGGGACAAGTGTGGAGAAGTGTGTGGAAATCTTCAACATGTCTGTGGTATGTGGAGAGGGAAGATTGACTTCTTGTGAGAAGCTGGCATGCTGAAACGTTTCTCTGGGATATGTGGTCTTATGAATCTCCCTTGATGCTGTGAAAATAACCTAAGTGTGAATGTGAAGGAAGCAGAGATGACGAGCCTTCCCCTACCAAACCATGCCATTCACCCTTGCCTTCGAGCTACAGTGCTGGCAACTTAGCCATTTGCAGCATGGTATTGCAGTTTCCCCCTGCTTCCCTTCTGTCGAGATCAGGCAGCCACCATGTCCTTTGCATCCTGCAGCTCTCCTGCTCACCCTGGACAAGCCCATCAGTCCTGTGTGGCAGTTGTGTCAATCTCAAATTGGGGTGTGTGTGTCCCAGGCAGCCCAGTGAATTGTTCAAAAAGTCAAATGGATTTGAGTACCTTGTTACCTGTGCCAGCTCAGCCCATCCCTGCGCTCCAACACAAATGGTTCCCCAGGGCATGGCACTGATGCAGGCCTAGTCAGCCAGCTTAGAGGCAGCACCCAAGGATCAGCTGATGACCAGAATGCAGATCATCAGCTGAATGATCCTTCGGATGATGACCAGGATGTTGACCATCAGTCAGATGGTCCTTCTACAAGCGGAGACTGAACTTTAAATTCCTTTTGCTATGGAGTCAGAAGGTTAAAGCCCTTAAGGCTATTTAGAATTAAATTGATATAGAATTAGATTCGCTAGATATATCTCCCATGGTACTGCTGGAGAGTCTCTCTGCCAATGTTAAATCAGTGTCTGGTTTAGATTCTGTTTGGTAACTGGCCATTACCCAACAGAATCCTTATGCTGTGTTTGTTCTCCTTTCTGCAAAGGGCCCCGCAGAGGATTACAGATGCTACCCTTTTTGGTCTTAAACAAAGAGGGGGAATTGTGGATGCTGAAAGCTTGGTTGTAGAGAGATTTTCCAGCTCTCTGCCAGTGTTTGTGTGAAAGTGAAGACTTTCACACAGATGCTGGCTGAGAAACAGTTAGAGATTTCTGTAAACTAACTTCTTTATCTTGTAGGTGCAAGATGTTTTGCAATATTGTTATGGTTAGCTGAAGAATTGTTTTAGAATGGGTGTTATTGAATCTAGCCAATCATTCTGAGAGGTGGATGGTCAAGGAACCAATGACCTTATGCCATTCAAGCGACCTAGGCTATATAAACCACTCTGTATATTAATAAATCCGCTTTTCCTGAAATCTGCCTGCCTCGTTTCTCTCCGTCCCCGGTACAACAGCGACACATCCCAGCCTCATAAGTGATAGATGTACTCAGAGACTGCTGGCATGGATGACAGCAGTGCTGACTCCTCTGCAGGCCCTGCAACTTGGGACTGGAAAAGACACACTCACTTGTTGTACTGTTATTATTCACACTGCAGTGGTGCTCAGCATTGCCAGGCAAGGATCAGGATGGTTTTTTTAAGGGTCTTGAGGAAGGTGTCAGTGCACCAGCTTTGGGTTTTTGTGAAAAGAAGATCCATAAACAAGGTGGAACTGTGGATGGAGAGAAATAAGTTATCTGCTTGCATGTTCCCCTGGTCATAGCAGTCACTTAGGCTACTTTGGCCCCTAGGGACTCCTTGAGCCATCTTTCCCCCTACCAGGAGGGGCACTCCAACCCCAGAGATCACCAGGAGTTTTGCTGCAGCCTGCTGATTTCTGAGCATATTGTGGGAGCTTGTTGCCACCAGTTCTCCATCAGAGCAAGGTGGCAGAGGTTTGCTGCACAGCGTTTCTGTGGTGGCCTTGGTGTTCTTGGTGGTGTTCAGCACTGCTGAAAACTACAGTTCTTACCTGATCAGTGTCTTGCATTCAGAGCCATCCTGCCCCATGTTGGCTCCTTTGTTAACCTATTTATTTTCTACTTGTAGGTCGATGCACCATGTAGAATAGAACAAGCAAAAGAAGACCCTCTGCTTCGTGATTATGTTTTCTCCTGTGATGTGTCACATGGTGTTGTCCCTGCCAAAGGGAAGCTAGTCTTGTGCGTACGGTTTCAGCCTCAAATAGTAGGAGAGCACAGTACTGACTATTTCACTATCACATCTGCTGGACGCCACTTGGAGACTGTTCTGAAAGTGGTTGGCTCATGTAAAGGTACCAAAGCCTTTCCCGTTTCTCCCTGTCAGCTTCTTACCACTGGAGGGAAAGGTTAGTGCTTGGGGAAGGACTAGGAACTATCATAGCCTGCTGTCACAGACTAAACTCCTGCTGGGATCCTGGCTGTCCCTGGTGTACTGTTTGGGATTTATACTTGCTTGACTGTTTTAAGTGAACGGCCAGCTGTTTGCTAGGACTAGTGGGTTTGCTGATGAGCTGATTCTGGTTTGGGAAGATCAGTTAATTGCAGCAGTGGCTTGTGACATGTTAGAAGAAACCGCTATGACAGGTCCAAGATCTTATCTTGCATGTTGTGCTAGGTCCTTCTGTGTCCCTGGACCGGTATTCTGTGGACTTTGACTGGATCAATCTTGGAGAGAGTTTGATGCAGACACTGAAAATCAGAAATATGTCAGATGTCCCGGCCTATTATCAGTTTGATATTGATGACAAAGGGAGTGTCTTCTCCTTGGATCGCCCCTGCGGAGTCTTGGAGGGCAAAACAACACTGACGCTGAAGGTGACCTTTCGGCCTACTCACCCAATGAATTATCACCGCAGAGTCGTGTGCCTTGTTCACCACCAGGTATGGGAGGCAAAGGGTAGTTTCATTGCTGTGATACTTTAGAGGCATCTTCCAGTGTAACCCAACAGGACTGGCCTGTCTCACTTAGTAGTCCCTGCAAATCTCTTCCCACTGCATTTTCATTGATAGCTATCATAGAATTATTAAGGTTGGAAAAGACCTCTAAGATCATTGAGTCCAACCATTAACCCAGCACCGCTGAGTCCACCATTAACCATGTCCCCAAGTGCCACATTTACATGTCTTTTAAATACCTCCAGGAATGATGATTCAACTACATCCCTGGGAAGCCTGAGCTGACAAACATTTTAGTGAAGAAGTTTTTCCCATTATCCAATCTAACCACTGCCCAAGCAGACTTGAGGTCATTTCCTCTTGTCCTATCACTTTTTATCTGGGAGAAGAGACCAACCCCCACCTGGCTACACCCTCCTTTCAGGTAGCTGTAGAGAGCAATAAAATTCCCCCTGAGCCTTCTTTTTTCCAGGCTAAACGCCCCCAACTCTGTCTGCCATTCCTCATAAGATCTGTGCTCCAGAGTCCTCACCAGCTTCATTGCCCTTCTCTGGACACACTCCAGCCCCTCAATGTTTTTCTTGTACTGAGGGGCCCAAAACTGAACATAGTATTCAAGGCACGGTCTCACAAGTGCTGAGTACAGGGGGACAATTCCTGCCCCAGTCCTGCTGGCCACACTATTTTTGACACAAGCCAGGATGCCCTTGGCCTTCTTGGCCACCCAGGCACACACTGGCTCCTGTTCAGCTGCTGTCAGCCATCGCCCACAGGTGCTTTTCTGATGAGCAGCTTTCCAACCACTCTGCCCCAAGCTTGTAATGCTGCCTGGGGTTGTCGTGACCCAAGTGCAGGACCTGGGTTCTTGTTGAGCAGAATCCCCATGGTGCAGGTTCCTATCAGCAATAGGATGTGGACAGTCAGTAATGCCTGTGGATAGGGTGAGGTGCATCCTCCATGGCTTTTGTCCATTTCGGTCTCTCTCTTAACTTTAGCTGCACAGCTGTGCACTGAGTGCCTTCAATTTTCACTCCAGTTTCAAGAAAGTTCTTGTCTCACATCAAGACATAAAGTAAATGGCAGTGTAACACTGCAGATGCTAAGCCTGTCCCAGGCATGGTTTTGGAAGTGAGATACTGGTATAGTGTAACTCTCAAAGCAATCACAGGACAGTTTGTTTCTTATTATCTTTTGTTGTGTTTTCCCAGGAACCCATGTATGTGGATTTTTTGGGTACCTGCCATTCAGACACAGCTAAGCCAACCACCCTTCAGGAAAGGCACCTCTCCTGGTACCGAACCAACATGGTGAGGGGACTGACCTTCTACCCCCCTGATATCCTGAGTGTGATGCTGAAGGATGGAAAGTTGCAGATGGATGAAAAGGGAGCCCTCATGCTGCCCCCTGAGGTATGAGCTGCCCTCCCTGGAATCTAAGACACTTCCAGCTGTTCTCTATATATGCTGGGCATCTGTTGTACAGAAGACAGATCTAGAAGGGCTTGCAGGTGCCAGACTGATTTCTTTAGTATTTCTGCTGTTGATGTTCCCAGCACACACCAACACTGTCTTTGTCAGCTGGATTTTACCCTAGCTCAGTCACTAAGCCGCTTTCTGGCTTTAATGCAGTCACGGGGTCATCTTTTGTTTCACATAGTTTCAGATTGAGGCTTATAAACAGAAGCCTCCTTGAAGCCTAGACTGTGGGCTGTCCTAGGAATTCTTCCAGAAGTGCATCCTGCATACCCTCCTGCGCGTGGAGGCAATCAGTGCCTGGTGTCTCCCACAGGCACACTTTCCCTGCTCACACTGAGATATTTCCATCCTGTAGATTTCTGAGGACAAGCCACCCAAGGAATACTTTGAACCCAATGCCATGACTGAATATTTCTACGGTGGTGTAAGCAGTGAGCTGGCCTTGTTTCCTGCTCATGTTAGTGTCAGCCCCACAGAGTATGATTTTGGATGCTGCATGCCACCTCACAAGGCAGAACCTCTTAATCTTTGTGTGACCAACCACACCAAAGGAAATATCGTTGTTGTCTGGACTCCAAGCCATGGCAGCGCCTTCCAAGTGCACCCTGAAATCTGTGACATGCCACCGTTGAAGTCTTCAACCTTCCATGTCTTTTGCAAGCCCACTCAGGTCAACAGTCTCTATGCAGCAGAGCTGGAAGGTTTTGCTGTTTACAAGGTTAGTAGGATTACTAAGACCAGAGATGACCTAGCAAGCAACTGTTTGCAGAATAAAGTGTTTTTGGGGAGTTAAAATTCAATTTCAACCCTTAATTTTGATTTTGACAAACCAGCACCTCTATCAAACAGCACCTCTTTTGGCCACTGCTTTGATACACTGTTGGGTTAAAGTTTCTCTTTCACCTGTGTCCTGGCAAAGAAATGAGAAAAACAAGTCACAGCTCATGCATGTGGACAGGTACACTTGCTCTTACGCCCAGGGAACATGAACCATGCTACACCCCATTGAAGGAGGAATTACTACGAATTATTGCACTATTAATGTAGATGTGAGCCTGCACAAGAATGGTTATTGTGGCCTGGGTGATGGGCAATAACTTGGTCTTTGTGTCTGGCCCTCCACAAGTGAAGCTGCTGAGGGCACTGTCACTCTTCTCCCAAGTGACGTGGGATTCATGTTACACGAGTGCAGTTACAGGAGATTTAGCACCCAGAAATGTCCTGGTAAGTGAAACTTAGCATTTGCAAGTCTCTCTTTGTTTCTCATCTGGCACTGGTCAGTCCTTCTTCCCTGAAAATGTCAGTTCCATAGCCCCAGGGATGTCCTTGAACGAGCAGCTGCTTGAGATAGTATGGGCAGTTGGTCCCTTACAACTCAGATTAATCTGTGATTCTGTGGAGGCACTTTGCCACACTCCCTTCCTGCACACACTGTGCTGTCCCTTGTGTGTCTGCAGGTGATGAGACACTACACCAACATTGAGAATGATGCTACCATCTGTCCGTCATGGTGCCTGACTGTGAGGCTGAGAGCACACACATACGAAGCAGAACGAGAGCACTTCATTCCACGGTACATCCTGGATGTCCCCAAAGTGCGTAACTGATTGACCTTTGGATCTTTGCAGAGACACAGTGTTTGCCTCTGAATTACTTGCTTTGTCTCCCGTTGCACTGAGGTTTGTCTTTGGTGGTTTCTGTTGGTGTGGAGGTCCTGCTATGGTACAAAAGTAGTATGCTGTTTCTCCTGCATTAGCTTCCCAGCCTCCACCATGTCAGCTGTAGTGACCAGCTCATTAGCTCCGTGAGAAAAGCTGTTGGGATCTCCTTCCTTTCTGTTTAAGTGGACATAGGCACTAACAAGGGTGTTCAGTCTCCTCCCAGGAGCCTCAAAAATTCTGCATGCACTTAGGCAAACAGAATCCTCACTTACAAAAAAGAAGTGGTTGTAAGATAGAGGGGAAGTTCTCTCTCTCTTCCTGCTGTTTCTGTGGCACAATAAGGTATTTTTCCTATAAGGTAAAGTGAGATCTGATCCTAGGAAGTAAGAATAGTCTTGAGAACCTCATATAAAATCTCCTAAGCTAATCTAGGCCATGCAGCCTTTATTTGATATGCATGAAGTGGAGCAAATTCTAGCCTGCTGGAATTCTTCATCCAGGATGTCGCTATCCATGCGGAAGCCGCAGGCACCAGCAAGCAGCTCGCGTACGGAATGGGCATAAAGCATTGCGTGATGGAAAATAGCTTCACCAGTCCCATGAACCCATGAGGGCCACTGTGAGAAGGGAAAAGACCATCATTTGTGTACCCCTGGGTGGTTTCATTTCTTTCCTTGAAAATAACCAGTTAGAAAGTTCTCCATAGACTCAGGATAGTGCTTATTGGAACCTGGAACTGAATATAGTGAAAACTTTTCTTTAATCTGGTTTCTAAACCCAGTGAAAATAAACCTTCTTGCTTGTCTTCACCAGACTTTTCCTCCTGTGGTTTGTGACACTGATACCTACTGCAGCATGCTGTTGTCCAACACAGGCACCTCTTTGATAACCTTCAGTGTGAACCAAACTGCCTGTCCCTCTGTTTTGGTCAAGCCCAGCTCAGGACACATCATTCCAGGAGGCCACCAGATTTTCTTTCTCTCCACTCACCCAGTTAACACAGTCACACAGCAGCATGTCCTGCCTTTGCAGCTGAACTCTTATCCTGCATACACCAAGGTAAGGAAAGGGAAGTAGAAGATGATGAGCAAAGTTTTGTTCCCTCGTAGTCTTCTCTTTTCACAATGACTTGCACTGTGACGCCTATTATATCTCCTAATGGTTAGTTTGGATTTTTCCCTTTGGAAATAGGAATGAAAGAATATTTTCAACACTTGCTATGGGGTCAGCATTGCAGAAAGAAGGCCTTTGTGGTGCCAGATGTCCTGTACCCCTTGTTCCTTGAATTTCCATCTCTTGGAATACACAGTATTATGCTAAGGGCCCTTCTTGACAGCATAGCCTAAAGCCCTTCCCCTCCTCATTAATATCCAATTTGTTCTTGCTTCTCTCTTGGAAGGAGCAACATCTTTACAAGGTCCCTCCAGAGGTAGCTGAGACTTCTAGTTAATATCTGTTACTTTTTCTCTTAATTCCACAGGAGATTGTTCTCCAGAGTTGTGGGCAATCCCTTCTTTTGCTCTTAGAAGGTGATGGAACTCTCTACTTCAAGCCTCTCTATATAGGGACCTCCTCTACACGAATGTACACCATTAAAAACTGCACAAGGCTACCCATGGTTTTCACATGGAAGATCCCTCAGTCTGACAGTAAGATCCTGTCTGTCAGTCCCACTGCAGGGATCCTCCAGCCCTATGAAGCCATGGTAAGTTCAAGTTCTACCAAACTTGTAGTTTGCTCTCTGCAATACAGCCACAGCCTGGCTTTGAATATCTGGATGTTCATTCCCTGTATGAATCTTTGACACAGATGGAGGCGGTGTGTCTGTAGAGAACTAGGTTAGCTATAATGGAAGAAGGGACTGTGCATTAAATGCAATTGTTGAGGTGTTTGGGCTTATCTTTGGACTGGAGCTCCTGTGAGTGCTCTTCCCTCTTGCAATTGCAGGCTCAGGCGTGGACTTTTACTCCTGATAAGAAGACCAAATATCTGCTGCGAGCTATGGTGTTTGTCAGCTGGAAAAGCCCAGACCTCATGTCTCCCAAAGGTGTCCATTATGTCTTACAGGTCATTGGACAGGGGGCACTGGGCACCATCAGGGTAAGGAACAGGGGCCCACTGAGTAGTAGTAGGGGGTGCTAGGGTGGGATGGGGTCTTGGACTTTCCCTTTTTGCACAATCTATACTGGAGGCAGCCAATAAGGATTCACAGCAAAATTCCCAGACACTGCTTTCAGTTTAAATGAGAGTACTGATTCTAGTGGCCTAATGGCAGCGTGTTGTAAATGTCCTGCCAGTTCCAATATGACCTTCACAAATCCTCTGGGATTGCTCTGTTCCAGACTAAACCAAGCAAGCCATTTGGCTCCTTGGGAATCATGGTTCTCTCCTCTCATTCTGTCTGCTCTCCTTCTCCATTTGTTTTGCCGTTAGTCTGATTTCTAAGTGTAGTGGACCTTTTAAAGTGGTGTAGCCAGCACACCTCCACCTGGCTTTCTTCCTGTTATCCGCAGGTCTGTGCAGCCACCTTCATTTTTAGTCATGTTTCTTAGGGAACCAGAGGTAAATAAAATAATACTTTGTAAGTCATTGCCCCATGTCAATCATGTTGATTGATGGGTGATAATGTCTTCAAAGGACTTAGTCATTATAAATTGCATGTGAGTGCACAACTAGCCAAAAGAGAGTGGGACTATTTAAGCAGTCATGAAAGGGCCAGCAAATATCTCTCAGCCTTGTTCCAAGTGCAGCTGGTCAGCTAATGGTCTCACAGCCCTGAATAAGCTACATCCTACCCAGCAAACACCCTAAAAAACAGTAGGAGAAAGCATTTGGAGGAGGGCGTGTGTCCCTTGCAGACCTGTTCCACATTTTATCGTGCTCCAACTACCTGAAAGGAGTTTGTAGCAAAGTGGGTGTTGGTTTCTTCTCCCAAGAAATAAGCAAAAGGCAAGAGCAAATGACCTCAAATTGCACCAGGGGAGCTTTAGATTGGATACCTGGAAAAACTTCTTTAGGAAAGGGGTTGTCACTCATTGGAATGGGCTGCCCAATGAAGCGGTTGAGTCATCATTCTTGGAAGTATTTAAAAGACATGTAGATGTGGCACACAGGGACATGGGTTAGTGGTGGACTTGGCAGTGTGAGGTTGATGGTTAGACTCGGAGATCTTTTCTAACCTTAATGATTCTATCTCCCAGGGCATGCCAGGTCCTACACAAAGCAGGGAGCCCTTTGCACTGCACTGCACGTGCCAAGGGATCAGCATGTGGTGAGATAAGTGGTGGCTACACTCAACCACTGTGCTTGACACGTTAAAGTGACCTCAGCATGGCGGGTTTGTATTCCAGGCACAAAAGGAGCGTCTGGACCTTGGAAATGTTCTGGTTGGTGATCAACAAAGCTGCAGCATTGTACTGCTAAATGATGGGATCTGTACTCTGAATTACATCCTCAGTGTGGAACAACTCATCATAGGGTCCTGTAACCCTGAGGAGGTCCACAGCGATCCACTGGGTACTGTAAAGGAATTAGCATGGGACAAGACCTTAGCTTTCCCCTCTTTCCTCCAAAATCAATCTAAAATGAACTCGGAGGTTGGAGTGATTACTGGCTTGCTTGCACTGATTCTCTCAAACCTCAAGTTGTCTGCTCCTTTGCATAAGAAGTGACTCTTCTATCTTGCTGGAAAAATAATAATCCAGAGTCTGACAATTGAAGTTAGACCAATCTGGACCTTGAAATAAAATGCAGTTTCCCAGCAGAAAAGGAAGTTAAATAAAGGACCTCACCAGAAAAGATGTTGGAGCTCAGCTCTTAGCTGCCTTTCGAGAGGACCTCCTGTGGG
This sequence comes from Eulacestoma nigropectus, assembly GCA_013397775.1. NCBI lineage: Eukaryota > Metazoa > Chordata > Aves > Passeriformes > Eulacestoma > Eulacestoma nigropectus. Next base: position 173,000 of record VZTE01006501.1, read on the forward strand.
GAAGTTCCCTGTTCTTTGCTGGCCAAAGGCAATCTGGGTACTTCCAATGAGCTGCCTACAGCTGTGGTCTGGGAATCCCAAGTTCAGCACCTGAAGCTAATCCTAACGATTAGACAAGGGGTGGCAGTGGCTAGAGTGCAGGTAGACTTAGGAATCTGTGTACCATCACATGTGTGGTGTAAGAGACAGTGATGCCAAGAGCTCATACCATCTCTTGTATCCTACAGCTCTAGAGCTGGAACACTCCAGAGGAACAATCCCCGCAAGATCAAAAGCTTTGGTCCAAATAAAAGTAAGGCCAGCCCGTCGGCTGCGTTACACCTGGTTAGTCAAATATGCTATTTGCACACCCACAGGTGAGATGGATGTTTTGGGATGTTCAGAGGTGGGGGACAGTGTTTGTAAAAGAATAGACTAGCTAGACAAGGAGTTTTCAGCTTGGAAAGTGAAAAATGTCATGAATGATAGGGAGAAGACAAGATAAAAATAACTGTTTATGATTTTTCAGTGTGAAAACAAGGGGCACTTCATAAAATAATTAGGCTGTAGGCTTAAATCAAAAAAAGGTTTTTTCACATAGTGCAGAACTAAATTGTGTAAATACACTGTTGAAAAGGATCATATTCACAGTCTTTTGTTTATGTCTAAATGCAAAAGTCAAGGTACAACTAGAAGTCAGTGGTTTAGAGAAGCTGCCAAAGAAAAGACTATGTACAAGGCCCATTCTTTCTTTCTTTGGTCTTGGTAGGGGCTCTTCCCCTTTGCTACAGTCGAAATGACCCAGGCAGCAGCCCCTTAATGGTGCATGACTATTTTTTGGTGTTTCTTTCTTTCCTAAGCTGCAGATCTTGCAAGCACGAAAGTGAAGCAGCGGCCCCTCTGTTGCATTGTAGCAACAGGCGTCTACCCGACTTTGTGCATCACGGATGCCACTACAACAGGGAGTGCCAGCAAGTTGCACATATGGAAGCTCTTCTCCTTGGACACACTGAATGAATACTTGGCGCGAGACCCAACTCCTGGCGAGCTCACCTACAGAGTTCCCACAAGGCACAGGTGAGATGAGGAAATGGCTCAGAGGATCTTTGAGTCCCTTGCATGAGCCAGACAAAGATGCTGTGGCTGTTGGCATATACTGCAGCTCCCTGCTGTGTGGCACCCTGTTGTTCCATCCTAACTGCTGCAGACAGTTGCTCACCTCCACTTCTCTGCTTAAGCTCCCTGGAAAGGAGCCACAGAAACAGAGAATAATTTAATCGCAATGGACCTCCAAAAGTCTCTGATCTAGCCCCTTGCTCAAAGCTGGGACATAGAGATCAGGTTGCCTAGGGCCTGATTCAGTTCAGTGCTGAATATCTCTGAGGACAAAGAAACCACAGCTTGTCTGAGCTCCTGTTTAACCATTTCCACGGTAAAAACCTTTTTCCTAGTATCTCATCAGAATATCTTGTATTGCAACTTGTGCAGTTGCCATCCCTGAGCCCTTGCTTCATAAGGCTGAACAAATCCAGGTCTCTTAGTCACTCCTTGTAATCATGGAATGGTTTGGGTTGAAAGGGACCTTAGAGATCATCCAGTTCCAACCCTTCTGCCATGGGCAGGGATGCCTTCCACTAGACCAAGTTGCTCAGAGCCCCATCCAGCCTGGCCAATGTGCTCCAGCACTCAGCCATTTTGGTGGCCCTCCATTGGGCCTCCTCCAGTATGTCAGTGACTTCCTTGTACTGGGGAGCTAAAGAGAGACTTCAGGCTAAGCAGGACTGTCTTATATCAGCCACATATAAAAGATTCTTGAAAGAAAATCAGAAGGTCTGCCTCATGCCCAGTACCCTTTCTCTCAAGAGGGCCAAGAACATAAGGTCAGACAAGAATTATAAGGAAGACAGCCAGTGTAGAATGACCTTTCCCCTGTCATGCCCTGATGACCCTTCATCCTGTTTCAGTTTAATATCTTCTTTCTCTCCTGTGACCAGCACATGCTTGATCCCTCCAGTGTACACCCCTCTCCTGCTGGATTTTGACTTTGGGTCTGCCCTGGTAGGCTCAGAGCCTACCCTCGTGACACTTCTGCTGGAGAACAAGGGTGCGGTACCTGTGGACTGGTAAGCAGTGCTCCCTGGAGCTCAGCCTTCTTTTTGGGGCACTGGAAGCGCTCAGAGGGCTGTGAGAAATTTGCAGATTGACAGGGTGGGGTTTGTAGGCACAACTGCAGCTGAGCTCTGTTGGTGAGTGTGGGTGGGGAAGCCATCAGAGAGCTGCAGATTAGACCTGATGAAATGTGATGTGGCCACCAGCTGGGCTAAGCCCATTTGGATTGAATATGCTGACCATGGCCGTGGGGAAGTTGCATATCCTTGTTGCTGACCAGCTGATTGGTTCCCTAGGGCCTTCTTGTTTCCTTCTGATCAGAAAATGGACATAGAGCGCTGGGCAGAAGACACTGACTTTACCCCTCAGGAGCTGCACCAGATGAGAATTCAGGATAACCAGCTCTTCAGTGTTTCCCCAAAGTCAGGAACACTTTTTCCAGGGCAGGAGAAACCTGTCCAGCTCTCACACAGGTGATGACAAGTACCTGTTCTTCAGAGCTTCATGCTGTGTGTCAGAACAACACATGCCATCAGTCCCTTGAGTTTCCATGCCAGGTTTTCCTTCCCCTTCACATGTTCCTCAGCAGAGGCTGGGCAAGTAAAAAGTTCCTGAGCATGTCCAGTTTCTGGACCCCACAGAGCTTGTCTTCCTCAGGAGAATGTTTTAATGTCCTTTTAACACTGCAGTGCAAAAGGCATTTAGTGTGACATGCTGGGGACACTGGTCTGCCTTGACCTGACAGTTGAGGAGATGAACAAGATGCTGCACTTGCTGTGCTTTTGATTATGTAGTGATACTCTTATTTTTGTCATCAGCTAGAACTGCTAGCCCTTATGTGCCTGCAGAAGGTATGAAGAAAGCTGAACACTTCCCCTTTCAAAGCAGACCGTATCTGAGAAGCACTGTCATTTTGTTGGCCTAGAAACTTGGGTCCCTAAATAGGTGTATGACTAAAATCAACATTGTATCACTCATTCCCACCCAAACACAACTGGGTTCCCCCCCACCTTCCTGGGGCCCTTACGCAACAGTGACTCTTTAGCTGGGAAGTGAATTGTCTCTAATGTTCTGTGTGACTCTGACTCTGTCATCCTGGTTGATTTCTACTGTTTTCCTCTCTCTCCTCTTTCACTGCTAGGCATGATTTCATTGGCACTGATTGCCTCCCTGTCCTGCTGAAGATTTCCTATGGCCATGAGATTCTGGTAAGATAGCAGGTGTCCCTTCCTTCCGTTTGCAGAACAACAGCAGGTAGGAACTGAATTAAGATATGTTTTCCCCAGAAGCTGCATAACATACAGGGGACTGTGGCCTTCCCCTGGAATTTGCACTAGCCAGGCAGTAACAGAAAGCCAAGCAGAGACATAAAACCAATATTGTGACAGACTTGTGGTTCCAGCACAGTGTGATGTGGGCAATGCACTGGCAAAATGGTCCTTGGATGTTGCATCTGCTGGGTTCTTCAGCAAGAGAACTATTGTTTATTTATTATTAACCTTGGTATTTTATTAGTGGTGTTAGTGCAGAATTGCTTCTTCCTTAAGACAACTCCAAGTCCAAAACAGCCTTTCCAGGTTTTACAGTCCCTGCATATTTTCCACATTCTGGTGTAACTCACAGTCAGGATCTCTGTGCATGCTTGCCATCATTTCATCTGCCTCACTGTGAGCTGTTTCATGCAATGTTCCTGGAGTTCAGATCTGCAGCCCATCCCGCTTCTCTCATACGCAGCGTTCCTGAATTTCTCCATCTCATCAACTCTCTATACTATTCAACCCCCTGGAATGTACTTTTCTCCAAATATACCACCTGTTGTGATGGTAGCTTGGGAATGCACAGGGTGGCAGAGCATCTTCCAGCTCTGGGGTTGTGGGGTCAGCTGCTTCCCCAAGCCCAGAAGGTACTCCCTGCATTCCTGGTTGGCTGCAGCCTTCGTCCACCCACTTATTTCTCCTACCAATGGTGGAGGAGATTCTTACTCATTCTTCCTTCTTCGCTGCTTTCTAAAGTATCCCAGAGCTGGTCTGTGGTGTGTTTTCCCTGAGCATTTCCTCAGGCTTGGAACTAATTTCTCTCTCTCCCCCTCTCTCAAACTGTCAGTTAGAGTCAAAGTCACCTTGTGCTCTGCCAGGCACCACTCATGCCCGGCTGAGCCTTCCTGTCTGTCTCTGAAGTTTCCTATGAGACCATTGTGTTCACACATCTCTTTTATTTTTCTTTTCTTTCAGGACTGTTGTCAGCTGAAAATCCAACCCTTTCACCAAGCTGTTCAAACAGTGGCTTAACTGTGCCTTCCCTCAAAGCTCTTGGACAGGCTCCCTATGCTCTGCCTGCCTGGCACAATCCTGAGAGTGGCTGTGAGCCTTTCACCAGCTGGCCAGTGAGGGAAGAGGCTTTGGAGCACCAGAAGCCTATAGGGCATATATCCTCTCTTGCCATATAACCACTGGCTTTGGTGGCTACCAGAGGCCACCACCCTCTGTCATGCTGTCACTGCAGAAATGGTTGGAAAAGCATGGGGATGAAAAGATCCCTTGGTGCATTTGAGCTCCAGCAATAGGAGCTGTAGATGCCAGTCCAGAGACATGGAGCACTGCAGGTGGTTGCAACCTGCAGAGATGCAGTGCCAGTACTGAACTGCTGATATCGAAAAGTAGGAGTGGGAGATGTTTCTTGTGGAAAGAGGGCAGCTGAGGGGCTGAACACAGTATGCCTGCTTTCCTTGCAGTCATGGCATGAAGTGCACAGAGTTTCCAGCCCCTGTGGCAGAAACTGTCCTAAGTGTGCTCACATTCCAGGGCTGAGCAAATCCTCACCTGTGATTCTGGTGAAATGTGCAGAACATATGCTAACCTTAAGGGAAGCAAATGCTGTAATGTCAGCCCAAAAGTTAGGCTTTGGAAATTTCAGAAAGCAACAATAAACAGAGGAGGAGACCATTGGGCTGGGCTATTGCTTGGTTACTCTGTCAGATTCCAAATTACTTGGCTTCAGAGCAGTGATGTTAGCCACCTGCAAGCCAATGACTGTTTTTTCTTTGGGGTTAAATTCACTTCTGTGATGACTTTACCTACATGGATAGATTTTGACCTCCTGCTCCTCTCTTTCCCCAACAGAGCCTGTCTACTTCATTTTCAGGAGAAGCCCCTTCTCTGTTACTCCTTCACCATTCAGTGGCAAATTTTTAGTCCTCTGATGATTTATAGGTACTCTGAAGGACCCAAACTGATTTCCCATTGGCAATTTCTTCTTGCTGTAGGAGGAGACATCTGTGAGACTTGTGTGTTACCCAATTCCTTGTGCAGTAGGGAAACAAGGCCTCCCACTGCCTAATGCTTTCACATATTGGCTCTTCACCTGTAAAACTGCTTGTTCTTAGAGCTCTGAGATCGTTTGGCCAGGCAGAAGTTGCAGCCCTCAGCAGTTTTAGTAGGAAAATCCAGCCAGCTGCATGTGTTGCAGGATGAGGTAGGCTGGTTCGCAGAACTCCCTGGAGAGAAGGACGGGATCTCAAGGGAGTCCCTGAGCACATATGTTTTATAAACTGCAAGTGTTTGCACTTCACTTCATAGCTGCTACTTAGGTATTGTGAGATGTTAACACCTGCAGCATGTGTTCTTCAGGCAGCTCTCCTCCCTGGGGAATCTGGCATCCCCTGGCACCCCTCTTATGCTCTTAAGTCTTCACTGCAGAATGAAGTCTATGCACTCCAGAAGGAGAATTGATTGTAGCAGGTCTTCACTTTTGTCCATTTGTCTCTCTCTAACTGATAATTCTCTAAATGTCATATCCTGTGTCAAATGGAAACTGATGACAGTTTTTCCTCAGCAGTTCTGGTCTCTTGGAATGCAAGGTGGCTTTTTGATTGAAGTTATATAAATAGATGTTTCACTCCCAAAGCTCATGGAGGTTCCTATCCCTTTTTCCCTTGAAGTTTGAAAGCAAAGCTTTTGTCTTCCTCCTACTTTCACTTCATCTGGAAAGCTGTGATTCTCAGGAGGCTGAATGCTCATGTAGTGCTTTGAAAAAATCCCATGTGGGACCTTGCTAACATTGTATTTCTAGTTTTTTCTCCCTCCTCATTTTGCTTATAGATCTGAACTGGAATGGGCTTTTCAAAAGGAGTTGTCATTCTTTGCTCTTTTTAAAGCAGGTGATACAGTATCTCCTGCAGGTGTCTATCTTTGCAAACATATTCTCTGTCTTTTACACATGCATTTGAAAAATAGCCATGCTTCAGGCTTAACTTACTGTGAATTGCAGCAACTTGGCTCCTGTTGGCCCATGCAGAGACATTACTTACTAGGTGACTGCTTTGCAGCCCCTAAAGCAGACGGCTGAGGGATACTTTGGGGTGATCTTGGAGAAGACAGTGCATCATCAGTGCATCTTCAGCTTGATTGCAGTTTTCTCAAAATACAGGAGCCTGTGTGAATGCAAAATCCTGTCTATGAAATAGCTACGTAAATCTCTCCACTTTGCTTGGAGTGCCTGGCAACTGCTTTGCTAACAGGATATTGTTGATCATGACTTGATCACTTAAAAGTTCAGCTGGGATCTTCTTGCTTTTGGACTTGCTTCTAGCTTTTGGACTGTTGGACACATTCTTGGAGCACTCCAGAGGACATCCAGATGGTCCTTTCCAAGAGGAGGCCATTACTTACCTAAATCCTGTCTTTCCAAAGTATTTGGCTGTGACCGCTGCACACTCTCCTACGTACAGTCCAGACACTTTCCTTCATGGAGAATTTCCACCATACACTTGCACAGAGAAGCACCGATACTGATGCTGATGCCTGGCATAGCAGAGAGAAAAGTACAGTCTTTCTGATACAAGAAGAGATCCTTTCAGAGAAAATCTTGAGTAGGTTCTCTATCTCCTTGATTTTTTTCTTAGGACACGCTATCCTAGTATTACCAATTTAAGTCTGTTACTGTGTGGCCTTCAGCTTGCAAAGTACTTCAGAGTCCTTGTGCAGTTGTTAGTGATGGGACCAAGGCCCTGTGAGAGAGTGACTGCATTTCTTTCCACTGTAGCTGACCTTCAGCAGTGTGACAGTGGAACACAACCAGCGGTACATTCATTTTGCATCCAATAAGCACCGCTTCGCACCCATTGCTGTTGGAAGCTCCCACCCCCCCATACAGGTGAGCATCTTGGAGCCAAACCCAGCAGCAAGTGTAGGGAAGGAGCTAGTACTACTGTATCCCAAGAACAGGCAGTGTCTGAGGCAATTCTTAGGAAATGGAATGGCCTCCACAGGAACGCATCACGAGAGAACTTTGAGGATAGTTCTAGGCAGAATTTGGAAATAGTGGCTGAGGCAGCAGCAGGGAAAGTACTTCTCACCATCTCCAGTTTGACAAGATTTGGTGTTCACTCTAATCAGAATGCTTGTGAGGCGTGTTGGGCTGTTCACTTATTCTCTTGCATTGGATATGAGTGAAAACTTGCCTAGCTGTTCCAAGTACTCTGGAAATAAATCCTAATTAGTTTTTTAGTAAATTAATTTAACTTCCTTAAATACTTATTCAGCAAAAAGGCAGCTTTGATTCTGTTCTGCCTAATTTACTTGGGAAATGAACAAGTCTGAATTGAATTAAGATCACTTTAATACAAGTGTTTCTGTGTTTTAAGTAATCTGCTTTACAGTGATCCCTTTAGCTAATTTGTATTAATTTTCCCCTAGTGTGAATTGGCAGGGCACCATTGGGAGAGGCACTTTGGTTATCAATGTACATGTGTGGTGATAAACCTTCAGCACAGCTGCCTATCAGAGCCTCAGTGTTAAGTCTTGACACTATGAGGTCTCTTCATTCTTAGGAGATAAGCTGATTAATTAAATATTAATGCTTATCAGCATCCTCTGGGGAAGTGTTAACTAGTTTAATTTGTACCTGGTATAACAAGCACTGCTCTTTCTGACTCACTTCAGATTTATAAACTCTATAATGGCGGCTCCATGCCTGTGACATTTGAGGTTCAGCTGGACAGCATTGTGAAGATACGGGAGAAGAATTTTCAGCATCCTGTGTTTGTCTGCCTGACTCCTAGAGGAGAAATCCCCCCTGGTGAAACAGGCCACATTGAGTGGATCTTCTCACCACTGGAAGCTAAAACATACTCGGTAAGACCCTCCTCATGACTGAAATACTCTGTTGTTGACCTAAAATTCTTTAGGTTTCTTACTGGTGGTTGGTCCCTGTCATGCTACAGCTGAATTGAGCCCTATTCCTCCAAGAAGCAGAGAGTCTTGAGAGCAAATGAGTGGCTGGTCTGGTCTGGAAATGGAGCAGATAAATTGCTGTCTCATAAGTTTTTTCTTCCCAAGAAGAGATATCTTCCACAACCAGAGTCATCCCAGTATATATTTTTCAAGGATCAAACAGTAACTGGGGATATCAATTGTATCTGTTCAGATTTGTGGTTAATTGTTGGCCTCTGAAAATCTTCACCAAAGAGACTGAAGTCAATGTCTTCTATCATTGCAGTGTATGCTGCTGCAAACCTCTGGAAACAGCCTTCCCAAAGAGCTCTGTCCTGGGCTGCAGCAGGCAGGCAGGGCCAGAGCTGGAGTACTACTTATTGGTCTAGTGTGTGGAGAATGCATGGAAAAATAAATAAATTTAATTTTAAACCTCCAACCGTTGCTCCAAAAGGAAGTCTCTGTCCATCTCATACTGTAACTGGCTAACTGACTGCTTAACGAGCTTTCCTGGGCTAGCAGGAAAGGCCAAGGCCTGAAAGAGCAAAAGAGACTGGATTTGTCTTTATCCATGCATGGAGTGTATTTAGACCAGTCCATTAGCAAGTATGCTAGCTTATTGCACATCTCTCCCAAATATGACTCTGGACTTAAAACTTTTATTTTGTCCAAGGTAGGTTGATGTTCCCATCCACATCCTGGAGGGTGAGTCAACCCCAATCACTTTCCGGGGAGAAGGCCACCATCCAGATATTGTACAAGAGGCTTCCACATCCGGCCAATTTTTTTCTTCTGCAGTCTTTCCAGGTTCTGCCAAGCTAACTGTGCCTGGGCAGGTAAGTCCAGATACGGGATATGAGCAATATGATCAGTCCAGAAATATATGAGAGAGACTGAAATATACAAGTGGCCCCATCTTGCAGTAGCCTGTGTTGCAGGAGAGTTCATTTGCCATGAGATAGAACAAGATATTTCCCTTCCAGCAGGTGATTTAGAGCTTAACTCATGGAAGCTGAAAGGTGTCTTCCTTCCAGCTTGTCACTTCTGTAGCCATTAGAACAAAATGGGTTTAGGGTTTGTTCATGTACTGATTTTTTTCTTAGAAGCTACCTCCCATCACAGCTGCCTTTCTCGTGTGCAGCTACAACGCCTTTTTCTTTGCTAAATCATTCTCAAAAAGACCATTATACTCCTGACATACCCTGTCAAGGCTTGGCTGCCACCATTTCCCAGCCAAACTCAGGTGATTCATAACCTGAATGCTGACTGCAGGATGGTCACCTATTCAGGCATGTGCAGAGGAACGCGCTTGTTTGACCTGCTGCTGGCTCAGCAGGAGCTTGTCTGGCCTGGCTAGAGCTGGCCTACCAGCCTGGACAATCTATTGTTAAACTCACTCACAGATCCAAGCCCAGTGAATGAATGTTACACAGCAGCAGAGGCATTCTCCTGGCAGGTAAAGATTCATCCTGTATGACATTAGCATGCCTTCCTTGAAGCCAGCCACAGCTTCTTGTGCTCTTTGGCTTCCAGCAGGGTGATTATATTCCTGAGAACAGCAAAGAGAAGATGATTGAAAACTGCCTCAGTTTGACAATGAAGATGGCATTCTGCAAGGCTCTGTTGTCTGAAATCAAGTTTCTTTCTCTAATGATCACAGTACTTAATTAGAGATTGCACTGTGCCTGGAGAATGGAACAAACTAGTAGCATACTAGTAGCAAGGTGTATTAGGGATCAATTTCCTAAAAGTCAGGTTGATAGGAATTTTACACAAGCACACACCTCATGTTTCTCAACTGAAGTAGGAAAAGGCCTGGACTGCAAGTGCTGCAGAGAGCATCAGGGTGTTACCGGTACTCTGTGCTCCTGAGATCCTCTCCTGTCCAGCACCAGTGTTGTCTTATTCATTGCTCACTCAATCCCACTGCAACAGAGCTGGCCTTTTGAGGTAAAGTCATTGTAACCAGAGCAAAAATGAGACAATTGTTACACTCCCTCAAGTTGTTATACTAAAGATACCAGGTTAATACCGCCTGTGAATTGCTGGATAACTTAGAGATGACTGTGTGACTGCCCTTCCCCAATGGCTAGATCTCATCTTCCTCCCCGATGTTCCTTCTGGTTTCTCCTTGATTCCTGCAGGCAGCTGCCTTGTCCCATCACAGGATTTGCATTGGAAATATCCCAGACTGCACCAAAATTCGTCGAGTTGCCTTTCTCAACAATATCTCGAAGGGCAAGGCAGTTGTGTTTACTTGGCAGATAAGCTGCTGTAAAGGAAAGGTGAGTCCCCTTTGATCTACAGCCTTCCTGCCCATCTCTGTTGTGCCATGAAAGGACCTTACAACTCCATTTTCAACAAGACACTCAGTTCTAGGAAATTTGCTTTCTACTAGATGATGAAAGGAAAAGTGAAGGCAAGGGTTAGGACAGGGGGAACGATAGGAATTCAGAAGGGAAATTTGAAGACTTTGGTGAGGTTACGTGAAGCTGGAACTACAGAATGCGATAACAAACCTCAGGACTCTGTCCACCAGCAAAGACCATGTTTGTTCTTAGAATATATCAACTGCATCTCTCTCATGCCACATACCTCTGAGAAGGACAGGTGTGTTTCCTGCAAAGAGAAAGCACACAGGAAGGTCCCAGGACAGTGACATAGCTGCTCTGGGGGTTTTTCTGGGTTTTTTTGAAATTTTATTCTTCTCCTCCTGCCCCTAGGCCCAGGTGTTGGAGATTGCTCCAGAGTCAGGGGTTGTGCAGCCTGGAGAGAGTATCCCCTGCTTCATCACCCTGCAACCTACAAGGAAACCCTCCTTCTGCAAAATAAATCTAGTGTGTGAGGTGAGACCCAAGAGGTACCTGGGTATTACCATGACCTCGCCATGTTATTGTGGTTTCCAAATGGCTGACCCCAGAAGTCAGCTGCCTGCTGCTTCCAGCTGAAGGAATCCTTCTTTGATACACACTTCTCATTCCTGAAGACACTTAGCTTCATCCTTCCTGATGCTTTAAGTGTCTTTCTGTCTGTGTGGCTCACTAGATGAAGTACAATTGTGCAATGTATGGCTTTGTGAGGGGAACCCGGCTGCTAGAAGTGATGGTTTGAATGGGAATGGCTTTCAGTGGATGCCAAAGACTTGATATCTTTAAAAGACAAGTCTTGCCGCTTTAATATTATTGGGGGCGCAGACTAACGGTAGTGTCCCCCTGGACACCAACTTTTCTTTGGCAAAAGAGTACATCTTCTCCATCTAAGTCTTAAAATACCACTGTTTTTTCCTCTTCCTGCCGCTGGAATACATGGAAAGCAAGTGGGTTTCTTCTGAAGGGGAGAAACAGGCGTGGATTTGAGCCAGAGACTGTTATTTGCAGCTCTTTTCTAGCCCTGCTCCCTTCAGTTATGGTTTGCTTCATAGGTGTACACCCAGGAGTCCCTGGTTCAGTATGAGAGGGAACTGCAAGAGTGGGAAGAGGAGAAGGAACGGCAGGCTGTGGAATTTACCATCACAGAGAAGGACCTTGGGACTAAGAAGAAGCTAACATTGCCTTCAGTGGTAAGTGCTCTCAAAATCCTGCACTGGCTTAGCTTGGCTCAAGAAACAGCAGCCAGTGTTGACAAGAAACATTCTTTAGGAAAACCTAGGCAAGTTGTTAAGAGCACATGAGGCTCTGATCTGTTAAAGACCTCAAAGCTGATCTGTGGTTAGTTGAAAATGAGATCTTGTTTTCTAGCCAAGAATCATCTTACAAACTCTGAAATTGCTAGTGACCATCTGAAATTTGGAAGTGCATGAGAAGCCTTTGGAAAAACAAAGCCAGTGGCTCTGGAAACCAATGGTTGGATTTTTAACCATGAATAAACACTGGAGAGAAATGTGTAGCTAGCAGTAAGAATGTGGCCTAAGCGAAGAATGGAGGATGAGATCATTGACTCTCAGCTGGCACAAAGTTAAAAAAAATCCTGAAGTCTTGTTCTGCTCCATATCTTTCCTACATGATAATTCCTCTTCTTTTTTTTGTTTTGTTTTGTTTTGTTTTGTTTTGTTGTGGTTTTTTTTGGTTTTTGTTTTTTTTTTTTAATATTTTATTTTTCAGAGGTTAGCAGATTCTGCTGAAACAGAAAATCTTCCTGAATCCTCAGCTGTGATCAGGAAATACAAGGTAAGTCAGGCCTGTCTCACTCGTGGTAGAATCAAACTGACTGCTTTAGTAAAAAAGGCAGATGCTGCATATCACAGTGTGGGAGTCTGGACAGAGAGCACAGCAGGATTTGTAGCTTCAAGGCTTTGGGAGACAGACTGTTTGGAGGAGCCAGAAGAATCAGACTGTCTGGCTGTGTTCTGCGGCCAGTAACTTTCCAGCTGAGGTGAATGGGAACTGAAATTGGTATCAAATGTGCACCCATGACTGGAGAAAGGGGGAAATGTTTCAAATAAGCAGAAAAGGTGCACAGAGACAGAGTAATTGGTACCTGTACTGGTTTCATTCTGGGGCCACAATGAAATGTGTGCTACAGCAGAAAGCAGCAGGACCCTAGCAGAACGTAGTGCAGACTTTGCCCTCACCTTTAGAAGAGCTGTGCTCTGTTTCTCAGGAGACCCTGCAGGCAGGAACTGCCTTGGTTTAAATGCACAGAAAACTTTAAAGCTCAATTTGCCTGGTTCATCTCAGTTTCCACTCAAGTGCACAACTGTATGCACTGCTATAAGACAGCTTTTCCAGCAGCGGTGGGAAGGTGTGAAACAGGGTCCCAGTAAGTGCTCTGCAGAACTACCTGGGCCCAAAAGAAGAGCCAGCAGCGCCTATAGCCATCAGCAGGGTGTGCTGTGGGAATGACAGGGCTCATGGAGGACCAGCTAACCCAAGATGTGGGAAGATTTAGGGGAGCTGAGGGGAGGCTGGGCCTGAGAGGACTGAGGCAACAAGGAGATGCAGCTTGTTATCTCAGGAATGCCACTGTGGTGAGGCTGTAGCAGGGCTCCTGAGACCCTGTGGAGTGCCTTTGCATGCCCTGTACTGTTCTGTGTGAAGGAATCAGCTCAGGGCAACTCTAGCTTGGACTGTTTGCCCTGTGCTGTTTGGTGTGATCAGTGATGCAGGTCAAGGAATTCACTGGATGAGCATAAGGATGGCTGCAGAAAGGCAAAAATAGTTTCATTTAGTCCTCTGGAGTTTTAACCTCTAGTGATAATTTGGAGCCTGCTGTGTCTGTGTAAGGAGCAGTGAAGGCCCCTGGCCTCATTCCCAGAGGCAGGACAGCTATGTCTCAAAGATCATTGAAGTCCTGCGATGCCTGAGGCCTTTTCCAGATCTGGCTGGTGTCCTTCTGGCCCAGGCATCCCGGCTACTGCTCTAAGAAACTTCCCCCAACCTGACTGCTGATAATGCAACCCCAAGTTGGCCCATGAAGTGCAGCTGGAGTCAATTCCTGGTTTCCCTTCAGGTTCGGGGGAGGACAGTTTCCCAATGTATTCCATCCATGTACATGCCTTCTCCCACAGCACTCCCAGTGTGCTTGCAAGAGCTTCCATGGTGATGGATTGGAGTACAACAGCCCCAAGTACCTTAGGGAGACCCTGAAGCCCTGTTGACACTTGTGGCTGGCACACTGGGCAGTGAGAAGGGAACAGACCTGATTTCCACTATGGCTGCTCATGCCTGTTATCAGTACTGCGGTGCTAAGATTATTTTGACACCCAGGATCTGGTGGCTCTGATCACTGGGCTTTCAGTTCTCATGCCTGTGCTCAAACCTACACCAGCCTACTTGTGGCCAAAGGACCAACTATATGCGTGCCATTTCTTTCTCTCCAACAGACATTACCCCCTATTAAAAGCCACCCTACACCCAGTCAGCCACCTGGACACCTTGAGAGGGGGCTGCTGTTGGGCAAAGACGCCAGCCAGGCGTGGGTCAAACCAGAGCCTCCCAAGCCCTTGACCTTACACCTTGATGTGTCAGCCAGGTCCTACACTATTGAGGACTTCCTCAGCAACTTCGCCTTGGATATTCCCAGATACTTCTTGTCCCGGTAAGAGATAGAGTTTTTTGGATTGGCATCTTCATCTGAGCCAGGGCTGCCCGTGCTCTGATACGCACTAAAGTTGGCGCTCTGCTCTGCTCCTCTCCAGTGCCTCAGAATTAGGTAAGAGGTGTCTTGCTTTCCCCAGCATTAGCTGACATGAGCTGTTTCTCTACCCACCTCAACTGTCAGAGCTCAGTGTTCCTCTTTCATGACAGTGTCCCTGCTCCTGCCACAAATATGACAGCTCCCACTCCTCCCCTGCTTGCTTGCACTGCTTGCCTGAAGTGCTGCTGCAGAGCCAGGAGGGTGCAGGTCTTTGATAGTTTGGTTCAGTAGTGCTGCCACTGATGGAACAAATCCTCTTTTCTCAGCCCTTTCAGTGCCCAGCCCTCAGAGAGTGAATCTGTGGATGGAAAAGGGTACGGAAACAGGATGGATGTGGAGCCCAAATGGCTGTCCCTGACTGCTGCTTCGAAACCAGAGCTGGAGATGGTGACTGACATACTCACAGGTGTCATCAGGTGCGTGTCCCTTCACCCTCACCTGGTTTGGAGCCCCTGTCCTCCAGAAAATGCATGCAGTATGGCCAGCCCTCTTCTAATCCTAGAGGAATCTGTGCACTCTTGTTGCCAGAATGTGGGATCCACCTGCCAAAGGCTGTCTTGGGGACTATGAGCTCAGGGATTGTGGAGTGACAGCCAAGGCAGGGGCTTCCTCCCCAGCCAGGGGCTAAGGCCATCTCTCCAGAGTTCCCAGGAACCGGGGAACTCTACCTATTGTGATCTTGGAAACAGGCTATGTTGGGGTACATGTATTCAGTTTGTGAGCCGCACAAATGTAAAGAACCAGCTCTGGTGAAACAGAGGTAGTTTCACTGGCTCAAGCCCTCTTGCTGCCTCCCTTAGGCCCAGAAGCAAGAAGGGACAGACTAAACACTGCCATCAGTCAGTGGTTTCCTCTGATTTGTGGTGTCTTGTAATAATCCTCTGAGTCATACAGATAGCCGATTTGCTGGAACTCATCCTTTATTTTCCTCTTCCTAGAAGCCTCTTGGAGAACGTCCACTTCCAGAAGTCAGTGAGAAAAATCCAAGATGACCCTATTCCATATTTCTCCCAGTTCCAGTCTGCAAAATCAGTAGAGCTCCAGGACAACAGACAGGGCTCCACGATCCCCTCCAGGGTCTCTGCTTTGACAGATCTTGACCTTGAGAAGGATGGAGAGAGGAAAAAAATGAGTCAGGAAACCTCTCCCAGTGATTGCAAGATTTTTCACCATAAGCAGCTGAGTGAAAAGGAGATCATAAGGAGGTGAGGCAGAGCTCACACATAAAAGCCAAGAGCTACACAGTCAAGAGAGCCATGGCAGCACACTGCCTGGCCAGAAATCCATTTCTCCTTCAGCCCTGCAGCATTTCTGCTGGTGTGTTCTGTGTTGTCTGGGTGGAAGTCGATGCTAGCCCACCTAGCCACACTCTCCTGAATATGGTTTGTGGGGAGAGAAGGTTTACTGTGTCTGAAGTTGAGCCATGGGCAGTGCCAGGATGCTGGTAGTGAATGAGGTCTGCTTTACACTCAGGCAGTCCAGGCCATATTAGACATTAGAGTGCAGTACGTGCTTACCTTACCTTTTATTTTCACTGCAGTATTTCACCACCTTGCCACTGCTGTGGCTGCTCCCTTGTACACTGCTACAAGCTACAAGCATATTCACTAACAGCAGCTACAGCACAGCTTGGAGGGAGAAACCAGTAAAACTATAGTCACCCAGCTCTGTCTAAGGTCAGGGCCTGACACCAGCTGGTGACAGTTCTGGGACAAGGGTCAGCAACCCATTGCTGAAGCCTTTGGTTCATTGGTCTCAGTGTGTAGGAAACAGTGTGTGCTCCACTGCTGTGCCTGATGATTCCTGGCAGGAGTCACAGCAAGCAGCCTGCCTTATCTGCTTTCTGATAGCTGTCCTCTGCTGTACTTCTGTCCTTCTAGGCAGCCAGCTGTTGGGAACCTTGTGGAGTTGGTGCTGGAAAACACACTGAAGAATATCCTGATCGAAGCCAACCGTGGGGAGGTGGTGCTGACAGCCCAGCCCATGGTCATTGCTTTATCCCCCAACCCATCCCGAAGGTAGCAGAGTCTATTTGTGCTCTGGTGGGGGACAGGACCTGTCCTTAACATGTCAGGCTGAAGCACAGCCTATTTTCTAGACCATATCGGTTAGCTGAATCCCTGCCTATCAATGCCAAGGCTGCCTGTGCAAAAGGGAGAATCCACTCCCAAAGTCTCTGCCCCCTCTTGGCTTGTCCTGAGCCTCAGAGCAGAGGTGGTAACAGTACAGCCTTTCTGTGGACCTGAGACCCTCATGCAGCTGTGGAGTAGGGCCCTATGGGTGAACACCTGGCCTGAGGCACTGGAGAGCCTAGAACAAGGATGGTCCTTTGGGAAAAGGGGTCAAGGAGCAGGCAGCACAGCCTCTGACAGGAGAAAGGGAGCAAAGCTTTCATAGTCCAAGGTGGTGTGAGATCTAGTTAGGTTGAGGGAATGGCCACTGGTGGGGGAAGTAGATTTGGAGCTGATCGAAAAGCATGAGGGTTTGCCCTAGCTTGGGCAGAAGTGCAGAGAGATGGGATTAATCTCTCTTTAATGGATTAATGGAAGAGGGTTGTTGGATGTAGATGTCATCTCCAGAGCTGCTGTCTCTTCTTCAGAATCATCAACCTGGCACACCCACCCCCCAGAGCATAGCTGCTGGGTACTGTGCTGCTTAAGCTCTTCAAGCACATCAGCTTTCTCCGTTCTTCATCCCTGTGATGTCCAGAGCAACTCAGACCCTCCCACACCATGACCTTAGCTCAGCATGCTGGCTTTCTCTGAGTAGGTATGTCCTGATTATGTTCTCAGGACCAGTTTGAATCCTCTGACAACTCCATAGCAGAGTTCATGAGATCTCTCCTTTCTGTGGCTGGCCACATCATTGGAGAAAAACTCTGTGCTACAGGGAGCACATGGACAACCAGTGTGACAATTCCCACTCCCCTCAGTCTGTACCAGCTGAGAGGAGTGGAATCTGCTTTGAAATGTCACTGAGGAAGGACTGACAGCTGGGCAATGAGGTAATGACGTCAGTAGGATGCAGGTATTGAATCCTCTTCCCCGCCTTGCTCCAGTGGTGGCTGCAGGTTCCCCTTACAGTGACCAGCCCAAGGGGGCAGCTGCAACACCATCAGCACATGTGGGCAACCCAATAAAAGCAACTTGACCTTCAGACACTGACACCGTGTGTAACATACGTAATTATTGCATCTGGGTTTGTGAGCCCTGAACAAGACTCACAAGACTTTTCAAACTGCAAGGCTGTCACCTAGGGAAGGGGATCCTCTGAGTCTTGGCCTGGCCTGGGGGGTCCGTCAGGCTGCGAGAGGTGTCGCAATGAAGGAGCGGATTTGTCACAGCCGGGAGGTGGCAGTGTGAGTTGTGAGAAATCCCAGTGGCCAGCACAGAACAGGCTGGTGCTGGGTCCCAGCTGCTGCTCCCAGGCAGGAGCTGCAGGATGGCTGTGCCAGGCAGTGGGGCTGCATTTGAAGCATCTCCCCTGTTCTGCAGTACTGCTATGGGCTCTGCAACATGGGGCTCAGGCAGCCACCCAGCTCTGGTGAGGATGCAGCTTTGGTGTCCCCCTCCAAACCCTCGTGCCTTGTTTCCCAGTGCCAGGACCCAGCCAAGACCAGAGCTGCATCTTCTTCCCTCGCATCCTAAGAGAAGACTGCACGAGGCACCGTGGAGGGCTTTTGCCCTGCTCAGCAGAGGGCCGTTGCCTGCTGTGCCCGGGGTACTGCAGCTGACGCAGCTTCACCCCCACACTCCTCTCGGTGCAGGAGCCCTGCGTGCGTAACCATTACTAAGCCCCAGGGCCGAGCTGTTCCTGTTGTCAGAGATACAGCAGAGGCACTGCCAGCTCCTGAACTCAGCCTGAGTGCCCTGGGCCTTCACATGGGATCTGGATCCTTCTCATGAGAAGTGCACACCCTCTCCTCCCTTCCCAATACTCTGAGTGCCAGGTCTCTTACGTCACAGCAGACTTTCTGTATTCCTCTGGGCTTTGGCTAGTGCTGAACAGGTAACACAGAACCACTTCCTTCCTCCACAGCTCAAGGCAGCAGCAGGGCCTGGCTGTTCAGTCCACTTGGAGTGATTCTTCTTGGTCCAGGCTCCTCGCTAGGATTTGCTCACTGCAGATGCTCTGTAGTCCTGCAACAAAGTTCCCAAATGGATAGCAAAGGCAGGGGCAGAAATCTCACTATTGCCCTAAAGCAGGTTGAATCCAGCTGCCCAAGGGCAGCCTGGAGCAGTGAAGACAGTGTCAGTCAGTTTGTCCATCCTCAGACCTGCTATGTGATCTAATGCTCTTTGGGCTGCCTCACTGCAGCTGCACCATTGCATCCACTACCTGGAGGAGTTAACATGGGAAATGCTGTGTGTTAGTCTGGTGTAACACCCAAAAGCAAATGGAGGGAGCCCGAGTGCCATCATATGTGCAGGGAATTTTTGTTTGTCATTAATGCTCCTATTCTCCCCACTCTCCTGTGCTCCCAGCCTGGACCTGGAGAAAACAGAACTCACACTGTACTTGCCTGTTGGAGCACTATTAGAGGGAAATCCATTGTTTGATAAACATCACTCTAGTAGGAGAGATCTCAAAGATGATGCCTTAAACAACAGCTGAGTCAGGGAAACAGATTTGACAGCTACTTACAGCTGTGAGAGAGAAATTTTTCTTCTCTCAGCTCTTTTTAGGGGTTGTGAGATGGTGGTGTGTCACCTCTGTTGTAGCTCTTCTCTGGTGCCTGTCAACCAGAACCACTCTGAGTGCACTAAGCAGAGAGTAGCAGCTGTCACACGCTTTTCTTCTTTTATCCTCATCCTAAAGTATAAGTACACCAGGGGCAGCCTCTTTCCCAGGCTGGGGAAATTCCCAATTCCTCTTCTCCAGCTGGGAACTAGACCCTGATAATGGTTTTGGAAAACACTTTAATGTGTGACCAAGCCACATCGCTGTCCCATTAGCAAAGAGAGACAGCAGCACTCCCAGATAGTGCTGGGGGTGAGCTCTGCATAGTGTGGATGTACTCACCCAGGGGGTTCTCTCTCACTTGGATCTTTGGGGCAATGGTGAGGTGAAGGGAGGGCAGAAATGTGCAGAGCTGGCAGGGAGGGCTTTTCCCTTAGCAAGAGGCTTTGTTGGTACCCACTGCCAAGGGCAATGGACTTGTGGGACTGTAGTAGACCCAGACTGACAGCCCAGCTCAGCTGCCAAAAGAGGGGAGAAGTCCTATTTCTGCTAACCACATTTGGGTGTCAGGCAGGAGGAAGTTTGAGCTTGTTGTACTGTCTCCCAGGGCCGGATTTGGCCTCTGCCCAACACAGCTACTTTTCTAATGCGCATCTCTCCAACAGAAATACCGTAGATACAGGTCCTGCTTCTTCCCACTGGTGTTTCGGTGGTGAAATGGGTGATGTTCCATGGGGACTGGGGTTGGTAGCCAGGCCAGGCTCCTGGCAGGTATACGGCCAGCACACCAATGGCTGAGCATGAGCTCGGCAAGCTAATGGGACTCCCCCTCTCCTTGGGCGAATTATTGGGAGCCCTCAGTCATCAGGCAGTTAATGCAACACACAGCAGGCGCTTTTTTCTTGGCTGTTACTCCTGGCTCCCAGGGAGGGCTGAAATAGCCTTGGGGCAGGTGGGCAACAGAAGCTATCCTGAATCCCATTAAAACATTTAACACCTGCTGAATCGTGCCATTGTCTGGGAGATAAAGGGAAGAGAACAAAGCTGCTCTTGGGCTTCCCTGACAGGGTGTCTGCAAGGCTTTGCTGTCCCATTGCAGCTAGGGAGCCTGAATCTCCTGCAAAGCCCCACATGGTGGGTCTCTGTGTCCGTGTGGGGAAGGCAGCAGTGTTAGGGGACGAGGAATCAACTATTCTCTGGTTGGAATCAGCCCCTTCTCTCTCTGTACAGCATATGCGGTAGGAACCTGGAAAAATCTTGTCCAGCTTGCAGTGTCTGAAAAGCAAAAGCATGAGGGTGATCCTTCCAAAACCCTTGCCAGAGCTGGACAGATCCTTCACCCCTGGCCTCCCATCTCCGAGATTCTGGGCTTTGCTGGCTCAGCTGTGTCACTTTGGTGTTTGGGAGTTGGGACCATGCTTGGGCCAGGCCAGGGCACCATGCTGGCTTCTGATGGACACAAGAGGTGCTCTGATGTGAGCTAGTTGGTCCTCATGGGACAGTGAGGCAGCACAAGCCCTTGGCTGCTGCAAAAGGAGGCTGAGGCTGCCTTTCCAAGGCCAGCCCTACTGAGAGCTTGGTCCCAGCACTGCCCGCCTGCCTTACAGGGAAGGGCACAAGCTGGTAGATGCTGCCCCAGAGATGCCAGGGCAGGTGGAAGACATTCCCCAGGGTAGCAGTGCAGTGCAGGGCACTTTGCAAGTTCAAGGGACCTGCTTTTCTCCTGTTTTCTGTAAAGCAGCCCTACAAGGACAGTATTTGCTGCTGTTTGGTGAGTGGTGGGGCCCTGCCCTTGCAGGAGAGACACTGGGGTGAAAGAGCACTTCTGACACAGCATATAGGCTTGGAGATGTCTGCTGGCACTGCAGCAGCACCTGTGGTGTTTGGGGTTTTTTGCTTCTCCAGAAAGAGAGGGGGCAGCCAATCAGCCTATGCCAGGAGCTGCAACTCCGCTATGCTGGTGCGTGCCCGGGCAGGGAGAGGTGGGAGTCCTGTCCAGCGCATTTCCCATACTAGGAAAGGAGAAATATGCAAGTCCAAGCATCACAGCCTGTACAGCATCAAAAGGAAGGGGAACATCACATTTCTCCTTTGCACCACAACGTAGAGTATTGGTGGTACTGCATTTCCTTTGCTGCCAAAACTACTGAAAAAGAGGACCAGGATGAGCAAGGGCAGCAGGTTGGCATCACTCTAGCTCTTCCCAGTGCCAGACCTGGGGGACCCCAGCTTGCAGAGGCAGCAGCAGGCAGGAGGGATGGAGCCTGCCTTTCAAAATTCTGACTCTGAGAGGGTCCAGTCTCCAAGGAAGAAGAGTTGGGTGGCAGTGGCTGCTGAGGATCTGCCATTATCCACGTACATTTGGGAATCCATTTACTGCAACCTGCAAGTACACTCCAGCTCTGGAGAGAGCAATGGTGATTGTTTCTAAAGCACACCCAGGACCAGGATTCCTGCAGGTGTACACCATGGGGGTTAAAGCAGCATTACCCCCTTCCCCACCCACAAACACACCCATCTACACAAACAAACAGGCCACTGCACTTGCACAAAGGAGCTTCTCCTGCCACCGCTGCTGCACTTCATGCTCTGTTATCCAAGGAGCTGTGGGTGCCAGAGTAACTGGGAGAGAGAGCCCAGCTCCTGCTGACTCTGGCTGAGATCAGCAGAGGGCTGCCAGGGCTGAGCAGCGTGGCTGGGCACTATAGGAGTGTGTCTAAACTTCTCCTGGCTTCCGTGGGCTCTGCACACTGCTCCCAGAGGCATCATGGGGGTGTCTGCACCGGTTACCCTGCTGGGCAGTGACACAGTTGGGACACAGGAGTGCTGTGACTCTGGCATGCAGTGACCCACGGGGAGGCACGTGCACATGGAGTAGAACATATCCTGTTCTTGCTGCTGCATTAGGACAGCTGGCTCCCGGCCCATGTGGCCGTGCTGGTAACTCTCCCAAAGAGAATGCTCCCAAAGTTTTGTTGAGCTCTGCTTTGCTGTCTAGCTCACAGGTCTGTGGACTCCTCTAAATGAAGTGTGAGCATTGTCCTGGTGTGCCATGGGGATTTTCAGCATCAGTGGCGGGATTGGGGCGAGAACAAGGAAGTCCTTGCTGTCACTGGGACTCAGAATGCTTGGAGTAGGCACTAGGTTTGCTTTTCTGCCCTGAGACTTCACAGCTCCCTGACCTTTTAGCAGCCCAAAACACTGCAAGAAAGCCACTACCATCCTAGAGCTGCCCAGGTAGGTTATCCTCACACCTGCTTCCCCTGGCCCCCCACTCTCCCCTCGTCTCTGCTGCAAAGTGAGCCAGGCAGGTGGGTGGAAAAGTGACAGCTGGTGTTGTTCCAGTGCAGGTTAATGAATGTCTCCTCCTCTCCCCCCCACCTCCTCCTCCCCACCACCCCAGCACTCAGGCTCCTGGCTCCTATCAGCCCATCAGGCTCCCATTAACAAAGGCAGCCCTGGAGAGTTTGCATAGAGACCTGCTCTGCCTCTAATCTAGGTGGGCTAATCGCCTCCCTTGCCCAGCCTGCCTTCCCTGGGTCAATATTTGCTCTGAGCAAACACAGAGCTGTGACAGGTGTGCTGGGGAGAAGGCTCGCCGCCGCCAGCCCAGCCCTCTCGCCTGTCTCTGCTCAGTCACATCTCTCCGGCCCCCCGATCACCGGCCAGCCAGCGCTATTTTTATCAGGACTATAAAAGCCCCATCCAGCCAGCGTCACCCTCATTTTCTGCTTGTGAGCCAGCGGGGGAAGGCGAAGCCACTCACCTGACAGCTGCCAGCGTGTCACCGGAGCCAGGTGAGCTGCTATAGCCCAGCACACCTTGGCCAGGCTTCTGCCTGCCTGGCTGAGAGCAGGGTACTGGGCAGGGAGAACGTCCTGGGGGCTTCTCCAGGACAAGTACTGGGACTCCGGTTGCACCCCTGAACTCCTGGAAAGGAAGGAGACGGGCTCAGGGGACACCGTCCAGCCTGTCCCTTTTCCTTAACTCTTCTCTCTCACCCGTATTTTCCAATCCTTTCTGCTCCCCTCCCCTCCTCCATTTACTTTCTTCCTTTCTTCCTTCCTTCCTTCCCTGTTCTCCACCCTGCCATGCCAGCTTAACCCGCCCCTGCTCTGTTTGGCTTTCCCAGGCAGCAGGTGTCAAGCGTCCACCTTCCAGACTTTACACCCGGAGGAGCTGGTTTGGAGCAGCATGTGCAGCACCATCTCCCAGCCTGGAAGGACCCAACTCAGGAGGAAGGGCACGGAAGGGGCTGCTGACAGCCCGCATCAGAGCACCCCTCCAGCCCACACTATCCAAAGTCGGAGCATCTCTGCACTTGCCTGGCGTCGAGCCCCACGTGCAATACCTGACCTGAACGTTTTGTTCGTTCGGCTCGCGTTAGGCAGGTCCAGCCCATCTGCAGGCGCATGGCTGGCGCTCACACCCGGCACCACCACGGAGGGAGCACACGCCTGCTTGCAACTCCCGCGTGCCAGGAGGAACCTCTGGTCTGTGTGCGGAGCAAAGCGCACAAGGGCCACTCACAACATGCAGTCTCGCCCAAACACACGCAGCAGGGAACAGCCAGTGCACACAGATGAAGCAATCCACGCACAGCATGCATGAACACCATGAGACCTGCACATGGCACTGTGGGACACGGGACCCATGTGGCAGTGGTGCACATGGCATTTCTGGCACTCAGCTTTGCAGGCTGTGATGTGCAGGACCCATGTCCATGTGCCCATGGCATGGCAGACACATGTAACACACGAGGCACCTGCATCCTGCCTGTGTGGCTGATTGCTGCTTGTAGCAGCCTGCTGGGGAAGGGCAGCCTGGCCCTGGTAGCACTGCAGAGCCGTGGCAGGCACAGAGAGCCCTGGCACAGTGCTGGCCCAGGGTGGAGTTTGGCAGGCTTTGCCAAGCACCCAGGTAGGTCTCAATGGTCTGCTGGCACCAAGGGAGCTTTAACTGCTGCCAGTGTAGGCAGCGGGAAGGGAGGGCAGGAGCAGGCAGCAGGGCAGAGGATGAGGGGTGCCACATCCTTTCTCACACACCTCTGCCTTGATTCACCCCCAGGACCTGCACTTCCCAGCCCTTCCAGGGACTGTCTGACTGTTCAGGGCAGGTGTTTCCTGTTGTGCACCCTAAGCCTGCAGGCCAGGTGCTAGCTGCTGCTGGTGGCAATTCCTCTGCCTATGCTTGCTGTGGCAGGGTGGGTCTCTTCCAGGACAACCCTGCAGGTCTCTTCCAGGACAGCCCTGCTCACTGCCTGCCCTGCTCTCAAAGCACAAGTGCTTGACCTAGACTCCTGTCCCATTCCATGTCCTGTCTCATTCCTCTCCCCCAGCTGCCAGAGCAGACATTCAGAGCCTGGGGCTGCTCCTAGCACCATGGAGGCTGCAGGGAGTTATGGAGAGCCAGGAGATGGGACAGCAGCAAACCTGCTTTCCTCCCACCTCAGCATATTGTTTGAAAGCGGAAAGATCCTTCACTTCCCAACTGTCTATGCCTGGTTCTGCCTGTGATTTTTCTGTCAGCCCTGAGCTGCTTCTGCCCTGCCCTCAGGCACAGGCACTTCTGTAGCACAGTTCTGGTTCCACCATGCTCAGGGATGCTCGGAGTTTACAGATAGATCCTGAGCCCATCTGCAGCCGCTCTGCAAACACCAAAAAGGCTCAGCCCATCCACCCAGTGTGGATGGAGGAGATGTTGGAGGTGAAGGAGCTTAGGAGTGTGCTAAGGAACAGGAAGATTCCTGCTGTCCGTCACCCCTATGCAGCTATGCACAGGACAAAGCTCAGCAGCCCCGGTCCTGGAGCAGGAGAGTCCTGTTCCCTCCTTGGGGTCCCCCTGCAAGGGGCGGAGATGAGGCACCTCCTAGGCTTCCTGTTTGGGCAGATGCTTTGGGAAGTTTCCAACAGGTGGTGTAGGAAGGGACCAAAATCAAAAAGCATCTCCAGGGTTGCGGCGCTCCCTGCATCCCTCCAGAGATAAGTGTGCCTAGCCTGGGAACAGCCCCCAGACGGTGCGGTGATTTGCCGTCATTGTGGTCGTGGGCCCCTTGGGGCTCTGTCTCCAGGTTCTGTGTCTCCTGCTACCAATCCTGGCAAAGTTGAAAAGCTGAGCAAGCACAACACATCCCCCGATATGCACAACCCTCTGCAGCTGCCCTGCTAAGGCTGGGATCAAACAGAACATGATTAATAACTCTGAGCAAAGCCAGACCCTGCTGTCCATGTGCTCCAGTCGCTGCACGTGTGTCCCTGTGGGGGCAGAGCCTGGCGGAGATGGTATCTGGCAGAGCAAGGCTGTGGAGATGCTGCCGTGCCGCCTCCGCTTTCGCTTGGTTGCTCCAGCACCTCTGGGCTGTCTTATGCCCTGGCTTAATTGCCCCCCTGCCATCTTTCCAGCCTGCTCTCCCTGCCCAAGCTCTGCCAGCCCAGTGGCACTGGGAAGGCGTGACATCGTTCAAAGATGGGATGGCCCCGGGAAGCTACATTGCCCTGAGGGCTGTGTTAGCTGGGGAACGGCTCTCTGGCACGGTTAGCACCCAAGGGTGAGCTTCTCTTCATGCCAGGCAGAGCCAGAGGCATTAAACACCCACTTCTACATGTCAGAGCCAGTGCTGGTACTGAGGGCTGCGCCAGGCTGGCACGGGATGAGGCACAGTGGGGTACTGCTGTCTGTGCTGGGCAATGCTGTCCCCCAAACCCTGGGCCCTGCATGGCCAGTGGCACAGCTTTGGGGACCTTGGGACCTGGGCTGGGGATTTCCGTGGCACAGTTCCGCACCAGGAGGATTTGCATGGAGAGGGCAGGGTGCAGGAGGAGCACTGGGGAGGCGCAAGTGCCCAGGTTTGCATTTGCACGTAGGCGTGGTTGCACACAGGTGTGTATGTGCGTGCATGCCTGGGTATTTGCATGGGTGTTTCGCTGTGCGTGCCCTCCCTGGCAGGCAGGGCAGAGCTGGTGCATCCCTGTCCTGTGTGTGCACGCGTGTGTGTCCTGCTGCTGAGCTGAACGGGTGGTGCTGGCCGTGCCCCTGCTGTGCTCGCTGCTCTGTTTCCTGGTGTGCGTGCATCGGGTGAAGGTGTGAGTGTGAGCAGAGGTGTGCGCTGCTGCTGGCAGCCTGTGGGGTGCTTATGTCCTACCCAGCCCGGACGGGGTGTGCCGTCGTGGGGCAGGCACTGCTTCACTTCAGGATGTGGCAGAGGCAGCCGGTCGTCCTTGGCACCCCAGCGCCCTGGAGGGGACCAGCCCACAGGGCTGTGTGGGCACCCCAAGGGCTGAGAACCAGGGTGGTGTGAGCACCCCTAGACCTCGACTGACCCCACACAGTCTGTTTGGCACATCTCTGCTGTGCCTGGAGGAGGTGCCTAGGCAGAGCAGGAGCTCCCTGCCCCTGAAAGTCAGTCTGTCCCAGCACCACTGTCAGTACCCAGACAGTCTGCACAACGAAATAGGCTGCTTGTGCCCGCGGGGGTGGGCTAATGTTGGAGGTCAGGGTGCTGCTCCAACCTGCTCCTGGCCATGGCCAGACCTGGGACAGGGAGCATAGGGACTGTCCTTGCTCTGTGCTGGGGTCCTATGCTCCCCTTGCCAGGCTGCAGCTTCAGACACTGTCACCAGGCAATGGGGCCATCCCACACCTGACCCCCAGATGAACACAACAAGGAGAGGCAGTCTTCAGTCTGCCTGGGCTCTGGGACAAGTTTATCACCTTTGTCAGACCGGATGGAAGGGGGAGGTGGATCCCAGGCATGGATCTGCATTCTGCTGTGGTGAAACTACAGGCGGTTTTGCACACTCCAATCCATTCCTGGCCATGGGGAGTATAAGTGACAGCATAGGTACAGCCTGGCATCCTCCCCCCTGCACCCACAGACTCACTGGGGTGAGGGGACATGTTTTACAATTACCCCCAAAAAATAGCTTTGAACCCCCACGAGTGAAGGGATAAGGGAGAGTCCTGCTGAAGGACTCAAGATGCTGGGGAGAAAAATCCAGAGCTGATATTAGTCCTGCATCTTGGAGCATATCCATCCTCCCACGGGGCCTCCAGGGAAGGGGTGAGCGATGGGGCTCCTCTCTTCCCAGCCGGTGGCTCTGGGAAATGCGTGGGCAGCCTGCCCAGGGGATGGACACTGAGCAGGTTGCCAGGGCCGCTGCTCCTGGCCCAGCTATCGTCGTCTTCAGGAGCCCTGAGGCAGGATGTTCTGTTCCCGTGGCAGCACCTGGCTCAGCTCTCGCCTGTGCTGATCCTCAGAACTGCTGGAGGAGGGGACCCACCACTGCCAACCTTTCATCTGCCTACTGCATGAGCATCACCCAGGCTTGGGGTGCCCGCCACTACAGATGTGGCCAACAGGGGAGTGGAGGTGCACTGGGATGGAGTGGGACCTTGGCCAGGTGCCAGCTGGGCTGGTATCCCCTGGCTCTGAGGCTGCCAGGGGCTGCCAGCCTTAATCCTGCATTCTGCACCTCCATGACAACACCCTAGGTGCTATAGGTAAAGCTGGGATCTGGGAAGCTGTGCTCACCCCATGGTACCCCTCCAAATATGACAGAGGGTACTGAAGGAGATGCATCAGCTGCTGCATCCAGGCCAGGCCAGGTGTGGGGTGGGACACACTCCCCTGTCCCCATCACTGCTCCCCTGGGACTGGTCTGCACTGGGCACTCTGTGAGGACCAGCAGGTTTCTCCAGGACACTGAAGCTATGGGAGTGCCCTGGAGGTGCCGGGCTGAGGTCACCTGTGGTAACAAGCAAGAGGTCACAGTGGCTGGCATCAGCAGGCTCCCTTTCAGGTCAGGATCTGGACCAGAGGACCAGATACTGGCTCCTCTGCCACGGTGCCTGGCATCTCCAGCTGGGTAGGGTGTGACAGAGGGGACACCTCAGGCTGAATGGGACATGCCACCTTGGGTTCCCTTTTGGAGCAACCTGGCTTGGTTTTGTGCTGCTGTCAGCTCCCTGCCAGGGCTGGGCCAGCCCGGGGAGGCAGCAGTTGCCACCTGCTCACACCCAGGCTGTAATCCACAGGCAGGAGCTGAGCAGCTGGCGGAGCCTCCCTGACCTTCAGGTGGGATTAGTCCCCATGGGAACAGTGGGGAGCAGGCAGGTGAGGCCACAGCTCCCCTGGCAGTCTGTGGGGACTGTGCAAGGCTGGCAGAGCTGGGGACTGAGCACACCGCTGTGCCGGGGTCAGCCAGAGTCAGATCCTGAATGGGTGGCACAGGGTGAGCCGGTGTCCCTGGGAATATCCTTGTCCTGGTGGGTTGTTGCAGGTGCAGCTCCAGAGCTGTGGGTGCCACAGGGCACCCACAGTCCCACAAGGAGATGGTGAGCAGAGTACCTGAGGTGGCCAGAGTGCCAATGGGGGCAGCAGGTGGGCAGGTCTGGAGAGCAGGTTCCAGTGGGGGTACTGGTGGCTGGCTGAGGGCCAGGGGTGCTTGTGGAGAGCTGAGGCTGGGGTGAGGGCTGCTGCATGGAGCACCATCTCAGCCAGCTGTTAGCAAGACCAGCTGTGGGTGAGAACGTGTGGGTACCCCTTGCATTGTGTCCCACTTGCTGTGCCCTCACTGCATCCCTGCCCTTCCCTAGCTATTGGTGGCAGTACCCCGAGACCAGTCAACATCTTGGTCCCCAGTGGGCTCCTCTCCCACTCACCCCCTGGACCCATCCTGCCCTGGGGGCAGCAGGAGCTGCAGCTGGTGTGCGCCAAGCCCAGCCTTGGGGGAACTCGAGTGCCTGGGACCTCTCCTGGCATGGAACAGCTGGCAGCCCACGGTGTGCGTGTGCACCTGCGTGGGAGCTAATCCCAGCAACATCTGCCGGGCTCTCGGCGATCCCAGGAGGTTCTGGCTGCAGGGATGGGATGGCTGGGTGCACAGGGCACGTGCGTGTGGGGCGGCTGGCGTGTGCCAGGGCTCCCCGTGCAAGGCAGTGCCTGCGTGACGAGGCTTCTGTGGCAGCTGTGTGCCTGTACCCATATGTCTCTTGTAGCCAGCAAAGCTTCTGGAGGGGACAAGTGGCACTGGCGATCCCAGCAACACTCTTGGCTCTGGGATGCAGGGATCCAGCAGGTGGAAGTAGCGGTTTTGGATGGGATTAACCAATCCTGGCGTTGCCATGTTCAGAGCAGCCCCAAAGCACAGATGACTGGGGAGAGAAGGAGGATGTTTGCATCCTTGTCAAGGAGGATGATTTCCCAGGGAAATGAGGCTGGGGGAGAAAGGGGAGGAAAAAGGGAGCAGTGAGGCTGTATGGGGGCAATGACACACCACCCCTGATCTAATCAGCCAGACCCTGCAAATAAAAGCCACCTGTTTTGGCCCTGGCAGCAGGAAGCGATCCCCAGAACAAACAGAGCACCAGGCAACTGGGAGAAAGACAAACAGGGGCTGGCACCAGCTCCATCTGCTCCTGTTCGGCCCAGCCCCCAGACCTCCAGCCCCCTGGAGTGGCAGTCCAGCCCCCAGCAGGGCTGGGGAGAAGGAGAGAGCAGCTAGAGGTCCTTGCAGGGTGTGACCAGGGCTCAGGCCCTGGTGTCAGCCAGATGGACTGCACACGGCTGTGCTGCCCTGGTCAGCTACCCCAGGTACTCATAACATCAGCGGCTACAATTGTGTATTGCCACAGACACGGCATCAGCACCGGGATTCCTGGGCACCACCTGCCTCACCTCTCTCGTGGCTGCCTTTCAGCCCGCTCAGCTGCCCCAGCTGTGCACTGTCCTGCGATCAGTGCCTGCACAAGGCACGGGGTACAACCCCATGGTTGGCATGGTCTGGGCTTGACGTGGAGCACTTGGGTGACCTTGTGCTCCCACTGCGCCCCCGGGCTGCTGGCTGCCGCGCTGTGCCCAGTGGCACTGAGAAACATGATCTGTTTTGCTAGTGCAGGGAACAAGCTGAGCCGGGAGCAACGAGGGGCCCTTATTAAATTAGCCTATGCAGGAGGCCCTGGGCGAGTGCTAACCAGCTCCCACAGCCAGTATTAGCAGCTGCCCTTGAGCAGAGTCACTGCCTGCCCCCGCAGCAGCCTCCCTCTGCCCCTGTTCCCAGCTGGGCAGGTGTGGCTGGGGGCTGGCAGGTGACCTAGCCACGGCAATGCTGGCTGGTGACAGAGACTGCCTGGAGATGGCCCAGGGAGGACAGGCTGCATCAGCGTTCTGGGATGCAGTAGGAGAGGGCTCCTTGTGAGTGACCCCACTGATCCACTGTCCCCTGATGTGGCTGTGGCTCCCATATGGCTGCCCTGAATGTACCGAGCAGGAGGTGAGGCACATCCCAGTGAGTACGATGTGCTGAGAAACAAAGGAGGGGCACAGTCTGCATCTGGGTTTCTCCCCTGCACCATTCGCCTTCCAGTGCTTTTGTCCAAAATGTTGTATGGGCATGACTGAACCACCTGCATGCTCCTCATGGCACACCACCAGCACCCCACAGACCCTGTAGCACACCATACAGTGCCCCACACACCCCACATGCACATCCCGTACCAGCTTGCAGCATCGTGCATATTCTGTGGTGCCTCACGCACTGGGGCTCTGTAATACTCCCCACAGTGCCCTGCACCTCAGAGTCCCCGACTGCCCTCCTGCCTCAAGCACCCCAAACTAACCAGTGCCCCACACCTCTGTTCACGCAGCCCAGGCAAGGGGTGACAGCCCCACGGGGGGACCCTGCAGTGCACTGCCTCTGCATCTTGCCTCACCTTCGCCAAGGTGATGGCTTCCCTAAACGCTGCCCAGACCTCTCTCCCAACATCATTTTGAGAGATGTCCCCAGGCCACCAGGCTGCACTGGGGTGCTCTTTCTTTTCCAGAGAGCATCCCTATCCTTCCCTCCGACTTTTGCTTCCCCAGACAACTCCCAGAGGGTCTCCCCCTCCCTGATAGGAGCACTCCAGGCAACGCAAGCTGAGGGTCTCCTCCCCACTGCCTGTCCCCGGCCAAGGGCCACTAGTGTCCCCGAGCTGGAGCCTGCTCCAACCGCTGCCAGGCTGCACCCTCTGCTGGGACCCGCAGGCATCGGCGCGAACTCGCACCGAGCCTCGGAGCCGTCGAGCAGCGGGGAGGACACGAAGAGGACCCTCGAGTCCTGCCCCCAGGCCGTCCTCGCTGTCACCCCTCTGTCCCCGATTCTTGCTGGTGACAGGCTAACACCACCCCCAGCTGCCCACACTGCATTGTCCGTAACCAACGATGTCGGGGTCACTTGCGATGTTGACCCCATGCCCAGGACCCCCAGAAGGGCTGGAGTTTTCCTGGGAAGGTTTGAGGTGCTATGGTTGAGCCTTTTCCCAGCTGCGAGCGTGGCACCTGCCCAGCTGAAGGTGGGGAGTGCTCGGCCTCGCCACAGACTACACAGGGATACTGCAAGAAATACTGCTGCCTAGACACCCAGGATTTCACAGCTCGACAGGGCACTCTTCCTCCTTTCCAGCCTGTGTTGGCCTCATCCATCCCAGCTCCTGGTGGGAGACACTGGGGATATCTGCACGGCACGGTGCAGTTCCAGGCAGGGCTGGTCCTGCTGTCCAGGTGAAGAGTACTACTCTGTTGCAAAGCTGGTCCCCTCCTGCTGTGCATGGTGTCCCTTGCCCTAATGGGAGGTGAGTGGGAGCACGGGGAGCTCTTTGTCAAGCCAGGGGACATGCCCAGAGCATTACAAGCATGTAACCGGTGTCCATTAGCGCCCAGCCAGCACAGGAAGCCCTGCAGGGCTTGGCTGGAGAAGGGACCTGTGGTGGCAGAGTCCCACGTGGAGGGGCAGAAGCAGCCCCAGATAAGCCCTGTGTTCCAGTGCAAGGACATCAGTGCCCCTCAGCTCCCAGATGGCAAATCCCCGCTTCACCCTGGCACCTCCTTCCCACCAGCCTCAACCCTGGCAAAGGCTGCGGGTGCCCTGGGAAAGGCTGAGTCCCTAATCCCTGGGCCAAGCGGGGACATTGTCCGTGGGCAGAAAGGAAAGCGGCGCGTCAGGCCCTTTGCCCATTGTGCCCTGAGCCCCTGCGCAAACACAGCCCAGCACTTTCATTGTCAGCCTCGCTGGGCGCGGGGGGGCCGCTCTCGCCACACTGCCTAAGTGGAATGGACAGCCGGAGTCTGGGGTGGGCGAGCAGCCTGTCCCCCCCATCCCATGCCTGCTGACACAGCGCCCTGACCGCCTGCACCATCGGCACTTCAGCGCCCGCCTATAAAGGGCCAGGGGAAAAGCCGGCGCCGGCACCGCCACCTTCGCCTCTGTGCCCTGCCCTGCCGACCAAGTAAGTACCAGGCTGTGAGCCCCCAAGACCCCACCGCACAGGCGCTGCCACGCTCCCTTCGCCCCACACCAAGCCCCCCACCCGATGCTTACCCTGGGGAAGGGCAAGTGGCGGGTGCTGTGTGGCACGGCGGGGCTGCCCTGTGCGGGCAGGAGGGACCCTGGCAGGAGGGATGGAAGACCCTGGCTGCTCTGCCCCAGGGCTACACTTGCACCCGTGTCTGAGCTGGGGTCACCGCCGCCTCCCGGCAGTGGGTACAGTGCCACTGCACCCAGACAGCTCCTGGAGCCATTGCAGGGAGTTTGGGAGAAGAAAAACTGAGGCAGTCCTGGGTACATCACACGGAGAGATGGGGCATTGCAAATTCCCCCTGCGACTTGAGGTTCACTGGACAGAGATCTCCCAGCACAGAAGGAAAAGGAATGGGAAATGCCCCCATGCCAGCCTGGGAGGGCAAGGGGCCAGTGACATGGGATGTGTGAGGGCAGCACCACCGGCATCCCAGGCTCAGCGGCAGGCAGCGGGGTGGCTGGGGGCTGACGGTGGGCACCTGCCCTGGGGTGATACGTGGGGCTCTGCCAGCAGCCGAGCGACCCGTATGACCAGCAGTGAAGCCATGGACACCCTGGGGCAGTACAAGATCACGGTGTGGGAGGAGGAGAACTTCCAGGGCAAGCGCTGCGAATTCCTCATGGAGTGCCCCAGCATCATGGAGCGCGGCTTCCGCAAGATCCGCTCCATCAAGGTGGAGTCTGGCCCGTAAGTGCCCCGCCAGCCCCGCGGCCCCTTGGCACACCCCACTCCAGCAAACCCACTGCTCCCAGGGGACTGTTGGGAGCTGCTAGGGAGCCAGAACACCCAAGTCCATCCTCAGCTATGGCACAGCCTCATCATGCGACCTCCCTGCTTGTGCTCCTTGTGTGGTGCCTCAGTTTCCCCACCTGCTGATCAGGGAGACCCTGCCGAGCCAAGGCGCAGGTTGGAGGCAATGGTGTGCCTCTGGGGAGAGGGGCCCTGCTTTCAAAAGGGACATTTGCTGCTAGCAAGGACCCCAACATCTGTGGCGAACCCATAACCTACCAGGATGTCTCTGTCCCCTGCCCAGGAAGGAGAAGCTGACCCCTGGCTGATCCTGGGGACAGTGTCACACATGCCTGAGGGTTTTCCTCCTCTCCCCTCCAGCTGGGTAGGCTTCGAGTACCCTGAGTACCAGGGACAGCAGTTTATCCTGGAGAAGGGTGACTATCCCCGGTGGGAGGCCTGGAGCGGGAACAGTGGCTACCGGACCGAGCACCTCCTCTCCTTCCGGCCTGTCAAATGCGCAGTGAGTTTCTGGGACACTACAGAGGGGGGCTCAGGGCAGGCAGGGCCTCCTCCAGGCAGCCCAGCATGGAGGCAGAGAGGGACAGACTGGAGGATGACTTACATGGGGCATGGGATGGAGGGGTGAGGTGTACACAGAGGTACCTGTGAAGTGGAGGAGTAGCTGCACCCACAAGCTCCCACCTCCCTGCAAAGATCTTGGGATGCTTTTTAGGTCTAAAATTTAGCCTGAACCACAATTCCAGCTTTGTGCTTTGGAGAGCCACCTCCCAGACTGGAGTCCCAAGGCCTTGTCTCCTAGCCCGGATTCCCGGGGATGGGGTGAACAGAGAGGAGCTGGCAGGACCGCAGGGTGCTCGGGGTGTAGGGTCCGTCCCCCTCCCGCCCGGGGTACCTGAGCCGTGCCCAGGCAGACGCAGCTCTATCGCTCCATCTGCAGAGACACTGGTGCTCGCAGCAGCGGCACGTCTGCGCCTCTGAGCGGGGGGTCCCCCCCCAACTTTTAATAATCACCAGGCAGATATGTTCAGGCTTTAATAAAGGGGATGCGATAAGATCACTCCTTACTGGCAGGACTGCTCCTCAGTGCAGATAGATGCGTGTGGGGGCTGGGCACGGGGGACAGTGCTGCATCACTCAGTGTCCCAGCTGTTAACCCCTCCATGTCCAGCACCCAGAAAAGCCTCACAGAGCTGAGGGGACCTCTCTCAGCATCCTGTCTTGCCCTGAACTCTCCTGCAACCTTGGGGAGCGTGGCGATGCTGAGGGCAGCAGTCTGTGTGGGTCCGGAGGTTGTAGCCACTATAACTCTCACTGGCAGCTGTGAATCAGGACCGCAGGGACATGAGAGCAGCATCCTCTGGGCAGTCCAGGGGTGTCCCAGTGAGGGGATGACAGGCTGTAGGACATCCCCATGCATTGCAGCAAAACTGGTCACGATCCCAGGCCTCTCACAGTGCCTTGGTGTGTGTCACACTGATGCCACATCCCGTATCCCTGGGCATGCCAACCCATTCCTGCTGACCTCCAGCTCTCTCCCTGTGCAGAACCACAATGACAGCAAAGTCATCCTCTACGAGGCTGAGAACTTCCAGGGTCACAAGTTTGAGCTGAGTGACGACTATCCCTCACTGCAGGCCATGGGCTGGGGCAACAAGGAGGTGGCATCCATCAAAGTGAACGCCGGAGCGTGAGTGCGGCCAGTGGGGCGGGGACGGGGGGGTGCCAAGAGCAGAGGTTCAGCAAGCACCTCCCTCCTGCATAACCCCAGGGTGGGGAAGGGGGACCCCTTCAAAAAAGGGGTGCCTTCCTGCTACCTTTTCCTTGAAAATCCAAGCCATTGGGTATTTTCTGTCCCTCTCCTCCCAGGGCAAGCAGAGGGATGGGATGGGATGGGATGGGATGGGATGGGATGGGATGGGATGGGATGGGATGGGATGGGAGGATCTGGCCTGGGGCTCTAAGCCAAGGGTCTGCCTGCAGGTGGGTGGCATACCAGTACCCAGGATACAGGGGCTACCAGTACGTGCTGGAGCGGGACAGGCAGAACGGCGAGTTCAAGAAGTACAATGAATACAGCAGCCAGGCCCACACCAACCAGATCCAATCCATCCGCCGCGTCCAGCACTGAACAGGGGCAGGGCTGTGTGCCCTGCAGCCTCCAGGCTGCTGTGCAATAGACCTCTATCCGGTAGCAAATAAAGGCATTTGTCAAAAAAAGAGTGCTCCTGCCTCTGCTCTGCTCCTCTCCTCAGGGGGCTGCCATGCTGGGAGGACCCTCTGTGTGGTGGAAGGTGAGGTTTCCCCTTCCCCAGGCAGTTTTGGGCCCATGGCCAGCTCCACCCTGGGCTGAGCCCTCTGCATCCCACCTCTTGTCCATGCACAAAGAATAGAGGGGGTGCAGAACAGTTCCGCTGCTGTGATGCTCTGTCTGGGAAAATGGGAACTTACTGGACAAAGAAAGGGCTGGAGGTAGGAGGGGGCATCCAAGAGGGTTGTGCCCCGGGAAGGGGCATCCAGAGGGGTTGTGCCCTGGGTTCTCCTCCCAGGATCAATGCCAGGGAAATTAATTGCTACAAAGTCTGTGAACACAAGGTCCCCTTCCTCTGCACCCCTCTGGAAGAGAGAAGGGGGTCCCTGCCTGCTGTGGGCCTGGGGAGGAGGAATAACATAGGGGTCATCTGGGGCAGGATGGGACACTGACACAAACAGGGCAACCACAGTTGTGTCAGGTTTGGGGGCACTGGCACAGAGGGGCTGGAGGGGAGGTGGGCTGTGCAGGGGTCAGGGAAAGGAGGTCTCAGGGCAGTGTTCCACAGGGAGTAGGGGGCTTGGCTTGATGCTCCCAGGCGTGTGTGTCCTGCCCCAACCTTGCCACGCCAGCATATCCGTGCCAGTATCCGGCTCCGGGACACCGGGAGCCCCACCCAGCCTCCTCCTCCTCCAGCACCCTTTCCCAGCCTTCTCCTCCTCCTCCTCCTCCTCCCCCTTCCCCTCCTCCTCTTCCTCCTCCTCTTCCCGCTCTGGCACTCCGAAGCCCTCCTGGGGCACAGGCTTTCGGTCCCGAGGGGCCCCCCCCTACCCAGGACATGGATGCATGGTGGAACAATTCTGAGTGTCTCAGATGCCTGGGTTCCTTGATGCCCACCCTGCTAAAAGCGTGCCTGGCCCTGAGGCAGGGAGTGCCCCAGAAGGGTGGTGGGAGACTGGGTTGGGAGTCAGTCTGTGCACACTCCTCACCCAGCAGCGTGCAGAGACCCCAGCCCCGGTGTGTGTGTGTCAGCATGTGCGTAAGTGTGAGTGTGAGTGTGAGTGTGTGCGAGCTGCACACGACCGTGCACACAAGTGATCCCTGCATGACCCCTCTCCCCTCTAGCCCCAGTGCTGCCCTGCAGAAGACCCAGCACCTGTGTATCCCCATCCCACACGGCATCCCAGCTGCAGGGTGCCCCCCAGCCCTCCCCTGTCCCCTCCGTGTCCCCACTGGCCCCCCCCCACC
>VZTE01006501.1:212358-224198 GCA_013397775.1 Eulacestoma nigropectus
CCCCGCCTCCCCCGGCCCCTGCCCGTCCCCTGCCCGTCCCGCTGCCATTTATTCGCCATCAGCTGCTCCCTGATAAAGTGGAATAATAATAATAATAATAGGGGCAGGAATATTAAAACATGCAGCCCGCGGGCCGCCCCCACAGCTGCCATGAGACACGGCACCGGAGCGGTGCCACTGCTGCTCAACATGTACCTGCCAGGTACGGGCGGATCCCTCGGCCGCTGCCCCAGCGCAGCGCCGTGCACCGCACAGCGCCCAGCCCCTGCCCGCCCTGTCCCGCTGAGGCCCTGGGGCTCTCCTCTGCCCCATCTTCTTCCAGCGTCCACCCTGTTATCTCCTCTCCCTCTGTCCATTCTCTCTTCCTGCCTTCCAGCACCACAACCACCCCTTCCTTCTTCCTTCCAGCTGCCCTCATAGCCTTCCACACCCGCACACTCATCTTCCCATCCTCCATCCACCCACCGTCACCCTGTCCTTCCATCTCCTCATCCACCCTTCTTTTCTTCCAACTCATCTTTCCACCCACGCACCCACCCTTCCCCTGTGCTTCCATGCATCCATCCTTCCACCCCACCCACTTGTCCCTGTATCCCCCTTTCCATCCCTGCTACCAGCCAACCCCTCCATCTACCCAAAGTCCCTTCCATCAGCCTGTTTTCCCATCACCTCATTACCTGCCCTTCCTTCCGTCCGTCCATCTCTTGCACTTTCTTTCCTCCATCTACCCACTCGCCATGGTCTCTTTTGTCTTTCCATCCATTCACCCATTTCCTTCCTTCCTTCCTTCCATCCATTTATCTCTCCTTTCCACAGCGGTGCACTCTCCAAATGCCGACAGACATCCCTCCTTCCACCCGCCGCTCCTGTCACCCATCCTGCCACCCACCCGCCTCCTCTCCCTCTCCGCCTGCCCCACAGCTCTCTCCCTCACTCCCTCTCTCCTCCCTACCCCAGCCCACGGGATTTTCTATTCCTATTTAAAACCTTCCCCGGCTGGGTCGGAAATCGGATTTCCTTTTTCCTGGACGCGTTTCCTGGCTTCGCCGCAGCGGCGGGGCAGGCAAGGGGGAGCAGCCGGGGGCTGCGGGGACGCTGCCCGCGGGTAGGCGCTGGGGGGTCGCGGTCCCGCCTGGCTCCAGCCCTCCCTCCACCCCACCCGAGCCTCTTTTTTCCCCAGATCCAGTCGGGGAAACTTTGTTCAAAGACGGGAAGAGCCAGGCGTGGGGGTCTCTCAGCCCCGGCGTGCAGAAAGGTAAGAGCACTGCTGCCCCTTCCCCTGGACAGGCCCCGCTCCCCTCGGCCGGCACGGAGCGGGGACCCCCGAGGCACTCGCATTCTCCCCCGCCCAGCAGCCACCGGGGACCCTTTCCCGTCCTTTGCCGGGCACTGCCCATGCAGGACACGGCCACCGCGGAGTCCCGGTTCCCTGCTGCTGCGAGCGCCTCGGGCTGGGAGCATCCTGCCGCCAACTCCCGCGGGGAGAGCGGAGAGCCCCGACGGTCGGAAGCCCCCGTTCCGTGGCATCAGAGGGGAGCGGGGTACTCATCTCCCCGAGCCCCACAGCGGGGAGGGTGCAGGGTCCTAGCTCCGGTCTCCCAGGAGCTCCGGGATATCCGACGGGGAGGGAGCTGCCAGCCGTCCCGGGAGTGGGGCAGGCTAATCCGAGCTCGGGAGATCCGTTCCTGCGAGTGGAGAGGAGAGTTGAGACATCATCCGTGAGGGAGCTGCAAGTGAAGTGCTGGGGCTCGGGCAGGGCTGGGAAGTGATGGGTTCCCGGGAACCGGAGCCATTCATCTGGAAAAAACCGTGCAGGGGTCACGGGCATTGGCCAGTGCTGGCCAGAGAGCAGCCTGGAGCCTGCTTGCGAGTGCAGCAGCACTGGGCATCGTGGGGCCAGCACTGCAGCGTTTGGGCCGTGTAGCTTGCCTGTTTGCAAGGAGACAGGGACCAGGGGTGCTCTGAGCAGGAAAAATGGAGCCCTGATTTAGTGGTTGGAGGGGGAGAAAAGATGGAACTGGGGGAATCTTTTTGCCTCTGCACTGCGGACTCTGCACAGCCATACTCTGAGCACTGTGCTGCAGTGAGAAGGATCTTTTTGGATCCCTGGATATTTCCTTAGAGAGCTGTCAGGTGCATTATCATGGCACCCTGCAGCAGGCAGGATTGAGCCTCACCACCCCACCCAGGTGCACCCCCCAACACCTCACTGACCTCCTTGCATGGGGCGGAACACTCACGGGTGGGAGATAGCTGGAGGCCAGGGTGCGGGCTGTGGTGATGGAGAAGAGGCAAGGGCTGCAGATGCACCCTGGAGAGGAGAGATCCCCCACCTTGGTCCCAGGATGGGGAATTAGGAAATACAACGCCTTGGAAAGACCTGGGCTCAACTGCCTGGATCAGGATGTCTGAGTGGGTTTTGGTGGAACAGGGATGGATGGGGAATGGCTTTTCTCTGCTTATTCTAGAGCAAGATATGGGGAGCACCAGATAAAATAGGTGGGTCTAAAACAAGCAGAACAAGGTGGTTCATTGTGGGAAAGGTAGCAGAGCTGTAGGACTGCTTGCTGCAGAGATCATGGGTGTCAAACCTCTGTAGAGGATCCAAGCACCCTTAGACAAAATAAAGGTAGAAAAGCACAGGGATAACTGCAAAGGAACATTCCCTGCTCTGGAAAGAGACTGTGCTGCAAGGGCTGGCATCAGGAGCAGGGATGTGCAGGGGATGCTGCTCAGAGGAGGCAGAGAGGGGTGTCTAGGTAAGTGCAGGGCTGCTCTGCAGGGTGGGCGGGTCCCAGCAGCAGGATTCCTCCTTGCCCAAAGGTCCAGACTCCCTCTCCTCTCATGATCTCTGGCCAGACTCAATGGAGCATGTCCTTGTGCCTCACCATGGGCACGTGGAGGTTTGCCAGGCTCTGGTGTGTGCACAGCCTGGCACAGAGGCACCACGGGCACCCACTGAGGATACTCCTCAGCGCAAGCTGCAGATGCAATGGCCATGGCTCAGGGAGGACATTTTTCCTCTGGAAATAAGGAACATCATTGATGCCTGATTCAAAGCCACAGTAGGTCATGCTATGTCCTCATCTCTCCCTCCCCTGTCCCTATCTGTGCCTCTCTGTGGTGTAGTTCAGATCAGTGTTGCACCCTGACTTGAGCTGACCATGGAGATGTCTGTGCAGGGCACAGTGTCCCTAGAGCAGGGGCTGTGCTGTGACACCAGCCCAGTTTCAAGAAGACACGGCAGTGAGGAGTATTTGTGTTGGGATACATCTGGGTTCTGCCAAGATATCTCCTTCTTGGGGCTGCCGATAAAAGAACAAGGCCACGTCCTCAAATGAGAACAAACAAGCAGGTGTTCATCTTCAGTGGTGTGTGAATGTGGGTGGGAGGGATGGGGAGACCCTAGATCCAGACCCACTGCAACCTGTGTTCATCTCTGAGCATTCCTACTCCATCCCAAGGTGCAGGGGCTTCTTCTCCTCCTCCTCATACCTGGAGTGTAGGATGGGGTTGGGATGTTGCAAAGGAGACATAACCTTGTTACCATCTTACCTGTCTCTAAAGCAGGGAAGATGTGATGAGGCGTGGCCAAAACCTGCGGGAGGGGGCAATGTAACAGCAGGTCAAGGGGATTGGGGCACATCCTACCCTTCACCTTGTGCCCTGGGAGGGAGCCTTAACCTCTCCGGGGCCCGGCCTTGCAGGCAGTGGGCAGATCCAGCTGTGGCAGTTCTTGCTGGAGCTGCTTTCGGACCGGGCCAACCTGAACTGCATCGCCTGGGAAGGCACCAACGGGGAGTTCAAGCTGATCGACCCTGACGAGGTGGCGCGGCGCTGGGGCGAGCGGAAGAGCAAACCCAACATGAATTACGACAAGCTGAGCCGGGCACTGCGCTACTACTACGACAAGAACATCATGACCAAGGTCCACGGCAAGCGCTACGCCTACAAGTTCGACTTCCACGGGCTGGCGCAGGTGTGCCAGCCAGCCACCCCCGATCACGCTCTCTACAAATTTCAGGGCAACCTGGCACCGCTGCCCTTCTCGGGCATCTCCAAACTCAACCTCATGACCTCAGGAGTGACACCCACTGGCTTCTCCTACTGGCCTGGCTCCAGCCCGTCCCTCTACCCTGGGCATGGGCTCCAGCCCTCAGCTCCGTTCAGTGCCATGGCAGCCTCCCACCTCAACAACATGAACAATCATTACCATTAGAGGCTCGGCTGTGCCAAGTGGACGCTCCGTGTCCCTGGAAGCATGGGGCTGTGGAGTTGGGAAGCTCAGCGGGGAGGGATGGGGGATGGGATTGTGCCCTTCTCTCATTTGCCCCCTTTTAGATTTGGAGTGGTGTGGGGATGGGGGTGCTTGCAGGGTAGCTGGATTGGTCCTCTGATGTGGGTGGCTGGAGGAGAGAAGCCATCCAAATTTACGATGAGGAAGTATCCATGAACCCGGGAACAGATGTGGATAACTAAAGCAGGGTGTGAATGGAAGGAAAAACCATGGGCTCCCCTCCTGGCAGGGACATTGCCCCACCTTTCTTTTGCAACATTCTGCCCACTCCGTGAATGTCCTTAGTTCTGCCCCTAGCCTGTGCCTGCCCTCCCCACTCCCTGCAGAGGGGAGTCAGGAGCTGGGGCCCCAGGGCAGCTGTGTCCATGAATGAGGATCCCACTGAGCAGGGACAAGGAAAGGGGACCTTTCTTGACCACTTGGTCCCCTCACCTTTGTCTCCAAAGACTTCCTTTCCTCCATCCCTCCTACACCTGCTGCCTGAAGGTTGCTTCCTTCAGACCTCAGGAGAAGCCTTGGTCCGGAGAGCAGATGCTTTCTATGGGTTCCCTCATGCCCAGGGCAGGGCTCTGGGGTTGGAGGTGCCAGGGACAAGTGTGGGGTGCACTGCCAGTCCTCAGGGCAAAGCGAGAGCCTGGAGGCAGCATGGCCTGGTCTCTGCAACTCCACCCTCTCCCCAGTGCCCGAGGATCACACCACAGACAGTCCCTGGCACCCTGCACATGAGCCTGTGTCCTGCTCATCACTTCCAAGATTAACGTTCCAGTTTTACTCCAGCTTTAGCCCCTCACATGCGGGGCTTGGTGGGACACCCTCCATAAGTGGGAACATCCCCAGGGACAAGGCAGGGTGGGCAGTGGAGCCGAAGAAGGGATGACAGCAGGACTGGAAGCCCCAGGCACCAAGGGGCAGCCCTGGGTCTCTCCCCCTGGGTTCAAGGAGCTGCCCCCATCCTCCGGAGCAGGACTTTGGCCCAGTGGATGCAGAAGAGCTGGGCACGCTGAGCTCCGCACTGGCTGGGGGGGTGGGACTGGTCTTCAATAAAACAGAGAGGTGCTGTGACCTGTGTCCTCTCCTGTCTGAAGGGAGCTGGAAACCTCTGGGTTACTTGAGACACCCCTTCAGGGAAGCCATGTATTCTGTTCTCAGCCTCCCAGGCTTGCAACAGGGATCAAACTGGCTTCGTAGGGGGAGTCATGCAACTACCCAGCCCACGGAGGGAGTGGCCAGTCCTCACCTCCTCTCCCTTCATGCCCCAGATCACAGCAGTTCCCAGAGATCGGGGCTCCATGCTGCCACTTCTGCATCCCTCCAGGGTCTGGTCACTTTCATAGCCTTGGTGGCATCTGCTCCAATGCATCCTCACTGCCCTAATCAACTTAAGGGAGTGGGATCTGATGTCAGGGTGTCCTGGGGGAGGGCTCAGGCTGTGAAGTGGGGGGGCCTGATGCTGCTAGCAGAGAGCCCATGAGGGTGAAAGGAGTTGCAGGGACTGGGTGGGGGACTATCTCTACCTCCAGGGTTTCCGAGTGTTGCACAGCCTGGTTCCCAGGGACGGCAGGAGGGGAAGTGAGGGGGAAAGGGAGGAGTTATCCCCATGCAACCAGCTCCAACAGAGGCTGGAGACACCCCCTGCCCCCAGCTTCGGCTCTACAAGGGCAAAACAGGGGAAATAGCCACAACTGGCTCCCTCAGAGAGGGGCAGAGGGCTGTGCCCTCGCCGGGGGAGCCTGCTTCAGGGCTTAGGTAACTGCGTGACGCAGGGCAGGACACGGATTAAGGGATGTGGGTCACTAGTAGCTCCTCCCCTCCCCCCCTTTCCCGTCCCTCTGCCAGTGTCTGCACCAGGGAAGCCCAGGTGAGTCCGGCCCCAGCCTCACGCCCGATCCTGCAGTCCAGATCCGTGATGGATTGGAGTCGAGACATGCTAGGGAAAAGGGAGACTTACCTTTTTTGGGCGAGGGAGGACCAGCGCACACACCCAGTGCAACAGGCTGCAGCTACGGCTGGCTCCGCTCTGCTCTGAGCGCACCTGGCACGGTCCCACCGCTCTGTCCCCAGGGTGCCACGCCCGAAGCCGGGCACCAGCCCTGCACTCTCCAGGGACGGCAGCCAGGAAGGAAGCGGGGGGGACACCCATGCGGGACTGCACCAGCGCTGCTCTTGCCTGCCTGAGGATGCAGCCGGTGTCGCCATGGCAACTCGGGATGCTCCCATCCCCAGGCCCCACTGGGAGCCACCTCCCCTCTCGACATATTGAGCTTATCGGAGGGCTGAACAGAGCACCACCTTCACCCAACCCAGCCTCCCCCCTCCCCAGAGCCCTGTCTGACCCAGTGCACCAGCAGTGCTGCTTTCTGCAG
This sequence comes from Eulacestoma nigropectus, assembly GCA_013397775.1. NCBI lineage: Eukaryota > Metazoa > Chordata > Aves > Passeriformes > Eulacestoma > Eulacestoma nigropectus. Next base: position 219,019 of record VZTE01006501.1, read on the forward strand.
GTTTCTTCAGTCACCGAAACCACCGGCTCGGAGCAGACTGCAGCAAAATCCTGCCAATGGGCAAGCAGGGCCCAGCCCAGTGCAGCTCCTCCTGGAACATCATCCCTGGCCCTGAGCAGGGGTGCCCAGCCTGCAGGGCAGATGAGGGAGCACCATCTCTGGCAGTGGGGTGCACCAGCTCGTGGGGAGCCTGTTTTATGTGCCTGACAGCTGCACTCAGGGCACCCATGGGCTTCCAACCTACCTGCAGAGAGTCCTTGGGTGCCCTGTGCAGGGGCAGATGGGGAACACAGTCCCAAAAGGCTTCAGCCTGTGCTGGGAAGAGTGAGGGAGCAGAGCACATGGCCTGGCAGCTTCTTCTGCTGCCCTGTGATTAAAGGAAGGATTTTTCTTTTTCCTACTAAAAAAAATAAAAACAAATGTATCTTTGTATCTGGCTTTGCTTAGCTGGCAAGAGGGCTGCCCTGACCTCAGCCTCTTGCCAGCATGACAGGGGGACGCCTCCAACTTCTCCAAAACCTACCAGCCCCCCAGTAATGGATCAGAGGGGGAATGGAGTAGCCCCTCTCCTATTTTAGTGAAGTCACATTGCCACTGTCTTCATTCCTCATGCTGGGAAGAGCCTTTGCAGCACAGCCAGGCCATGCCTGCCTGGGGGACACAGTCTGTCTCCCTGCCCACTCCTGCACCCCCTCTAGCTCTCTCAATTCCCACCTATTTCCTTCTCTCCTCATCCTGGCCACACTAGCTCCTCAGCCCCCTACCCCCAAGATGCTGACTCATCCTCTCTCCAGACACCACCTCCTTTTGGCCTGGCTCCCTGCAAAGTGCTTCGTGACTTAGTGTGGCTCAGCCAGACCCTGCAGGTGCAGGCAGCCAGGCTCCAAAACCCCGTGTGAAATACCTCCAAGGAAGCAACGGTGATGCTTCCAAAAGACATTTCCTCCCTTGGCAGCGTGCTGAGGGCTGGAGCTGTACTGCCACCACAAACCCAAACCTTGTCCCTGCTGCCACCAGCTCTCTGGCGCCCATCAGGGGCGGCCAGGGAGAGTGTCCTGATGCCACTGCTGCCCAGCTGTACACTGAGACCTTGGTGTGGACTTTGCTGAGGGCAGGAGCTGAGTAGCAGGAGGACTGGATTAATGCGCTAATGCCAGATTATGCTCTAATGCAGGGCTTCTGATGAGGGAGCAGTCCCTGTTCCAGCCCAGGGCACACTCACTCCCTGGGGCAGGCTCCCCACATCTGCCCTGGGTCACAGCTTGGTTCTGCCTGGCTGTCCCCTAAGGAGCTAAGTCCTCAGAGGTGACAAAGGACTGTGAGATGGGCAGGGGACACAGCACAGGGAAACCTCCCCGCTCAGCTCTCGGTGAGCTGGAAGTAATGACCCAGACTGTACAGCCCTGGCCTTCTGCTTTGCCAGGTTCTGTTGCAGAAGGATTAACCATCACCACAGGGCTCCAAGGTAGCCAGTTCCCCTTTGTCACCTGCCCCAGCTTCCTGGCACAGAGCAGTCCCCAGTCTGTGCTCCTCAGTCCCAAACACATCAGCCAGACAAGGCCACAGGCCATGCTTTAGCTACAGTGGGAGCCAAACTGACTGCCATCCCACCTCCCTCAGTCTCATGCCCACCACTGGGCCACCCTAGGCACAGGCAGAGCTCTTGCAGGTTTCCACCCAACCTGGATGTGTCTTCCATCAGATGAGACCCTGTGGCAGCATCCTGCCCCTCCCTGGGTACAAATAGCTCATCAGCCAGTTTAGTCCAGGACCTGTCATACTCTCTCTGCCATTTGCTGCCATCTCCCTGGGTCATTTTGCCCATGTATTCCCCCATTAGCAGCTGTGACTGAAGTGCCATGGAGCAGGGAGGCCACCAGAAACCTGCACCCACAAGCCATCCCCATTTCAACAGAGCAGCAAGAGCCCAAAGCTGCAATGGAGCCAGTGTTTGAGTAGCTCCCACAGAGGCAGAAGAGACCTCCCACTTCGATCTGCCTCGAGGAACATGTTATCCATCATCCTTGCAGCAAACGAGGAAAGGCTTGCGCAGAAAGCTGGGCCAAGGCAGGTCCTTCACCAGCCATGCAGGTGCTGGGTCTGCATCATCCAGAACATTTTCCTCCCATGGAGCATCTCCAAGTCATTCTGGGGGATGATGACAACTCTTAGTAGCAAAAACACAGCTTCCTGGCTGTTTGTGCAACAGGAAGAGGCATGGCTTGCCAGGCTGGCTGCTCCAGCTGCCCATCACCTCCATGCTCCAGCGCCATGGCCAGCTCATCTAGCCCATGGAGTTTGCTCCACAGGCAGAGCAGTCAGGCAAGGAAAGTCCCATAGAGATGTTTTTCCCTGACTCCGGGGAGAAACTCCCTTTTTCATGTGTGACTATGCATCCTTGGGACCCACTGCCACCCAGGGTGCCTCTAACAGCCCCGTGCACCTTTGGGAAGGAAGATAAGGGCGCTATGGCCTGAGAAGAGAACTCCTTGGGGCAGGAGGGGCCGAACCCGCTACGGGCTGCAGTGCCCACCTCTGCTGCTGCAATGTGGAGCAGATGGGGCATCCACTGTGAGGCATGGAAAGGAGACGTGTTGCTGCTGGAGGAGTTTCAAACTAGGAAAGTACTGGGATCCCTCACCTGGATCCCTGTGGTGATTGATCACTGACTTGGCCCTGCTGCTCTACCTCCGAGTCCCAAACCTAGTGTGAATCCTCCCATCCCTGCAACCCCAGGCCCTGTGGCTGGCAGCACAGGGGGCTTTCCAGCCCCTCCTGAGAGGGTCTCCATCCCTCACTGCTCCTCAAGGTGGCTGCAGGGATCACAAGTTTGGGGACAAGCTCTATCCATTCCCCTTGCTGCTGCCCAATAGCTGGCTCCTGCGTCCAGACCATCAATCATGCAGCAGCACAGGGCTCTGGCATGTCAAATCACAGTTTTTGAGAGGGGAAAACCAAGCTCCCAAGCCTGTCTGAGATTCCCACCCTCAGTACCCAGCCCTGCTTGTTTTCCCTCTCACGTCCCCTTCGCCTTGGGGGGAGCAGAAGGCTCCCAGACAAGGTAAGATTAGTGCTCCCCCTGCCTCGCTCCCCCCAGCAGCTGTACAAGGTCCTCCGGGGGAGGGAAAACCAGACGTCTCCCTCTCTCCAGTAAGGCTCTGGCTGAGCTGATGATGCATATTTAAATGCATGGGAGCATCTAAGCTCCTCTCTCATTCCTTGACATTTCCAGAGACTCCAAGCTGTCTTCAATTACCAGTCTGCAATTAGCCCTTCCTAAATCCCCCAATGAGGCCTAGCACTCTTAATCAATGAAACACAAGGGAGGAGGGGAAGGACATGGCCTCACTGCAGCTGGAAGCATTTTAAAAGGCTGGGGCTTGAAGCTGGAATAACCCTGTGAGTGTCTTTAAGGAGATCTGTAGGGTGGGAAAATCCTCCAGCGCTGGGAGGCTCTTCAGCTCTGGGGAGGAGACTCTGTAAAGCCCTACAGCTGGGAATAGAGATCACGAGACAAACACCACAGCTGAGGGTGGAAATAGCTGGCACCAGTAGCTCAGGTGTTACCCTGTGATGCAGCAGACCACCTTGCTGGATTCATCTCACTGTGCCTCAGTTTCCCTCTCTGCAAAACACTGATACGGGAGAGTCAGGGCTCTCCCAGCAGCCCCATAGGAGCTCTAAGGCTCCAATTCCACCAGCTTAAGCCAAAGTTACCTTTCTCACGACAACATGTGGATATGGCCAGATTTGGGGTGGGTTGTGAAGGCATTGTGGCCCAGACAGCTCACCACAAGGTCACATGAATGTCGATCTAAAGGCAGGGACAAGAGCATCCGTGAGGGGAGGGAGGACGGGAGCAGCATCGGTCTTGGTGGGTTTACACAGCCATGGAAAAGCCTTGCACAGCACCCTGCCAGGTCAGCCCCTGTCACAGGGACATCTGCGCTGTCTTCCTGGCAGCACGGCTTTGCCTGAATGAGACAGATTGGGCCTAATTAGCAGCTCTGCTGATGCACACAAAGGTAGAGAGAATCCAGCTTACCCTCCATGACCTGCAGAGCCAGCACAGCTCTTCCCAGCTGAGTGGAGCCCGAATGCCTGGCTCAGAGGGGCTGTGAAGCGCTGGATGCAGACCCTGACCAGAGAGCATGTGCGGCAGCTTCTGCTAAAGAAGTCCTGGCAAATTCAGTACCCTGAAGCATAGCAACCAGCTATAAAAAAGGCAAAGCCTTCTCGTTCTCCACCCCTCTCCCTGGAGGTCTGCAGAAGCACAGGGCTGGTAACACGGATAGCAGCACATCTCCCACAGCCTGCTGCTGCCAGGGAAGGGAGCCCAGCCCTGCAGAGCAGAGTTAGGGAGGAACGAGGTGAGGGAGGGCATAGCTTTAGGAAAAATAAAACTAAATTAAAAAAAAAAAAAGGAGGTGACATGAACTGTGGCATCCTGATTAAATTCACTGTGGCAGACAGGCATCAGGAATTTCCATCTGGAATGGAGGAGGCCAGGAGAGCTCACAAGGGTCCGAGAGACACTCAGGTGGACCAGGACTGGCCTTGGGCACAAAGAGGGGTGAAATTTTGACCCCCAACTCATTCTGAGGAGTAAAAGCCCCTTTGGGAACCAGGGCCCCCCATCCCTCTTGGGGAGGAGAAGGCCATGACCAGGAGCTTGGGGTGCTACCCCAATTGCCCTTGCACCCCACAGCCCAGCAAGTCCAGGAGCCACCACTAGGCCCATCCAGGCCACCTCTTTATTCTCCAGTGAAGCAAAGCAAGAGGAGAGGAAACCCCCCCTCCCACAGCAAGCCCCCTCTGTTTGGGGACCCTAGGCCTCCTCTGGCAGAGACCCCTCTTCCCGCAGCAAGCCAAGGCGGGGGAGGCATCAGCCCCGTTTCGGGGGGCGCACCGGGTGGGATTTACCCGCGGGGAGGGGCGTGGGCGCCCCCCCCCAGCGGCTCGAACAAAGGGGCATGCGGGCGGCTCCCGCGGGGTGAGGGGCAGAGTCGCCCATGCTGGGGGGGGCCCATATACCACACGTGGGCGGGGAGGTGGGGGGAAGGCATCGCCCACAGCACAGAAACCCCCCCAGCCTTGCCCACAATCCCCGCCTTTGTCTGCTCAGGCGCGGCAGCTGCAGCACCACGGACAGCACCGGGAGCGCTGCGGAGGTGCGGAGC
>VZTE01006502.1:0-12678 GCA_013397775.1 Eulacestoma nigropectus
CTTTAGCTTGCTTAAAATTGTAGGCTGGAACCACGACAGAGAAAAAAGTTTGTCGTATCTTCCAAAGAATGGAAAATTAAAAATCTGCTGTCCTTCTGTTCATGCAGTTAATATATAGTTTCTTCTGTCTTGAAGAATTTGTTAGCCATTACACTGAATTTAAAAATAAATGATATTTTATTTTTTATATATAAATATTATATTATATTATATTATATTATATTATATTATATTATATTATCCTATATTATATTATAATGTTTTGTCTATGCAGTATTGAAGTATTGCAACATATTTTTGTTGAGTCTCCCCAGGTTATATTATTAAAAGTAAATGTGGGAACCAAGGATAGATATGTCAGCTGCTGTGGGAAAAAAGAGAGGGAAAAAAAGGTGCTAGAGAGAGTTTAAGGGAAGGAATGTTAATGAGGTGTTTTGATGTTTTGGAGCTACAGACTTTCAACTACAGTCATTCAATTTCTCTTTCTTCCCTTCCCTGGTGGCTTCTGGCATTGCTTAACATAGGGATACCCATCTGGCTCTGCACTCTTCTCTGTGGTACAGTTAGTGTTTTTCTGCATGCACACCTTCTTTGTCTCAAAATCACCAGGGAGAAAGAATGCTAAAGCTATTATTTCTGTGTCATTTAATATAACAGTCTTCTTTACAGAATTTATTTTGCAAGCAATTATTGTCACTATACATCATTAGGTTCCAATCAGCTTCGATGCCCACTTTGCAAAATGTTGTGTTGCCTTCCAATGTGACAAATCTAGATTAATCCCAAGAAGTATGCAGCTGGAATAGGCCCTGATGCAGTGTGAAATAAACCAGTAAGATTCACCAGTCTCATTTCATATTCAAGACCTTTTCTTCTTCTTCTCTGTCTGTTTGTGTAAGTGATGTTAACAGTTCATGAGACAGTTATGGATTTGAGCACAGAAGCAGCAAAACAGGCTTCTGAGAACAATAAACAGAAGCAGTAGTGCAATTTAATATTGGGTAGTGGGATATTTATTTTTGTTCAGTCTGCTGCTGGAACACATATATTAAAATCTGGCTATACATGAAATCATAAATGTGACACTCAATCTTTGTAGACCAAGGGAAATAGTAAAACTCCCTCCTTTCCCTTTCTGCTTTCCTTGTTGTATCCCAGGCATGAAGAAACCAAGGCTGAGAATTTGGGATAGATATGGTGATACAATTTTCATGTTTTCTTTTTTCTGATATGTTCTCAGGGGACTTCCTTTACAAGTCTGAGCAGAAATGACACTTGGACAGCAGGACATCATCATTAATCCAGTGTGCTAGATGTTAGAGGTTACTCACTCTCCCAAGAGAAAATGAAACTCCTGCAGTTCCCTCCTGGTGCTTCTTAGGTAGAGTATATATTACATTTTTCTCAGTGGTTTCAAAGTCCAGACTTTGACTCCTATTACTTTGCTGTTTATCAATTAGATTTTTTTTTCTTTTACCATGGGGTTATTCAATAATTACTTTTTCCTCTACTTGTTTGCACATCTGGGTAATCACCATAGCAACTGATGTATGCCAGGTGTCTGCTCCAAAAGAGATCCATCCTCTCAGTCTCTCTTACTAAATTCATTACATTAATTGCCAAGCAGATATTAAATCAAACCCAGGAGTAAATAAAAGATTAAAACTGTGTAGTCCTTATAACAAACACTAAGCAATTTCTAGATAATATAAAATAGATAGCAAATATTGAAATCACTTCAGTATAATTTTGACTGAGAAGGGGCCAAACTTGTACTTTGAAAAAATTCTACTGGTTTTACTTGCCTAATAATAGGCAAGTAAATAGGCAAGTTTACTGCACTGCAGTAGTTTGAGTTGGAATTATTTTTAAATATCCTAAACTAATATTAAGATTGTACAGTTAAGAACTGAAATGTCAGGCATATAAAGTAAAAAGCATTTAGAACACAATTAATCACAGAATCACAGAATAGTTTGAGTTGGAAGGGACCCAGAATAATCATCAAGTTCAACTCTTAATTGAATGGCCCATAGGGGATTCAGCCTGAGACCTTGGCATTATTAGCACCATGATTTAACCAGCTGAGCTAATCTTATATTTTTGCATGCAAATTATGTGTGTATAAAAGTGAATGTTAACCACATTATATATGGTTAATTATATAGCTTTATTATTTTTACTTCAAACTTCTGTATGAACAGCATTAATTTTTGCTTTTTTGCCTATATGTACAAACTAATTCAGTATAGTATTAAGACTCTGATGAATTTTAATCATGTTAGATTTTAGTCAGCACGTTTCAAACATTTATTAGAATTTTTGTTTTTCTTCTATTCTTTATCTATTGTCTCTTTATTAGTGTGCTAATAATTTTATTTTCAGCTAACATCGGTTTGCCGCAAACGTAATTCAAACAGTTCAACTAGGACTCACGATTTTTTTTTTTTTCACTTTCTTATCAGCCAATATTAAGCTCTTGAAAAAGTTTCTCTTTTGAACATGCTGTTTCTCCCTCTCAAACATGATATTTTATTGTTTGATACACTAAGCACAATAATTTTATGAAATGGCAAGATTGTGTGTTGCAGGTAATTATCCACATAGCGAATTAAAATCAGTTGTTTCTGCATGTCAGGAGTATATCTTTGCATTTTAGCATTCTCGTTTTGTAGCTGTTATTTCTAATAATAATTTCCTATTATAAATTACAGAAATAATAATTTATAATGAGCTCATGCATTCTGACACTTTCAGATTGCATCTGAATCACCGGACAGGCACATACCACAGTCCACCCTGGTCACTGTGGACAATCAGTCATTCAGATCAGGGGGTTGACTGGAACAGACCATGAGCTCAGTGGTATCATTTCTGAGGTTGTGGGAGAATGGTGCAAAGGTAGATGCTGGCTCTGTGGAAACAGGACACAATTTGAGTCTCTTAGATTAGGAACTTAGATGCTTTGAAATGACTCATAAGATCATTTGATGAAAGACATTGACTTTGATAAATTATGAGCAATTAATGCGATGAACAAAAAAAATACACTTCTGCAGACTCTTGACCTCAGTGAATCTATTTTTTTCAGCAAATGGGTTGATACGTATGGTGGGTACTGTAGTACCTTTTAAACTTCCAAATTTGGAACATTTAGTGTCACGGTTACAAATGTTAAAAGTGTTCCACTGTTGACCTGAATTTCCCGAATATATATTCTTGATACCCAAAGAAAAGACACTGATTGTGGAAAACAACATTTCATTGAAAATGTCAACAAATGCACATGCTAGACTCAGTGAGAAATTTAATTCTTAGCTCTGTATTAAACAGCTCTGAAGAATGATTTTATAAAGGAGTAAAATTTTTGTTTGTTTTCTGAAAGCCTTCAGCATGAACTAATTGCCAAGTCATAGATATTTCAATTCAGGTGAACATTATAGAAGCTTAAATGCTATAAATTCAGGCTGGTATTGAAAAACATCATGATGTGTCAACAATAGCAGATTTCATGAAAAGGCTCCAACAGGTAAACAAATATTCAAAATACAGGAGAATAGAAAGAAAACAGCAGTGATTACATTGGAAAATGAGGCTTATAGTGATTCAGCATTTTTGATTAACATAAAGAAATCTTTGTCCTTTTATGACAGATAAAGAATAAACATTTTATTTTACAATCAGTATTCCAGAATGTCTCAAATACCACTGTAAAAACTTTACTTAACATTTGAAATTATTCCTATAGGCATATACTACACAAATGTCAAGCCTTTTTTAGCTTTTTGTGATGCTAATTTTAAGACTGGAGTACAATCCCTTAAACATATAGGAAGATAATAAATGCGTAACCATTAAACTGTATTCTTCTTTTTAAGTAGATGTTGGTGCATCAACAAGAGTTTATTTTATACTGACAAAGAAGTTCTAGTAATATCTCCTGTGAAATTTCATACGAGATTTTGTAGGAATATGTAATCACATTGCGGGTCTGACGCTATTAATAATATTTGGTTTTATTAAATTGTTGCTAAGTATTTTTTAGCATGTTTAGTTAATGGAATTCATTGTCTCTCTCCCTTACCCTTTTATGCTTCTATATCTATATACATATCTACTTCCTCCTCTCTCTTACTCTTTTCCTTTTTCTTTCCCTCGTATATCCTGCCCAGTATACTGGCTTGCACAGTTACAATTGAGTGCACATATAGAAAGGTGACTTTGCAAAAGAGTAATGCAATCTGATAGATGAACATAAATGAAATTGAAAGGCTTTTTCTGATGATCCCCTGCTCCTTTAATAAAAATTAATGTAACATGTTACTCTAGATTTAAAAAACTGCAAACAGCAGCAGCAAACTGCTGCTATTATGCCCAGTACATATTCTAGAAAATTAAAATTTTATTTTGATTGTCATGTAATGTGATTAAGATTAGTTTATTTAAATAGTGCTTGTGTTTTTCTTTGCTTTGTAGAAAAATTATGTTATTTTCCAAGGGGTCATTTAATTCTATCATCTGCATCCCATAACTTATCCTTCTTTCATTGCTTTGGAATACTTAAGTACTGAATTTTCTCTCTGATAATTTCAAGATTATCATTTTAGAGATATATAATTTTGTCCCAAATACAACTTTTACAATATCTTCCTTTTTTTGTCACTGTAAGAGATTTGTATGACACCATGAGCATAGACAATATTTCTCCTACTAAAGAAATCATAAGTGAGTTTGTTTGGGTTTTTTAAGACATAGTTAGAAAAATACCTATAATGTCATAGATAAATCTAGTTCACAGTAAAATAACTTTAATTCATTTTTTTCTTGACAAAAGTCCTCATTTACTGCAGCATAAAAGTATCCATATAGGTAGATATCACATACTAGCTGTAACATCCTGTCTTGATTTCCATCCTTATTTCCATTTCCGTATAGACTTATCTTCAGCAACCTCAATAGTATGTCCATTGTAGTAGAATTATTAATGGATTTCTCCATAATATTTCTATGAGTTAAGGATACTCTTACAAGAGTGCTTTTACCTGAAGTACATAAGACTGTGATCTAAGATCAACCATGAAGTTTTTGCTGTTGAAAATTAAACCTAAGCATGTTTTTCTTGTCAAATTTTTTACCTTTCACTTAATTCCTGACACTACCTCAGGATCTTTGAAGTCAGTAAAATATCTCTCTTTCAAAACTAGAACCATGCACTGCCTAATTTTTTTTTTAAACTTTTTAAATTAGTGCATCAAATGAAAATTTGCTTTCATTTAGTTTAATGATACACAGGTAGATTTTGGAGAATTAATTTTAGTAGTCAAAAGGGTTAAGATTTCCATCACTCCACTGCCTCCTAATATCATCAGAGAGCGTGTTTTATCTCACTTCAGTGCAATGAGCACTTGGCCACAACATTTAAACATTTAAATTAAGGGGAATACCTGATCATAGTCCTTGGTTTTGGCAGAATTTTTGGGAATGGGGAAGAAAACTGTCTGAATTTGAAGACCAGTTGTCCATAAAATAAATGAAATTTGTAATTTATTTTAATTTTCTGAAAGAAAATGGTGGAAGGAAGATATGTAGGGGATGGGTGCAGAAAATACCACCCACAATTTACCGTAAGACTTCAAGGCTGGAAAGATACATTATTTATCATAGTCATTGTGTCAGATATGGTTCCAGAAAACAGCAATTTAATGAATTTATGGGTTTGGTCCAGAAACTCAAGAACTCCTGTAATAAGCAAAGCCCTTAATCCATGTCACTACCACACAGAAAGCAAATGATGACACAGAGGTGCCCCTATTTGTATGTATATTGCTGTTCAGTGTTAGGCCTCTGTCTAAGGAGGGATGGGAGATTGTGAAAAGGAATGAATTAATCATTAGACTGTGATTTTTAATTCTTTGCAGAGACAAAATCACTGATCTAAGCATTCTCTATAATTCATCTTCGTCAAGTCCTGTTTGTTCTTTCTTTGTCACCCTTACTGGTGTTCCCCATATAGCTTCAAAATGGCTAATTCAAGACAGAGTGAAGAAATGAAGATTTTGGTAATAGAACTCACCCAGAAAACAGAAACTCAAGGATTGAGACAGCTCAGATGTGTGATGTGCCTACACCTATAGTTCTGCTACTCTCGATTGCAATGCCAACAGAGCTTTTCTTTGGCCTTTGCCCAGGATGTGTAATGAAAGAAGGCTGCTCTTTCTTTTTGTATTAACACTAAAGCTGGACAGTATTGCCCCTTATGCGCAGTGTAGGCCATGCATAAAATAACCTAATGCACTATAAATTTCCTAGATGAAATTTAAAGCATAAGAAAGTGTTCAATAAAATTTTAATGACATTCTAAGCATTAAGCAGTCTCGGAATAGACCTCAAAATTCAACCTAGCCATTTTCTTCAAGTGCAGCAGTGGAAAGAAGAAATTCTTTACTTTTTTTGGTTTCATTCTTTATCTCCTTGCATAAATGAGGGACTCCTGCACAGGATCTGTTATGAGACTATGCAAAACTAGCTATTACTTTTCTGAAGCAAAATATGAATATCCCAAGAAACTGCTATTTTATAAAACCTATCATGTAGCGTCTAACAAATAGCCTTGAGGGGCTTCATAATTACTGACAGGGATATTAGAACTGACAGATTTCAGGTGTATGCTTGCAGAATAAAAAGGAAATATTGTAGGCTTGGTTAATGATTTCTCATTTATATTTACACATTTGACAAACCCAGCAACTACTGTCTTACAAGAAAGATCTGGTTTTGCTACCTTTCAAATGAAGATGGATGGTTCAAACTATTTTGTTTTCTCTACTAACAGGAGGTGTCTACCTGACATCCTTCAGAGAGAGGCTTGTAAGTCTTATAAAGCTATTCCTTAAGAGGTTTCCAGTGCATTTGTTGAGATACATTTCTAAATAATAGCTGAGATAACGCTAAGGTGAAACAACTTAACATTTTATGTATAATTTTTATGGCAATGAATGTAAACCAGTTATTCTATCCCACGCAATTTTATTGAATTTCACAGGAAGAAAAACATTACATATGCAAGGTATATCAGGTTGAGTTATTTAATTTTTTATGTGACTGTTATAACGCTAATTCTGCCTGCTACTTATTAAAAAAAAATACAAGACAAACAAACAACAAACACTAGATTAGCTTGGCAGATGAACCTTAGCTTCTTTGCACTGAATACTGCACTGACCACTGGACTAGTGATTATATCAGCCCGTTTTCAAAATATTTTATCTCATGATTTTTTACTTTCACCAGCAGTCATATTTTTCCCTGTCTCCACTATTTAGAGAGATGTCTCAGGGACTGACATCTATTATTCTAAACCAGTTATTTCCTTAATATTCCACAGATGCTGGGCTGTGTATCCTGCATGTTTTCTTTCTTTGTCTTTTATCAACATTTGTCATCTCATTCAAAAATAACAAAATTTAACTGACTGCAGTAGCTGTATGACTAGATGGCTATAAGTTTCTGTGAGGCACTTAGATATTTTTATTGTTTTCAATTGCTTCTTTTCTGACTCAATATACTACTTTTCTATTTTCTGAGACCTTTTATTTTTTTTTTCAGTTCTTTTGCATCATTTGTTCCTTCTCATTGTTTGTGCAAAAGTACCAACTTGTCACGTACATGCATAATACAGTTGGTCAAGGTAAAGCAAATTTTAAAGGTAGATAATTTATATCTATCTTTGTGGTCATGAGATTAATGTAAAAAAAATGCCAGATCAAAGACACTGATGGGTTAAAGTTTCCCATGGATCAGAAATCCCAGCTCCCTATCACTCGAAATCAGTATTCTTTGAAATGCTTATACTGACTATGTTAACCAGTTCTTCCATTATGAAGAAATCTAAATATGAGACTCAAGAGCATGAACTGGATCTCAGCAAGCAAAGAATTGACATTTTTCCCTGATTAGCTCCTGGAATTTTCAAGTACTTTTAAAGGATAATGTGATTAGTTAAATATAACATGAATTATTGTTCCCTTTAGTATAGTAATGGTAACTAAGTGCCCTGAAAATTCCTGTGCTGGTTTTAACACCACCTGGAAATTAAACTCCAAATAAACCACTTCCCTAATCCACACCCCTTCTGGTAAGGGAAGGACAAAAGCCAAGATTATGGCTTGAGGTAACAGTTTACTGAAAGCACAAAGCAATGGAATAAGGCAGAGTATTAATAGCAAAAGTATACTAAAAGAGAAGGTGTTTTACCCACAAAAAGTTGTTCACCATCAGAAACAAAATAACCAAGGTGATGAACCCCCCTCCAAAACTCATACCCACGTGGCTTTCCCAGACAAATGTAATGTGGTGACTGTTCCTACACACTGCTCACATGGCCACTGGGAACAAAGACAAGATGGAGACTGGCATTCCCAGCTCCAGCCTGAAATAACGAAAATCAGTGACAAAAATACCCCCCAAAACCTAAGTTGTTTGTGCCGAGTCATGCCTCTTTCTGCTGAGCTCAGTTGCTCACCAGGTGCTTGTGTTTGACTGATACTACGGTCTTTCCTTACTACATTTTTTACATGACTGTGTATTGAAAGCGTATTTCAGATGCTAAAATTAAGGCAGTTAAATTATAACAGTGAATTCTAGAAATTAAAAAAAAAAAAAAAAAAAAGTTGTTGATAATTCAGCTTTACTCTGACCTGGGATAGCCTCATCTAGATAGTTTTCAGGATAATCCCAGAAATTAAACCATACAAAAATAGTTCTGCTATAGGAATGCTAAACATGTACTGAAGTATTGACTGTAGATGTCAGACATGGAAACTGTCAAAGGCAGTTTCAAATGAAAACATAATTTTACTTTTCAAAATGTGAAGAAATGAACTAAACAAGTCTTGTCAAAATGTTGAGAATTATGCTATTTTCTACCTTTCCCTAAATTTCTGTGAGCTCAGATTTTACATTACTAAAACACAGAATCATATTCTCCAGTCATTTCCCTGGTTTTTGAGCAAAACAGAAACTTTACAGCATGTCAGAGGAGCAAGCAGAGCTCTTTAATATTGTACTATTTCATCCTTCTCTCATAACTTTAAGTCCAAATTCTGCAGGGACATGCACAGGTTTAGCTTTATGCACTGCGAGTTATTTCTTGGGCTTGACAGGAAACTGAATTCCCATTACATTAAAAAAGGCCTTCTCTTTTTGAGGTTCGGCTTGCCAATCTGTCAGCTACCCATATTGAGTTTTCTGATCAAGAATTCAAGAATGAAATTAAGTTTTTTCTTCACAATGTCCAGGAAAGCTTTGGTGTAGAATTTAAAACTCCTGGATATCCAAACCAGTCTGATTCAGCCATTTTCACCAGTGTTGAATTTGCATGTTCAGCAAACATTCTCTCTTGAAAAATAACCAGATTCATTATTTTCTTTAAATACCACACTGACACTTACTTGTATGTTCAATGAAGCAAAGGTTTTGACTATCAGTTTCAGGTAAACCAACATTACTGAGACTTATAATTAATATTACACTATTGCCAAACTCATTCCAAAATCAAGATGAATCCTGATCAGCTTTAACTACAGGCTTATGAAAAAATTGGTGTTGAATGGCAACCCCACACAGACTTTTTAATTAAAAATTAGGGACAAATATGTCCATCATCCCAGATGTCATGTTTGACATGAAGTGTCAGGACAGCTGACTTTACAACACAGTGGTTCTTAACTTAAACTCATCATATTTGTCCAAGATAAAAACACTGGCAATTTAGTTTTACTTTTTTATAGAAGTATATTACCTTCCCCATGCTCCTGTCTTCATATTGCATTACAGAGTAAACTGATGCTTCCTGTTAACTTCTCAACAGTCCAAGGAAGCAAATTACATTCCAACTGAAAAATATTTTGATCAGTATTGATGTTGTAGGGTCCCAGAGGCCTTTCCCAAAACTGTTAAAAATCTGAACTTCATGCACTCTCATACCTTGTATTTTTAATATGGAAAACATTTTTTTCTATATCTCAGGCTACTAGATCTTGACATTGAATGATGATTTCCAAACTGGAAAACTCATATTGGTACAATACAATAACCTAGAAAGATCAACATTACATTGAAGAATCAGAAGGACTGTATGCAAAAACTGTGTCAGTAGAGACAGAATCTGTATTTCTCATAATACAGCAAAGTTTGGGGAAATATCCAAATGAAAACTGGTAACATTTGGTGCTTCCCAAAGGTCCATACTGAGACCCTTTAATATATTAATTTATCACATACATAGTGGGATTGAGCTCAGCCCCAGTAAGTTTGTGCATGACACCAAGCTGAGGGATGGGATGCCATCCAGGCGGACCTTGACTGGCTTGAAGAGTCAGTCCATTTGAGTATCATGAAGTGTTGCTCGAATGAAGGCCAAGTGCAAGTACCTGCCCCTGAGTTGAAGCAATCCTCAGTATAAAAACTGACAGCGGGATGAACGGATTGAGAGCTTCCCTATGGAGAAGGACTTGGGGAGTCTGCTGTACAAAAAATTGGACATGAGCTGGCACTATGCTCTCGTCTTGAAAATAGTCAGAGGGCTGTAACATGCACTTTGTGCAGAAAGGTTTAGAGTGTTGGAGTTCAGTCTGGAGAGGAGAAGGCTGCAAGAACACACTATTATGGCTTTTCAATACATAAAGGGAGTTTATCAAAAAGACAGGAATGACTACCAAGAGCTGTAGCGACAGGAAAAAGGGTCAGCTTTTTTTAAACTGAAAGAGCATAGGTTTAGATTGGACATAAGTAAAAAAAAAATGTTAGGGTAAGTGTGGTGAGATACTGGAACAGGTTGTCCAGAGAAGCTGTGGATCACAGGAAATGGTCAAGGCCAGGATGGACAGCACTTTTAGCAACCTGATCTAATGGAAGGTGTTCCTGCATTTATCAGGGTGTTTGGCCTAGAAGATAGTTGAAGGTCCCTTCCAACTCAAGTCATTCTATGATTCTAAGTTTCTATTATATAAAATGAAGGAAATGGAAGCATTTATTTTACATTTATTACAATAAAATAATATGTTTAAGAAATGAAATAATAAAAAAAATACTTCCAAAACTAACTGCCAGGTATGCCTGCTGTGAAAGAAGCCTATTTATATGTAGTACACAAAAGAATTCAAACACACAAAAAAATTCTATGTTTGAAAAAACGTCCTTGTTCTGTCAAGGTTAGTGCTCTGCACAGGATGTACGGAAGAATGAACTCTTTTCTCTGCAGTCAACCTTATTGTAAAACAAAGTTCACAGAAAAAGAGAAAGAGAGTTCCTTGAGGCTCTTCCAAAAACTTTCACCTCGCCAAGGGGGATCTCAGAAAGTAACAAAAGTGAGCAGCTCTGTGGGTCAGGATAGCACAGAGAGTGTCAGAACAAGGGAGCAAGGAGTCAAGGAGACATCAGACTTCAGATATGACATTTGGAAGAAAGGTATTTCAAAAACTTCCAAGAAAACCACACACAGCCTTGATAGTAATTAGGATTTCTTTACCTGAGTTTTCTGTTTATGCTCATTTTTTTCACTGAAAAGTACCATTTTAACTTCCAGAGCAGCATCAAATATGACCAATAATGTGTTCTGAAATTATTTCCACCTCATAATTTGAAGAATTTATCAGCACAGTTCATTGTTGCTGATAACTCAAGCAGCAAGCTCTTCCCATTCCTATTACTGAGCTAGTTACATAAGTACTGCCATTGTTCTCTTATTTAAGAAGAAAATATCCAGATATTAAGTACCTACATCCTTCAGAGGACAGCATTTTCACAACCTTTTTTATCTCCATTTTTATTTGATGACTCAGCCTCCTTTTATTCTTCTTTCTAGTTTTCTTTTTTTAATTTTCTTTTTCCTTCCCAAGAAAACTGGTTTTCATTCTTATATGTGCACATGGAGCTAAGCAGAATGCACTTAACTATTTGCATAGGCTTTTGCTGTCACAGTTCATGAACAATGGATGAGCTGTGACTCTCAGGCCACTTTTTTCCCATCCACTCAAGTTGGAGAACAAATCAGCAAGAGGAACAGAAGCTACAGAATCACGGCTCCTCTCCCTCCCATCATATGCTGGCTGTTGTAACAGAACAGCACATGGAAGGAGAGTTGCCTATATGGCTGTGTCAAGTAACTTGGGTTTGTTCATACCACTGAACCATGAGAAGAAAAATGTTCCGATTCAGAACAGATCCTCAGTGAAATTCTGATGCAGTGCCACCTGTATTAGGGCCTGTACCTGGCTTATTTCTTGGTCGTCTCAGTATCTCATTTGTCTGGCTGCTGGTGCACAGCACTTCACATATTCCTGCAGGTTTTCATCATGTGGTAGCTGCTCCATCCTTACCCCTAGCCCTGGTGGATGCCTGCACCCATTGCAAGAAGACACATCAAAACTCCAGTCCCAGGGGCAAGCTGTGAAGGCTTGCTCCTCTTGTGTCTGTAAGTACTGCAGCACTTGGTGGTGTGTGGCAGTACTATCTCTCTCCTAATATGAGAACACCCTTTTAGTTTTTGTAAAACTACCTGTTTTCTTTGTCCAGATCCCTGGAGTAAAAATTTATAAATAAATATAAATATAAATATAAATATAAATATAAATATAAATATAAATATAAATATAAATATAAATATAAATATAAATATAT
>VZTE01006502.1:12688-83669 GCA_013397775.1 Eulacestoma nigropectus
ATATAAATATAAACACTCATGATTTTTATATTCTTGTATGGTCTACTCTTGACAGGGGAGAATTGTTTAAACTGAAACTTTCAAAGTTTGCATCTGTAATAGAAAATTTCTGCTCATTTTTGACCCTGTCCCTCAGGATAAATTTGCCATTTTGACTTATGTTTACACGCATCTTTTTAAAAGCTCTTTCATTATTATGTTAAATTCTTTTCCTTTGTGACTCTTATTTTATGTTTGAGATGCTTTTCATATACTTATGACAAAAATATATTTATGTTACATTTTCAACTTTTTATTCTTTTCTTCTTAAAGTGCTACCTGGCTAAATCATTCTTTCGAAGCCCAGTCCTGTCTTGGTTAACACCTCTGGAACAGCACAAAGTGCTGGAAGCACATCCCTAGTACAGTCTGGCTACCACATTGTTTTAATTGCCTCAGGAAAAAACCATCATGAAGAAAAGGAAGCAAAAATTCAAATTAAAATTGATACCAAGACTTCAACCCCTCTAAACTTCCCAATCCTAGTTAAGCAGGGGTAAAGAGAGTTGTCTAAAGAAACATGTATAGTCTTAATATTTTATTTATAGGCTGAGCCACAGCTGCACTCATTGCATGTAATCGCTTACGTCAGTGTAAATTGGAATAAACCTTAAACTATCTCATGGGATACAATGAATCACCATGTTTTGCAAAAAATTACTGGAATTAATATAGTGCTATAGTAAAATTTTAACCATGGTCACAAAACAAACTTGTATACTATTAGAGTTAAGTAGGGGTGGGGAAGAATTCTCGAATACAATGATGAGATGAACTGATGAACTGCATAGTTAATTTGTTTGGTTGCACTTTCTTTACATTTCTCTGAAACAGAATTATTTTGAGTATAATTACTTCTGTAGCATATTGATGTCTTCTTTCACATTCAGTGATCATGCTGAGGAGGAATAGAATATACTTTGGAGGGTGCGAAACAAACAGTTGAAGGGTAGAGCTGGCAGTTGTTTGAAATGAGGCTCTCATTGAGTCATCGAGTCATTGAGTTGCAGAGATGGTAGAAAGTAAAACATCATAAGCAAGCATAAGAGTTTGCTGTAATTTAGTGAGACAATGAACTAACTAAGCTTAAGAGCCTAAGAACAGGAACCTGCTCTGCATGGTTGCAATAGAAAAAAATATGTACAAAGTCTTCTTATTTCTATTCTGACTTAACTGTTTAGAGATTTCTAAAAAGCTAATCAGTCTTTCGTGTAATCAAACCTTTATAAGGTAAAGACTGAGTTAGATCTGGTTTAATGATATGGTGAGTAAGGGGCTGTTACAAAACCGTACATAAAAATATCAAAAAGTAGCAAAAACTTAAAAAAAGAGAAAAAACTAGAAAGAAAAAAACCCTTTTAAATATTTTGCAGTTTGCTTTCTCCTAGTTATTTCCAATCCAGTTTGTTCATGTGAGGCTCTGTTTCACTAGATAATTCCTCAAGTCATTGAGGAATCTATGGGAAATCAGATTCATTTCAACAGAATCTGCAGTCATTAAGTACTCACACTGCTGTGTTACTGTAATCCAGGAGCAACAAAAGCAGAAGAGTAAAACCCACGAAGTTCTAGTTATAGGATCAAATGGGCTTATGCAGAGTCGTAAATTTGGTTGCTGCAATTTCATCTAAAGTACTGTGTAGCATTTCAGCCACAATTATAATAATCTATCCTGAACCCCTAAAAGGCATTTTTCAGTGGAATAGTGAATGTGTAAGCAGAAGTCTCAATCTTCCAGAACAACCAAGAAAAAAAGAGTTACATAGAAAATAGCTAAAAATATGCAAACAATCAAACAGAAACAGAAAGATAGGTGAAGAAATAGTCATTTAATAGTATATGTTATGACTGATCCTATACAATACTTCTCCACCCATATTTCAGATCAAAACCATGTGTTAATGATACTATCTTTTACAGTATTTTTCATAAGGGTGTTTGTGAAACTTAAAGGGAAATGCACATCTAATTCTTCCGTCTCCCTTGCTTCATGTAGCCATCAGGTTGCTCACGCTTTTAGCAGAAGTTTCTGCTTTTGGTTGCAAGACAACTTAATGAACCAGGTTTTTCTCTCCTTCCTTTTCGTCCTCCGAGAAGCAAATGCATTCACGAGCAAATTCTTTGCTATGCTTTGGAAATCAATTTTGCATGTTGCACCCAATGTTTCCAGCACCGTTATATGGTGAAATTCATAGTCTTAGTACATTATTTATTAAAATATCTAAATAATTTAAAAAATGTGAGGCTCAAGATGGTATGGCCAACAAGAGGACCCACTTTCAGTGATGCTAATTGCAAGACAAGTCTTTGTCAAAGCTCTTACATGTTGTATCCTATTCTCTGTTATCCAGAGCAGAATAAAGCTGGGTCCTGGAATGATTGCAGTAACATTTTAAGCCATGTTGGAAGTAGCACACACCAGTAAAACAGATTAGAACGAAGAATAATGGTTCTATCATTTTGTGATTTGACCCTCCTCAGATGGTATTAACATTTCCACAGTTAACTTAAGGAACAAACTTTTATTGTGACTGCAGACAACAGAAATGCCATCAGTACCAAATACTGAGGTAATAACTGAAAATGATCCTCTGAGTTGTTATTGTTAGTTTAAAAAGTTGATGGGGCAAAAATGACCTTTATATCTGTTGGAAAACATGCATAGATGTTCAGATAAAATATTTCCAAAAGACATTTGTAGGGAAACTGCTACAGAATTTTCATTAAAATATTTATTTATTCAATAGGTTTTCCAGAAGATTTCACAACTCAGTTCACAGTTAAAATAATAAGAGCTAAATATATAATTTTTTTTTGTACTTTCTGGTGGTTCCAGCACCTATCTTTCTCAACTCTTAAACATTTAAGTGTATTTAAAATCTTGTTCTTGATGTTATCCAACAGAGCTTGGATTTTTTCACAGATACTAAAACGTAAAAGACATGAATTCAGACACAGTTCTGTTCAAGGTAGATAAGTCTGTTTACATAAACCAGCCAGAATAGGTGCTAAAAATTTCTTGTCTGGTCTGCTATAAGTACCAGCTGTGCTGGTATTTCAAGGGCACAGCTACCTGACTGAAGGAGAAGAAAGGGTCTGAAACACTTTAAAAACTAGTCTAATTAAATAAATCGGATGCAGAATTGAATTTAACTCTTGGTGAATATTAAAAATATTAAAATTAACTCAGATATTGCTGAATCTTGTATAATTTGTAGAGTACACAAATCAGATACAGCTGGGAGGAGGCTGTGTGATTACTGCAGATTCCCATGTAGACACACACCACGTTTACTGTGTCCTGTTAAGAAAGAAAGGTGGTGAGGCAACCCAGAGCTCTCTGCCTGGTACGTCTGTGTCGAGCAGCACGCAGGACTGGGATGAGGACCTACTGACTGCTGTGTTCAATCTTATTGGAAAGAGTGAAACATACTTGAATCATAGTGATTCTGTGATTCTGTGATACTTCTTTCATTTTGTTTTTGTTATTTTTGTTGTTTGGTTTGGGGTTTTGTTGTTGTTGTTGGTTTTGTTTTTTTGCCAGGGATACTTGTCAAATGGGTAAGATTTTTCATTCTGGTGAGAAATTTTGAATCTTTTACTAAATTTGCCCTCTGAGAGACAGTCTGATAACATATGAAGGGGTTTTTTTAACTTTATCCAGGACTCAGTGAAAGTCTACATGGAGTCTAAACTACTGCTTCTATAACAACCTACCAGTAACAACACCATTAGAAAAATTCACTCTAATTATTAGAACAACCACATATGCAGCCATTGTAAGTACTATATTTTTTCATCAATTGCAATACCTGCAGTGTAATTCAAAACCACTGCAACTTACGATAGTTTCATATTCAAGCTGAGGGATTCTTCTCACACTATATTAATCATATGGGTTTTACACCTGAAATTTTGTACCCATTTCAGAGAAAAAGTGCTAATCTACAAAACAGTTTGAATCTCTGTCAATTCAAAATAGGACAAGCATGGGCTCTTATTAGCATTCAGTGTTTAGCTTCCAAATTTTAGACTTTCAGTCAGTATTTCTGCTCTTCTTATTTGGCCAAATCCTTTTTGCTTTGCTGATGTCTTTCTGTAGGTTAGGTAAATTTCTTTATTTTCCTCTTTATAATCTCAATAGTGTTGTTGAAAAATCAGTAATGGTATTAATAACTTTCTCTACTAACCCCCCACCAGTTCCTACAGTGCTACTGAGATGTTGTGATATTGATTAAAAAATATCCTTTAGTTAATTTGCATCAGAGGTGTCTAATGCTCTATTTTTCATTCAGAAGTTACTACTAACCTATATCACTTTTCAGAGTGTGCGACAGATGATTAAAGGTGTAGATAAGAGAATAATGTGGTGTCTGTCTGCTTGGTAACAGGTTAATCAACAGAACGTAGAAGAAACATTTTAAATGTTGTGCTCTTTCTTTTTTTTTAAAAATATATTTTAATCGCTGTTAGTCATACTGAGTACAGGATTGGCAAGAGCGAAGTTATACTATGCCAGACACTGTACAAACTCAGAGACAGTCCTTGCTTCAAAGTCTTCGATTTGATATCTGTTTTTTTTGGAAGTTTCTCATGATAAACTCTAAGTACAGTCTTAGAACATAAACACACTGTTGCAAGTGATCCTGAGTGATTTTACGACACTCCTAAGTGTACCAGGCCTTGCTTCACTCCACTGAGAGCACAGAATGCTACCCAGAAGCTGTGTATTCTTAGTGAGTGATTAGGCAAGTAATGCTGCAGCTGTGTTGGTGACAATACAGAAGTAAGAATTTGATGGTACAAGCACTTATATTAAAGGAAAATTAAAAATCTAAGTCTATGGACAGAAAAATAGGGTGGGTTTTTTTGTGTTTTTTTTTTTTTTTTTTTTTAAACAAAGGTATTACGTTCTATCAGTAAAATTTTACAATGCAATAGAGAGTTGATCCTTAGAGTCTGAGCTTGTAAGCAACTGATGCAATAAGTAGAAAAAGCATGAGACTTCTGAAAGATGTGAAAGGCAGAGTTCTAAAGGAATATCTAGGCATTGTTGGCAGACATCCAAAAGGATGTGTTTGTGATGAATATATATAAACCTGGCATGGCTGCAGCATTAAATATGCTCGCCTGTTATGTTTAGTTCTCAAATAAAGAGAAGGAACAAGGGCTGAAGAATAGGACAAGAGTTTGGTAATGATTTGCAGACAACTGGTAGAAACTGAGATCAGTATAAAACAGACCCAGGAGGCAGACGTAGTTTATGAAGTAAGAAGAATAATGATACAGATAATTAGGAGAATTATATTTGTTCCTCTTTCTCTAAAGCAGCAGATGCCAGCTGTTAGAAGTTGAATATTAAAACTGGTGTCCCTGTGGTATGATCCTGTACAAAGGAACCTCAGTTGTAATATCATGAAACAATGTTCTTAAGAATATGAACATTCTTATGTTTCTTCTTTAATACTTTGCTAAGCTCTTACCAGAGCTGGAGGCAGACTACTGGGTCCCAGTTGGGTCAGGCTTTGTTGAATTCTTTGAAAAGCTAAATCAGAATGCATATGGCTTTTCTTCCCCCTTAAATAAATATTTCTTCCACAAGGAATTCTGTCACTTACAGTTTTTCTTGCAAACTAAAATGTTTTAAAATTCCATATTTTAATTACTATTTGTTCACTTCAAAATATGCACAGCTTTACTGTATGAGAAAGGCAATTTTAAAATCCAGTCAGTAATAAAAGCCTGTTATATTCACTTATTGCTTGATAAGATCAGTTGCTTTAGAGAGAGATCTCTTCACTTTTAATAGAAAGATTGTCATACTGAGAAAAAGGAAATATTAACTTATTTAGATGTTCAGGGATATATGAGACACAGGCAAATATTGTATGTTCTGACAACAGAATTTGAAGTATTGTCTTAAGTCTTTGATAAGTAAATTATCAAAGATGAATTAATGCATTATTTTCAAACAGAGAACTTAAACAGAAGCCATTTATTTTTTAGATGCCTATATATCTGTATATACACAGAGTATCTGTGTAATGTGTCTTTCTTCCTAAGGGTAGTTATCTGTCTTGAATTAGAGATATATGTGCACGTACGCAGATACTATTAATGTATATGCATAGTACATTTACTATGCTCTGATTAGCAGTGGGAGCCAGCTTCAATTTCAAAGAGCCGTAATTAAACACTGGCCTAAGTTCTATCCCAAACTCAGGGAAAGCTAGACCAAACTGACTGCTCAGTGACATTTGCTGTCTCCTCACAAATAGTGAATCAAGTCCCTGACGTTGAGGGAGGAATGAAAAAAAGAGGAAAGGAGAAACGTAGGCTGTAATAATATCTGTTTTACCAATTAACATAATTTTAAGGTATTCTTTCTTCTTTTATTGTGAAAAAACTGTTAAATGTGTGTTTGTCTTGCAGCAATGTTTGACTCCCTGCCAGCGGATGGCACCCCTGGGCACCTTCTGCCTCTCCTGTCCTCTGTGCAGGAGCCAGACTTCAGCCAGTCCCCCACGACATCCCCATTCCTTCTTGCTGGTGAGAAGCAGGGCACTTTAGTGACCTTTCTGCTCCTTAAAGAATATACAGAATACTGCACCACTCAGAGTCTGCTATCTACAAATTTTACAAGTGGCATTTTCTTTACCTGGGACATCAGTGTCCTAAATTTGAAGGCTGACACATTTGATTAGAATGAAAGCTTGCTGCAAGGTCTCTTTCACTCAAAACCCTTTCTTTGCACCAATGAGAAGAGTTTGAGTTTCCTTCTAGAATTTTCCAGGATGACCTACTGTTTCACTTAAGTCTTAGGCCACTTGGTTTACATACAATCCTCATTGCATTGCTGGCATGAGGAAATGAAACTCTGGAAGAGTAAGATCTATGTCATGCATGATACAAAGCAATTGGGTATTTCATTTTAGAAGTGTTTTGCTTCTCAGTTTGTGTCGTTGGGCATCTATCTAAATTCATACCTGCACCTATTCAAATTATTTTAATGAGCTTTTCACATCTGCTAGCACACACTGTGGTTCCCAAGGTTAGATAATTACTGAATCTCATAACCTGAAAGAGTTGAGGTTGTTGCAGCACTCCCTTCCTGCAAAGCAGGGATTCACAATAGTCATATATTCAAACGCGGTAGTCACAGACCACATACACACACATATGCACATCTGGACACACAGAGCACATATACCTATACATATATATATATACACACACACACACACATATATATATGTGTGTCCCAGATACCCTCAGCACTCACACTTGTTCAATGGCACCAGTGGTCTCATCTCGTTCCACCCAATGCCCGATTATGAGGAAGGTTCAATAGTGGGAAAGACTCATGCACACCTGCAGGCACCTGCACATGCACAATGTGCATCCCTCTTGAAGCTGAGTTCGGGCACTTAATCTATCCATTGGCTTTCCCTGGATCCAAATTTTCCCAGTTGTCACACCTGGACAAATGAGCCACTGAGGCCCCAGGGCCTCTTCAGCTCTGCTGGTACAGACCTCCCACACATTCACTCCCACACTCATTCCAGTTGCTGACATTCAGACCCCCATAAACACACCTGAGTTGAAAATGGACTTTAATAAGAGAGCAGAGAAGACTGTGTTGACAGCATTGTATGAGCAGATGTAAACTGACCAGCCAGCCACCTGTATACATGTTCCTTTTATTGTCTTATTCCTCTATTTTTGTCCATGCTTGTTCCTCCCCAATCCACCTTGTTCTCTCCCATTTTCCACCTTTGGTTCCTCCCCCTAACTATCCTAGAATGTACTGTGTGATCCCATAATGTGAATCCCCATACTTCTGGGCAGTGATCCCCCTCAGTTAGAAAGATGACCTCCAGAGCTGCTATGTTGGCTCACGGTGGTGGCTAGTCCTATTTGAAATGGGTGGGGGCTGAGACTCTCCTAGGATCGCTGCAGGAAACCCTGGAGTTCGTTTCTCAAAGGGGTTATTAGGGCTCCCCTGCCTGGCACTGTGCCTCTCTGCTCCTTCACGCATATGTGTGTGTGTGTGTAGGAGGTTTTAATCACATAAACTGACATCCACATTTCCTTCTCTGCTGTTAAATTAGATATTTTGTTTGGAAACTATTCAGAGACACAAAATAGAGGGAGACATTCCAAATGGTCTTACTTAGCCCTGCGTTATCAAGGCAGGCAAAGAGGGTTGAGAAGGATGCTAGAAGCAAATGTTAAAAATAAAAGTATAGCATGTCAAAATAAAAAAGTGAATTATTATGTTTGGATAAATAAACATTATTTTTTATGACAAATTTTGGGAGTGCTCATTATGAAGCAAAACATTTCAAGAGCAACATTTGAAGGAATACTAAAATGGAGGTTGAGTTTGATGCACTTACAGAATATTAGTAGTTTAGTGGGATTCACCAGATAATGAAATATTCACAACTAGGCATGCTAGGAATGTCAGTCTGTTGGTTAAAGGTCAGTTCTGAATAAGTAGCTAAAGGAGGCTAATTTGCAGGGATGTGATTTATTCTCCAAGACTATTATGACAATCCACTGCTGTCATTCTCTTAGTTATCTCTGAGAGAAAAATTTAGGAAATCTCTGATGAAAATGTTACACAGAATTTATAATAGACTTTCAAACTTTGAAAAGATTTCCAGGAGTGCTTTAGAGAAAATCTGTGGCACCTTGACCCACATTTGTTTCTTCCTTTGTTTTTCTCTTGGTACTGTTACAGAGCTCTTCTTGACTAAGCATTATATTGTCACCCCACAATGTGCTAGTGAGCTGGCTCCTGTCAGCTAACTCTGAAGAGTGGTCAGCTGAGGATTTGGCTATTCTGTTTAAAAGCAAGACCTCTTTTTTAACTTGCTATCAGTCTGTATCCCCTCAAATATCATTTGAAAGAATGTTTATGAGATCTCTGTGCAGTATTTAATCCACTGGCTGGAATCTTTTTGGAACTATAGCATGGATCCAGAGGCTAGGATGTACAGCCAGCCTGTTCTGAGGCCAAAGATGGAAAAGAATGTCTTATAGCTACAGTGAACTGACTACAGTTAGATGCACCAGTATTTTGAAAGTGGTCTTTATTGTTCAATAGTGGAATAGAGGGAAGCTAGGGCATTTGCCCATGATTCCAGTCTTCCAATTTATGGCACGGTCTTTAAGCATTACTAACTATGCCAGCTGTCTTCAATCCATGTTCTTGGGGGACAATGACAATCCCATTTTCTCTTTTCCTTGCTGCAGTGTTCCAAAAGTCAACGTTTGTCATTGTTTCATCTGCTGTGAGGCAAAGGGTGTCAAGAGTTGGAAAGAGCACAGAAGAACCATTATCTTAGAACTTTCTTATCTTTGATGGCAATCTGAATTTCTGCTTCTCATTTGTTTTTTAATCTGCTGTGACTTCTCCATTTCACACTACTTTGAATTTCAGAGAGAATGGCTATTAGTCTTTTAAATACATCTGTTTTTTCCTCTTGCAGTTTGGTAATTTATTTTCAGTGTCAGAGTAAGGCAGACTGCTGCAGATCAGCATGGGCCATTTTTTAGATATAAAAGTATGTAAGGCATTTTGAGCATTTGCTTTTTTTGTTGAATTGTTTAGATGAATTCTGACCTGATTCAGAGATGTAATATTTTGTTCCATCCAATTTATTTATGTATATACACACCCATTTAGCTCAGAAGATATTAAAGTCCTTTTAGAATGAGAGCTAGAAAAAAATTAAGTAAATGTGGCTATTCATTTCACATCCAGGTCTGATAGAAGCAAATACTGAGCTTGGTTCTATTGGAAATACATAAAAATGATAGTTTATTGAAGCTATAAGTGATCTAGTGTTGAGGATGTAAAATCAGAGGCAAAATACAACAATATTTTTTATATTCTTGTCCCTGTGAGTGAATAAGGAAAACTTGTCTCTTTTAAATCCAAACTTCTATTCCCACTTGATTTACTATCATGATGTGATAAACCTTATATAGTGCTTGGTATCACCACTACCATAAGGGTAGCCTTTTGTTTCTTTCATACCGCTGGAGTAATAAATAAGGGATAGTTTTATTGATTAGAATAGAGGTTTTCTTCTAGAATAAAAGAATGGGATGTCAACTGGATAGGACATGCATCCTGGGTTTTATGATCTATCCACACATGAAATCTTTGAAATGGTCTATGAAACAGACCTTGGAAAGACAGTATACATCTGAATTTGAGTAAAAGCTACTGGCCTATTATATTACTATTAGTATTGAATACTAACATATTTGAAACCAAACAGACCTCCACAGATTCTTGACACCAACACAAAATTGTCTTTGAGGAACTATATCAAAGAATGTTTTAGATGCAATTGTTACAATGCTTGTATCACCTCTACTAATGACTATGCAAATGTGTTCCACTACAACAACAACAACTCCAGCTTTAACAAGGACAAATATTCTTTCTAGCTTTACTTTCTGTAGGGCTGTAAATCTTTCCAAGTACTCATATCACACCAACATACAAACAGTCTGGATATTCTGGTTTTTGTTAGTGCAAATACAGATGAGCAACAATAGTTTCATTTTACTGGAGTTTCATCACTTTAGAGGGGCAGAGATTTTCACTCCCAGAATTTCATAAAAAAGAACATCAGATTCAACGTTGTGGTAAGCCTTCTGGTAATAAATCAAATAGAGCCTACCTGTATTTCTGTAGTTCAGAGAAAAGTACACTTGCTTTCTGTAATATTTGGTAATGTCTAACTTAAAATCAGCTAACAAAGTCCTCTTTCTCTAGGAAATTTTAGCAGTTGATTTTATTTAGTCTTAAAAAGAAATACATACATTGTTTGAAATATTTTTTGTGAAGAACAAGGAAAAGAATTATCTTTTATTTAGATATTTTGTATAATGTACAATTATTTGTTACAATAAAGTTAAACACCATTTTGGTTTGCATCATTCTGATCTAATGTTACTTTTGTGGGGGGCTTTTTCCCATATATTTTGGTAATATATATTAAATATGGGCCTTTGACGCATTAGAATGTTAATTCAGTAAGCCTCCCTAATAAGTAAACTTAAGATGAAGCATTCATTTCCTCTTTTCTTTAATTCTATCGTATTGAAGTGAAATGTTCTCTCATAATTTATGAAAATTTTGTCAAAATTGATGAAAAGCTGTTAATATAAAACTCTATTTTTAAAACTGTCATGCTGAGAATTTTGCACTGACTTTTAATTTTTTCTATCAAGAGCTGTTGCCTTTTCAACAATCCAGAACTCTCAAGAGGTTCTGCTCAGGATGTAATCACAGATACTTGTTCTCTGTATATGTTGTTCAGGACTTTGAAACCCTGTTCAAATTTTCGAAAACAGTTTTAGTTACCTAAACCAAAGTTATGGATTTTTTTTTTTTTTAAGAGTGTTTCAAAAGATGGTGGACATTTTTAGACACGGAATTTCTGCCTCTCAAACAGTATCTTTATGACTGCTTTGAACACAGAGGCCAATATTGAAGGCATCTAAAATCCCCACATACTACATACTCTCCTGCATGAATTTATTATCAGAGGTAGAGTAGGAATAACTAGGACATGCTGGGGACTAAACACCCTTGTGTACGTTGGAGCACTTAGGACCGCTCTTCAGTGTAGTGTGGCCAGGTAATGGCAGCCCAGCTGTGCAGCTGTGTACCTTCCCTTTTTTCTCATCCTGTTTTCAAGCTCTGAATCTTTTAAACATTACAAGTGCTGCTTTGAGACACCGCATAGCAAGTTTGCACTACTCCTGTCTGTATCAGTCCTGTGCCAATCACTTGGCAACTTTTTGCCAGGGGCAGATATAATCAGAAATCAGTAGAACAGAAAAGAGGAAAATTGTTGTTATGAACATATTTGCTGTTATAGTAGGCAGTAATGCAAAACAATGGACAAATTTACACTCTTTCTAAAAAGAAAATTCTGTTTCCAAAGTTTTTTTTTTGTTGTTGTTTTTTCATTTTTTTTTTCTGTGAGAGTGGTAATGCAAAAACCTCAGCGTTGTCACCCTTCACCTCACTGCCACACAAAAACATGACTTACAGGTTGGGTCAACTAAAGAATGAAGGGAAAGACAGGGGAAAAAAAGAGTGGTGATGTAGGAGGCCATGTTGCCTCATATTCAGAGAGGCTAGCTTTCTGATACGAGACCTGAGTGCTCAAGCTAACATCTGGTCTGAACCAGCCTCTCAAAGAGTTCAAGTCCCTATAGATGATGTAGGGTTTCTTGGAGCTAGCCACCTGATCCAAGCAGTGATATTCACTGTATTTCTGATGGAGGAAGAGGATACACTATTCCCAGGTAGAAAAGGTGTTGAGGACGAAGAGGGAAGATGTGAGGGGCACGTGTCTTCTCTGGCATTCCTCTTTATCATCTATATACAGACTTTTAGCTCCTTAGCCAGCACAGAAAGTCATACCAAGAACTTCAAAAAGATAGCGAGGACAAATTAAAACTCAGATGACGCAGTTTCAAGTCCCCTTGTTCTGTCACAGTTTGTGTATGCCTTAGACATGAAAAGGTCAGAGAAGGAAGGAGGGGCTCTGTGGGTAACTAAAAATTTCAGATCCTTAACAGGACAAACTGATGTTGCTTAGCTGAGGAGAGATGGGAGGCACAAGTGGAATAGAGGTAGATTGGTATAAGATATATTACTGCCAATATTAGTACCATCGGTTCGTTCAGCTTTTGGGTGTTTGATTCTTGCACCTTCCTAGAAGAGAGGTGAGACCGAATTTGTGCCTCTGACTAACAGAAGTCTAGCACATGTCTAGATTGGTGCTATTATCACAAAAAAACCACCAAGTTTTGTTCATTTTGAGAAATGTGGCTCCTAGTGTAAGGCTTCTGAGATGTAGTTCACTTTTTAAGTCCACATTAATCATTGAAATAGCTTGCTGGTAATGAACTACGCTCCTGTTTCTCACTGGAGCTGACTCAACCCTCACTGAGGGGTTCCATGCAGAGGACTATCTGTCTGTGAAGATCTGCTATTTCTACCCTTCTCTTGATCTAATTTGATCCTTGACTGGCTGAGTTGAGAGATATAGAGAATCTATATTTATAGGTTCTCCAAAATACAAGGATTTGTCATTTTGTGTAGAGTATTAAGCTGAATAGAACAATGGCTGAGTAGGCTTCATTCTATCAACTGCTGAAGTAGAAATGAGTGCTGTTTTAGAGTAGAGTAGGGTTTAGAAAATCAGTAACTTTCTATGTATTTAGAGGAGCCATTGAAGATATGAGCATATGAGTTTGGACCTGCTGTTATAAACAGATAAAAGAATTTCTTTGACCAACGGCAAAAAAGTCATATGCCCCTAATTTCAAAGTGAAGTTATAAAAAATAATGACTTGGATTATTTTTTCTAAACTGTAGCTGATATGATATGCTAACTTCTTTGACAAAACAGTTTATCTATTGCAATGACTTTTAAAATCTGTTATATTTCAGTTAACCTAATAAATTTTAAATCTCCCCTCTCCTCTACCATTTCTTCCCTATAAACTAGTTGTATGCTAGAAGATGAAGCCTCTGTGTTCCTTAAAATAACCATTTAGTTTGGCAATGCAGAGGGTGAACTAATTAATATAATCAAAACCATAAGCCATTACTGCAAGCTTGAAATGGACAATTTAATGGACTGAGTTTTATGCACTTTCTAATGAAAGTTGACCTCTTTGGTTAATCAGAATTCATAGTAACTCAGCAATGTCTAAGTGTTGCATAAAATTCTTTACCTTAAGGTGGCAAATAGACTGTGGTTAAAAGACGAGAGAGGAGAAAAGCAATAAAAGAGACCTCATAATAATAAAAAAGCCCTCATAAAAGTCCATCATATGCATTTATTCAGGTTAGATATGTGATACTCTTCAATATGCTTCAGAGAAGGAACTGTTTCTGAAAGAATAAGGAAATCCACAGTTACAAAGAAACATGTGATATTTTAATATAAATGCTGCAAGTCATTAGTTCCTGGCTTATTAGAGCCAACATAATTCTTCCACTTAAACTTCAACTAAACTGCTATTAGTTAAGCAAAGTGTCCTAACAGCACTTCATATCCAAGACCTACTTTCATGTCAAAGGTGTAACTGGTGATGTAGGAACATAAAGGGCTCAGTAATGATTTATGTCTTTTAAGTACATTCAGTCATTTTTCATTTTGATTGTCCAATTTACTGAATGTTAAGAGAAAGCATGATGGCCTTGCATTTTAAAGCAGTGGCATAAATATTGCCAGAGAGAAGTATCAGAAGTGAGATGGTCTTAAAAATGTAGGAGGTTGACCACAAAACTGTAAGATGTAAAAACAATGAAGAGACTGAATCTGCGCTCCATTGAGGCAAAAAGAGATGTTCACAAAGATCTGAATTTACTCATGATTACTTATAAGGCTACCCTTAACTCCCTTACTACTTATGAACCTTTATTTAAATCTATATTAAACAAGATCAGTAAATTTTTTTTTTCTCTGTAATTTGAGATTTGTGAATGTTTCATATTAAAGTTTTGTTTTGTTTTGTCTTTTAATGAAAAGCAAAATTCTTTATGGTCTTTCAAATGGTCTTAAAAATGTAGGGACAAAATACCCTAGTGGTAACCATTTTATATTTTCAGGTGAGAAAATAAATGAAAATAAAGGCAGTTCTTTGCTTCCTGATTGCAGTAAAAAGTCCGTGCTTTAAGAACATTGTAATAATACTCAGACAGATGCCTGATTTTATAAGTACAATCTTGGGTGATTTTACTTTGTGAATAATGTCATTTGTACAGTGGTTCATATGTGATATACACTTTGCAATCTTCTCCTACCAAGATTTTTCTTCACAGAAGTGGTACCTGGTTTTAAAAAAAAAAGAAAGGGAAAAAATTCACAATTACACCTCATTTCAGGGTTACATTAGCCATATTTTTAATGACTTTGATAAATGAAGAGTATCACTATCTCTGTATGTAATAAGAGTATGTGTACAAAGAAGTAGTTACTGACAGCCTGCAAGTGCCTTGTAGCCACTTCTTAAATGTAACTAAGAATTTTGAAATACCTAATTTGTATTTTCAGAACATAAAACACTGTTAGAAGGAAAAAACTTAGATCAGTTTTTTGTCACTATTTGTGAAATAATGCAGAGAATTTACCCATGTAATTGCAGTAGTGAGAGAGTCCTGATGCATCTTTAGTGTTCTTTGTGATTTTTAGGTTCAACTTATATCCATTCTTGTTTTGGGGCTGGGGAGGCAGAGGTGGGTATACAAATAAAGAACTGACTTCTGAGCTTCAGAGATTTACAATTTCCCTACAAGTAGTGTTTACATGTCTGGGAGTTATTTTCTTAATTATTAAAAATGTTTCAAAATTACTTACATTTACTAGACATAAATTCAAATTCTGAAAACAGGTGATTTGAGACTGTTCTGTGAGCACTCCATATACTCCATGTATAAATAGATTTTACAAACATTCTAGTCCTCTAATGCACTGCTATTGGAGGCAGGAGTCTAATAGGCTTGATTCCTTTGACAACAGTTATATTTGCAAAGACTGTTGAGAACATGAGATCAATAAAATTAAATTATTAAATACTAGTGTTTAGAACAGGCACAATCAAGTGCTTCCTCTTACTTCAAATAATACTCATTACATTTATGCCAAAGAATTCTACACAAATAATGCTTTCCGGGTAATTTAATATTTCACTTGATTTCTATGGGGCAACACAAAATGCAGGAGGACAAACTGTCCCCTTATTTATTCCATTGTATATGAAACATGTCTGTTCATTTAATGGGGTTAACTGAAATTAACTTTCTGTGAGCAAAGACAGATTTTGGCCTCTTTGCCTTCCACAATTCAGAAATTACAATTAGTCAGGTAAGAAAGCTGTTGGGTAGAAAAATTCTCTGTTAGTTTGTGTGAACAGCTTCAATAGCTTCACATAGTTCCTGGCAGCTTATAATTTGCAAGCAACTTAAGAGTAATTGTCAGTTTCCTCCTCCTGTCTTCTGTTTCATGAAGCTACTCATAAATATGTGGCAGTATAGACAAAAGAAGTATGCAAGCATAGCAGGGATTATCCTTTAACATTGTTATTTTATATTAGCTTAGTTCAATGTTTTTTCATGAAGGAAAACCTGAATTTTAATTTTTAATTGTGTTTTAATGTATTTTTATTCCTATAAAGAGCCTGTTTAGCAGGTGAATGCTATATAACCTCTTTCCCTAAAATAAAAGACCTGCAAGCAGCACTTCTCTAGGTAGAGAACTCTCCAGCAAATAGATTAATTCTCTGGGCTCTGTGTGTGTGCGAGAGAGAGACCAAAACAACCCATTATCAAGGAAAGTCAGTTAGCACAACCCCACATCTTGCTACATTTTTCCTCACCTCAGCATAATTTCACTCTGTCTGTATCAATATCTACATTAAATGAAACCAGCTAGTTTGTTCTTATCCATGAGTCTTTTAATAAGTTCATTATCAGCACTGGCCAATCAGCACTCCAGGTGTTCTTTCACTGACTGGTTGGAGGCAGCTAGCAATATACCAAACCAGAAATATTATTGTTGCTGCCCAAGGAATCTTGTCAGAATTTATTTAAGTTAAAATTGTATTCCTATCAAACAGATAATTTCATTTAATTCCTAGAAGTAATGCAGGATAAAATACTAAGGAATGCAGGAGCAGATGACTGAAACACACAGGTGTGTACAGGTTTTGAGTCACACATTTAAACATATTTTTTATTCTCTTCTCCACAGCAACAATGAAAGTACCTTTTTTTTTTCCCCCCCAGAAATAGTTATCTATGGTGCCTTTTATCAGCTCTTGGTGAGATAAAGCAATCAGTCCATGAGCTAGAAATGACAGCAATAATGTAGTGGCAGAAATTGCATTTTAAAGAAATGGATGCTTTCTCAAATCTGCAAGGCAAAATAGACCATCATGCTCTCATTTAAGCAATGAAAGTGAGGGGGAACAAAGCCACACACTTACAAGTAAATACGTCAATACTGATCTAGTTCGCAGCTTTGTTAATTTAAGTATGTTACTTCATCTCATTTTTCTTATAAGAACTGAATCTATTAAAACTAATATGAAATAGCAATATAAATTACTTTTTCAGGAAATCCTTTTCCTTCCTGAACTTTCTGTTTATAAAAGCTGTTAGGGCAGTGAATTAAAAAAGGGATTAAATTCTGCCACTGAATAAATGCAATAAGAACTCTATAATTAAGCCTGTTGATCCAGACATCTGAGCACTGTGGACAAATTCTCAGATGCAAAATGCACTCTGGAACACAGAATTTTTTTTTTTTTTTAATGTAAATCAATATTATTACTCAATGCAACAGTAAAGCATATTTAGAAAATTAGGCAGAAGCTGGGATTCCAAAGTACATGAAATCTTGGAGCAAAGTTAAAGACATTCTCATATAGACTGAATTGCCATGTTAATTCTAGAGAAGCTGGATTGTTTCCTAACACCTGCAAGAAAAATTCAATCCTACTTGTCAGCTCTGCCACACAAAATGAGAATTTCTCTAAAATGTTTGAATTTTCCCAAATGTGAAATTTTATGTGGGCTGAGTTTTGGTCTCTGGCACAATATTAAATCCTCAACAATAGCAGTAAAATCAAGACAGGTATTGGTAGAATTGGAAATTTTGAGATTCAGTCAGAAGGTAAGTCTTCCATTCATATCCCTCATTATTATTACACCATGCTTTCTCCTAGAATTGTTGACATAAATTCTTTAACCTCTTTTCCTGGCTCAATTTATCATATTCTGCCTTTGCGAGAGGTTTGGTTTGGTTTTGTTGGTGGGTGTTGTTTGTTTGAGTTTTGGGGGTTTTTTGGTGTAGTTTTGTTTGTTTGCATTTTTTGTTTGGTTTTTTGTTCTGTTTGGTTTTGTTTTTTTCAGGAGGTTCTTTTTTGGTTTTTTTGGAGGGGGGTTTGTTTTGTTTGGTTTATTTGCTTATCTGTTTTTGCTTTGGATTGTAAGAGACACTTTCAGAAAAATACTGTGGGGACCTTTATAAATCATCGCTTTTCTAACACATTCATCTTCAAAATGATTGAGCTGTCTAGAATAATATTCACCAGTATAAAATAAATGGATATACTGTGTGAGGAAAAACTATTGTACATTCTCTGTCAGCTCCCAACATCAAGCTGTTCTGTGTATCTAAAATGATGAATGCGTGGTGTTTTTTAAGTATATATCTATGAATTTCCATTTATTTTACAAAAATGTATAATGAGAACATAACTGGATCTAGATTTATTATGCAACTAACATTTTTTTTTCTTCATGAGTTAGGAGAAGGGAAAAATTTTCCAAAATGTTCTGTGAAATATCTCAACTGCAACCAAAATTCTTACAAAGACACATAAATAAAACAAACTGGTTCTCTTGTGCTATTATTTAAAGGAAATGAATTTACTGATTAACTCCAAGGACTAGATTATATTTTGTATATTATGTCTGTTGCTTAATTATTGTATTTAATTAGGGTATTTTTCTTAATATCTTCTATTTAAAATACATTTTCTTAAAAATTAAAAGAAGGTTCTCAGGCAATCTCAAAGGAATGAGATTATCAGACATCACACCTAGGGTTGAAGAGGTGAGATTAGCAATTTCATAG
Organism: Eulacestoma nigropectus; assembly: GCA_013397775.1. Lineage (NCBI taxonomy): Eukaryota > Metazoa > Chordata > Aves > Passeriformes > Eulacestoma > Eulacestoma nigropectus. The sequence continues at coordinate 31,420 of VZTE01006502.1, forward strand.
GAAAATGTCAGCTGAAAATTGCCCGTGGTTTTGTATTCATTTGTTGTACAGAAATTCCTTAACTTCCATATTTCTTACAAAAAATGTTGAACCTCTCAAGACTGCACAAAAATGCCTAAAACTGATCTATAAAATGCTGAAAGTTATAAGCAAAAAAAACCCCTTATAATAGACCTTTTAAAAATACCAAGTTTGTTTTCTGTACAGACAGGGAAATCATAATGTTGAATTATGATTTGTTATGTCAAAGGGGCCTTTTTGCATGTCCTGTTCTGCATTTTGTGTCAGTTTAAATAAATGAGGGAATGTGGGGATTTTGGTGGTGGTGGTGGTGGTGGTGGTGACACCGGTTTTCTTAACCACTAACTAATTTGAGGCACAGAATAGTGAAGGAGCATGCTGCTAATTCTTTGTGATTTGCATGGAAATTGTGCATTGATGGAGAACAGATCTCCCATTAACAGAATCCACACTGTCCTTTACTTTGAAAGAAGTTGCCTATAACCCCCAAGATGTCTTGCAAGGATTTTCTGAAAATAAAGTGAGATTTCTTGATTTGATAGTCCAAGAAAGTTTGAAAAAAAAAAAAAATAAAATAAATGAGGAAGATAAAATTAATGGCAAAGTCCTTGTGCTTTAGGGAGACATTTTTCTCAGAATATTAATACGTAAACTTTGTTAAATTAGTATTTTTAAATACTGGAATTGTGCATTGAGCTGAAAATATAGGCTTGAACACAGAGCTAATAGATAATTTTGTTCAACATTAAACATTTTACAACTTGCAAGAATATTTGATGCAATGACACTTTGAAACAACATCAGCCTACACAAGTTATTAATCTATGTCTATGTTACTAACTAATCACTACAAATGTATTTTTGAGACATTCATTTAGAATTAGAACAAAAAAGTAGTCCTACAGAGTATACCAAACTCTAAGGGTATTGATATGGGAGAAATGACCCCAAATTTATGGCAACCATGTTCCTTAAAAAACATACAAATTACATAAGAAAATATTCCTTTTGAAGGGCAACTCTACCTATGTGCATTGCTATTTCTACTCCTGGTGTTTTACTGTCTTGTATTATCTTAAATAATAGATATTAGAATTAGAAATGACTGGTCATCTGTACTTTCAATTGTACTTACAATTTTTTTTATTTATAGGTTCCTTCTGTGGTATGCCTTTAATGCTTTTGGTGATGATAGCTGTGTTGGCAGGTTATTCCACTATCTAATTGATCTAACTGTTACACAGTGCTTTTTTTACCTTTTGGTTTCCATTTTCTTAATTTCAGGCCTTTATTAATTCTTTTACTTACAAGGACAAATTAAGCTAAACCTACTTTCTTTTTTTTCTTTTTTTTTTTTTTTTTGTCTTCTTTGATGATTCCTGGAAGGTACTTATATTTTAACCGCGTCTTACTTATCTCCTCTCTAGACTGTATAAATTCCTTACCCTCAATCTCTCTTCATAGGTCATGTATCCTAAGCCTGTCAGCACTTTCACTGCTTTTGTCTCTACCCTAATGATGTCATTTTTTACAGTGCAGAGACAAGAATCACAGTGCTCCAAAAGCACCCCGTGCAATTTTTTGTAGTATTTATATACATTTAAAAGAAAATATTTGCAATTATTGACAGGCACTATTTTAATCAGTTTTAAAAGTGTTAGAAAGTGGCCAATTCAAGATTTGCTGAAGGCCTAGGTAAGTTGTCACCTTACTCTAAAAACTTACTTTAAAATAATTGAGAACAGGTGTCGGTTTCAGTAGTATTTCACTATATAACTCTTGTTGAAAGTGCTGTTTTATAAACTGAGCTGTTTGATTGGGTGGTCTTAAAAAAGGCCAACAAACACAGAGTAAGAAAAAGCTTTCTGTCATAATATAATTGCTTTGATACAGCTTATCTTTTTACATTCATAGCTAACACATAAACCTCCTTATTCATTACTATATGAGGGGCCTTTACATAAAAATAGACTACCCAACTTCACTGTCATAAATCAGGATTATTGTAACTTTCTATTTATAACAAACAGCCATTAACAGTGTTTTTATTGCTATTTAGACTTGCCTATATCAATCCATATGGGACTGCCCCTTTATCTACATGCTATATTACATGGGAATAAAGATGCACTTTCTTTCTATTTCTATGCTGTTTCTTTCTAAAACACCATTTAAATGTTGGCCAGTGTAAGGGACTGAAATGAAAGTACTAGATCCTGATGTTTAATTTTAGTTGTTTTGTTCCTCAGTCTTCTCACACAGCACATCGTTAAGCTCTACTGAAATGAATCTTGTTTTATATTGAATGAGCCCTGTTCTGCAAAGCTGTTTTCCATCTGTGTGCCCCCTCAGCATATATTGGTGCATGGGGTTGTTCCTCCCCAGGTGCAAAAACTTGGACTTCCTTTTGTTGAACTTCAGGAGCTTCCTGTCAGACCATTTCTCCATTTTGCTGTGGTCCCCCTGGATGGCAGAATGACCCTCTGGCATATCAGCCACTTCCCCCAGTTTTGTGTTGTCTGCAGACCGGCTGATGCTACACTCTACGCCATCACCCAGGTCACTAATGAAGATGTTAAGCAGGACTAGACCCAGTACATAGTCCAGGGGTACACTGCTAGCTCCTGGCCTCCAACTAGATTATGTGTCACTGATCACCACCCTCTGGGTCCAGCATTCACTCTTCAAACAACCTCACTGATGTAGGAGAGCTACCATGAAGAGAGATCTGAAATACAGTCTTGAATCTTTGTCTAGAACTTCTTGATGAGAAACATAAATATGTTGACTTCTTAATTTGGTTTAAAAATCTTATTTTTTTGTTAAGGCTTTTTAGTTGGCTAATGAATAATTTTGGATTTGAAGTCCAAATTTGTGTGTGAGATCAGTTTCTTTCCAAAATGACTGAATTTAAGAACAGATTTATCTTGAATGAAGACTCAAAATTTTGATAATATTTCTCCCAGGGTATTGATACTTCAGGTCTCTTTCAGTCTTTCCCTCTCCAACTAATGGCTCACTGTTTTTCTGATAACTTTCTGCTTGTGGTCACAGAGAGATGCTGATATTTTGTCGTATTTTTCCCTATACTCTCTCTATTTTCATCTTGTCTGCAAGTCTTTCCTGTTATTGCTGGTCCTTTCCATTTTCTTCTACTTAACATTTTATATGTTGAGATTTCAGGTTCCCAGTGAAAAAAAAATTAACTGAAAGCAAAGGGTAGTAGCATCATAAATGAAGAAATTCATGTCAGTCCCATTTCTAATGATATTTTTTTTTGGATGGTAAAAAATCTGAGAAACAATATGAAATCCTTAATTCTTATCTGCATTTCTCATAATCTTCTAAATGTGAGAATATGTGTTGAAATATCCTCTTCCAATATTGTTCTGGTATCTCCTATTTCCTTTAGTTTGGATAGTGTTTTTGAGCATTCTTTGAATTTATGTGTGACCATAAAAATATCACAGCCTTAGAGAGAATGAAAAAATCAGTTGTTCCTGCCCATTCTCTTCTTTATCATACAATTTCAGGCAAATGTAAGCCTTGGTGATAGCAATGATTGTTTTCCTCAACGGTTACCCCTTCTCCTCTCTAGGAAAAATTGAATGAATTGCAGAAGACCTTAGTAAAGCTCACCATAAGACAAAATTCATGCAGTAGAAGCAAAAGGCTTACATGGCCCATATATAATAATATAGAGTTCGGGCCTACTTTTAATGAAGGCTGTTTTGACATAGTGGAAGAAGAGACTGAAGCTGTGGCTAAAGAAAACCAGTAGTGCACATACGTGTCGGTATCACTAGTATCTATTTAAAACACATAATAAAGACAGTATTTCTAACGCTATTGGACAGTATTTTTATATATTTAATTCTCCCTAACTACATCTTTATGCAGTTAGCAGCATAAAATTTATGTTACAGAACTGTGTGCTGAGAGTGAGGGAAAAGGAGCAAACGTTCTCTGATTTAATGGGCAGCTTCTGCTAAATTTTCTGAAATCCTGAGATCCAAAACTCAGGATGTATATATACTATATTCCCATTGTAATTATTGCAGTTGCAATTGCTGTTCCAATAATTGAACATGAAAATGATTGTCTGTATGTCCAAATGCAGATTTGCTTCCTTCTGTAAGTCAGCTTGCTTGATTCCAGTAATTAATTGCATGGGCCATTGAATATGGACTGGCTGCAAAATGCTATAATTTTTAGTTGGTCATAGTTTTCATGAAGTATAAATATCTGAGACAAAGGCCTGAGGGTGACTACCCAAATATATCAATAAGATATTAGATATTTAGAAGTTTTGGAATAGCTGGATTTACTCCTGTAAGGCCATTTTTATGTGGCCAAGATGAATGCAATATAAACCACTCTATGAGTGTTATCCTCATTCGTTAGTTTTTAGATCAATTTGCAATGTGTAGATTAACCAAAAGGTGCAAGATAATACAATATCAGGCATTAGACCATTTTAGAGTAAGTTGCTGGCATGCCCATAGTATGAGTATGAGAAGGGTAAAATTTCAGCTATGTCTCCAAGGGGAATATTATTTTATTTTAAAGCAAAGATTTTTTCCACCAGTTGAATGAGAATTCTGTCATGGAAGTGAGATTTATGCCTTCCAATTTTTTTCTGCAATGCAGACTTACTTAAAAAATAATCAAAAAGATTTTTTTAGAAATCATTGAAGTTCTGTAATCAAAGGAGTTCATATTTGAAGTTCAATATTATTTTCTTTCTTTTTCCCTCTCTCCATTCCCACTGCTCTTTCTCTCTTTTCTTTTCCTCTGGATTTTGAGCCTGAAACAACATTAAAACTTATATAAACAAATCTCTCTTACTTTCTCTGACATTTATGGAAAAAAACACAAAGAGGATTTTCAGTCATTTCCATTAAGCATGCCCTTACAATTATTTGTCTGAAAAACATATAACATTTAGAAGCCAGGTCTCCCTGATGTACACATTTTTGATTCTTTATCAGCTCTTTTCATTCTGTCAGATCACAAGATTACAAAAGCCCACCAGGTTCATCAAATTCAATATTGTGATGTTACAGGCAACAACATTATACTGACCTTTTCATGAGTCATTGAACTGGATCTTAAAATTAACTAGGTGGGATTTGGGGAGCTTTTTTTTTCTTTTTCTTTTTTTTTTTTCTGGTTAAGATACAGCAGTAGGAACTTTTTCAGCTTAAAAAATTATATGCTAATGTTACAGTTTTGTGACTTTGACCTAAATTTCTAGCCTAGCCAACAAAATGTCTGTGGGGCCTGATGACATGCATCCCAGAGTCCTGATGGAACTGGATGATGCTGTTGCCATGCGACGTTCCATGTTCTTTGAAAAGTCATTCCAGTCAGGCAAAGTCCCTGGTAATTAGAAGAAGGGAAACATCACTCCGATTTTACAGAGGGAAGAAAAGAAGACCCAGAGAACTACAGACTGGGGAACTTCACCTCTCTGTATAGGAAAATCACAGAACAGATAGTCATGGAAGTGTTAAGACATATGCAAGACAAGGAGACGATCCAAGATATCCAGCATGGCTTCACTAAGGGCCAATCATGCCTGACCATTCTGGTGCTCTGCTGTGATATAGTCATTGCAATGGTTAAAGGAGGACCAACTCATGTCATCTGCCTAGACTTCTGTAAGGCCTTTGACACAGTCACAAACAACATCCTTACCTTCAGATTGGAGAGACATGGATTTTTTTAAGGTGGACTATTCAACAGATAAGGAATTGGATGGAGAGCCAGAGAGTTGTGGTCAACAGCTCCATGTCCAGGTGGACACTGGTGATGAATGGAGTCCCTCAGGGCACCTGACCTCAGGCCAGTGCTCTTTCATATCTTTATCAGTGACAGAGACAGTGAGATCAAGTACACCCTCAGCAAGCTTGCAGATGACACCAAGCTGAGTGGTGTGGCCAACACACCAGAAGGAAGGGATGTGATCCAGAAGGACCTGGACAAACTTCGGAAGTGGGTCCACAAGAACCTCATAAAATTCAAGAAGTCCAAGTGCAAGGTGCTGCTCCTGAGTCAAGGCAATCTCAGACATGAGTACAGACTAGGAGAAGAAGTCATTGAGAGCAGCCTTGCAGATAAGAACTTGGAGGGTTCTTGTGGATGAAAAACTGGATATGAGCAGAAAATGTTCACTTGCAGCCCAAAAAGCCAACCGCATCCTGGGCTGCATCAAAAGAGGAGTGGCCAGCAGGTCAAGGGAGGTGATTCTACCCCTCTGCTCTTCCCATGTGAGATCCCACCCATAGTGCTTCATCCAGCTCTGGGGTGCTCAGCCACAGAAAGACGTAGGCCTGTTAGAACAGATCCAAAGGAGGCCTACGAAGATGATCAGAGGTCTGGAGCACCTCTCTTACAAAGACAGTCTGAGAGAGTTGGGATTGTTCAGCCTGGGGAAGAGAATGCTCCAGTGAGACTTCATTGTGGCTGTTCGGTACTTAAAGAGGGCTTATAAAAAGAAGGAGAGGAACTTTTTACAGGGGTAGACACTGATGGGACAAGGGGGAATGGCTTTGAACTAAAAAAGGAGATATTTAGATTAGATCTCAGGAAGAAATCCTTTACTTAAAGGGTAGCAAGGCACTGGAATAGGTTGTCCGGAGAAGTTGTGAATGCTCCATACCTGGAAGAGATCAAGACCAGATTGGATGGCGTCCTGAGCAACCCGATCTAGTGAGTGGCATGCCTGGCCATGGCTGGGGGGTTGGAGCTAAATGATCTTTAAGATGTCTTCCAATCCAAGCCATTTATGATCCTATGAAAAAGAATGTCTCTGTGTAACTACATTGCAGTTTTGCATGGTTAGAGCAGGTGCACAATAAAACCTCTGTGTAAATATTATAGCAGTATCAGGTAGCTGATGGTATTGTAACTGTGACAACAGTTACTAATAATAAAGATAAATTACTAATTAAATTAAATTAAAATTAATTTAATTAAATTACTAATTTAATTAAATTAAAGATAAATTACTAATAAAAAGATTGGTTTCTCCCCCTTTTTCAAAATTGTTTTCTTACTTTTATTTACCAAGTGTTGCAGCTTTCAGTGGATTTTATATAGATACTGTAAGTGTCAAAGGATTTTGGCCATTATACATCTGAATAGCAATCAGACAGAATTTTCATCCATTTTATTAAATATTAATTGTATTCAAGAATTTGGACATTCATTTTACAGTATCATGTTGAGCAACATTTAATGCAAAAGATGACCCCAAAGCCAAGAGGAATTTTTGTGGTATCAGAAACTATGTAATAGAAACAAAAGTGGCGTATCATATCCATTAACTAAAGCACTCTGGGGAAAATCAGTATCTGCACCATTTGTGAAGCTTTCTACCATAAAAGATGGCTTCCTTACCAATGTCTGCTCTCTCTCTGAGTTAAACTTCATTTAACTTAAACCACAGTAGTTGTAAGGTGATTCACCTGTGTATTAACAGTGTATTTATCCCCCATTTTCTCTTTCTTGCCTGGAGAAATACAAACATCAAATGAGATGTCAAGACCTGATAAAAAATACATGAAAATTAGAATGGAATGGGAAACCACAGTATTCTGGGCAAAGAGCTATCATAGATATGTCTGATAGAAGCCTGTGTCAGTCAGGGCAGGAAGTCGGCTTTGTCTACACTTATGTATTCCTCAGAGTAGATTAAAAAAGAAAAAAAGAGGGTTAGGCAAAAATCAGTTCTCAGCAGAATGTAAAAAAAACAAATCACATTTTTAAGGCTAGAAAATCCACTCACTGGTCAGAGAGACTAGAAATATAAGCAGTTTATGTGAGAAAATCTATCCTTTCTCCTGAAAACCTTGCAGGAAGGTTTCGGTATGCTCAGTAGCTTTCAAGGTTACAATAAGCCTTATGCTGCTCCTTTTAATTCCTACACAGCTTTAGTCTCCTTTGAGACCTAGCTGCCTATTCCCTGCTCCTCACTGTCACACTATGACAATCCCTTCTGTGTCTGCTTCATCAAGTGTTATCTTTCATGTCTATGTCCCAAGGGAAGAATCACTTTCTTCTCCTTGTAGTGTTTCATCTGACCTATTCCTTGTAGAAGGTTGACTTTATAAAAGAAATATGGATCCTGCCCGTATTTGTAGCCAAATAAGAAATGAGAAGAAGGCGAGTAAACTTAGAGAACCATCCCTTCTCCTGACATAGGTGTTTAGCCTTTTGCTGTGCAGCTCCCCATGGGTTATCTGCTCTGGCAGTTCGACAAGTAAGCAACAGATTTTTTTTTTTAGAATCATACAGAAATGAAAGGCAATGCTTCTGTTTCCTTTGATGCTGTAATACAGCTGTAAGAGTAGTCACTCAAGTGGGACAGAACTGGATTAAATTTTCTGAGAGAATTTTAGATTTCTTTTTCCTCCAAGGTAAATGCTCTGTCAGAATGCAAAGGTTTTGGTGGAACAGAATTATCCCTTTAAATTATTCTGTTTTCTAGGATAATAAATATTCAGTAGGTCAAAGAATACTTGTGAAGGTTCACATTTCATGGTTTAATTCTTGCCAAATGCACAAGTTGGAGGAGCTATCTGAATCCATGGTGAGGGAATTTCAAAGCACTGCAGTTTTCACTGCCACTTCCCACTCCATGGGAAAATGTTGTACATATGTGATTATGAATTTTTCTCTTAAAAATCTTCTGGCTCTTTAGTATAAGAGAAATGCCCAGTTTGTGTGCAGCAACCAGCCTAGGCAGTTCTGGTCATGCCTTGAAAGGTACAGATTCTTGTGAACTATTTGATAAGTAGTGGTATTTCCTATGGGTTGTAGGTGATTGAAAAATTCTGTTTATTTAACAGGAGAATCTACAAAGACAGTTTGATGATACTTAGGTTTCTGAGTTCTTTTATGAATCCTGCCTAAATATGGTTATCTGGATTATCATAACTTTTCATATCAACCAGGGCTGTGAGTGTACTTTTTGTTATGTGTGTGTTTCATTTTTCTCTCCCTAATTCATTGAGTCTATAATAACTAATTTTTAAAACTCCAAAGCTAGTGCATGGATTTTATGATTCTGGCTCCAGATATGAGAAAAGTAATTTTGACTTATCAAAAAGCACCTGTTGTGATTTAAAAAAAAAAAAAAAAAAAAAAAAAAAAAAAAAAAAAAAAGAGGAAGCAAAACCAATATTCTATGGTAGNCAAACCCTTTTGTATGTGGCTTTTCCCTGTGTATGAAAAAAAAAAAAAAAAAAAAAAAAAAAAAAAAAAAAGAAAAAAGAGGAAGCCAAACCCATATTCTATGGTAGTTAAAACAGGCTGGAGAGAGATGTATGACTGGAGATTTTCAGATCATAATTATTCTGTAATTAAAGAAAACCAACTACTGGTAACCCTGCAAGAGAAAATGTTGTAGCATAAATCTTTCATTAAATAATGTATAAGGGAGCACTTATACCAGAACCTGCTGATATTAATAGTGCTTCTGATTAACATTGACCATGCACCTTTTGTCTTAATTGGAGTATGACTGCTGCTCCAAAAAAAGGCCAAATGTGAAAAATTGTACTTCTTATGAGCCTTACCTCCTGAGCCAGTCAGCCATATGCAATATAAGTTCATGTATCTATTTCATTAAATTCAGATGAAATTATGGAATTATCTATACTTCTATGAAAGATAAATAGAATCACTATGAACAACTCTTACGCAATGCAGCTCTCTTGTTAGAGTCCATGCTACTTACAGAATCCTGCCTCAAGATCAGCATCTTCCATGACTAACCTTCCATTCTTCCGTGAGATTTCGATTATGATATAAGAAGTGAATGTTTCCCAGACACTTTTCTTTGTTGTCACCTGCAATATGCTAACAAAGCCTGTGCAAAGGATAAAGATTTTCACTATCTTAGACACCAACACTCAAAAAAGCCATTGAAAGTAGTCCTCAGCATGCTGGCATATCTTCTGAAAAACACGCTCCACCAGTAATACTGAAGTACTTTCTGAAAGTGGCAATATTCTGAAAATTCGTCTATTGCTAGTATTATCTTCACTTTTCCTTCATTACTTCTTGCTGCCACTAATCACTGATAAAAATATTTCAGTATTGAAGTTGGTCATTAAATTGTTATATTCGGTCTTTTTTCACTGTGCCATTAGAAAGAAAGAAAGAAAGAAAGAAAGAAAGAAAGAAAGAAAGAAAGAAAGAAAGAAAGAAAGAAAGAAAGAAAGAAACTCCTGGTGGTGCATAATCTGTTTCAAAAGATAATTACAAAAAGAAAGGAGAATTCTGGTTTCGGGCAGTAGCTGTACTCATACATTCAGGGATTTGTGAGCTACAGATATGTAATCTGTCGAAGATTTATGCCTTCTGTGTACTTCAAAAGAGTTCAAGCATGGTAACAAAGGGCTCATTTCATCCAAGCAGATAAAAAAAGAAAATATAAGGTTCTTAAAATTTTTGTATGGTTTTAAACATAAGAACTACACCATTAAAAATGGCTGCTGGTTTTTTTCCTATTTATTTTTTCTGATTTTTGCTGTAATCAGTGATTCCTAGAGTCAGTAATAAGTTTTATCTGCTCAAGTTTTGCTTAGATTCACAGGCATTTTTAGGATAGAAAATTACTGTGCTTTGCTTTGTTTGCACTGAAAGGTATAGAAATGGAATATATGCAGCTGGCATGCCATAGTTTTTAGAAACTCTTATCGATTGTTGAGCACTGCCAGATTCTAGTTTACGTCTTCTCAAGGAAGTGTATGTATGTGTGCATGTGTCTGTGTTTTCTCAATTTAACGACAAGACCAGGAAATTGAAGAACAGATAAATTACTAGGTTTCCATCATCTCAAAATTAAGTTTTGCAATTGTTTTCATGGAAGTCAAGCACTTGGTTTGAATCAAGACATACTTAATTTGCTTAAAAATTAAACTAGCTCTATTTTTGGGTGATTTTTTTTAAATTATGGGAAAGTGTAGAAACAAAACCAGTGTTTTAAAGGAATACACACTTGTCGATCAGAAGCTAACAGGAGGCAACTTTCCTTCCTCCTTACATCCCCCAAACGAATCACGAATCACTAAGGGAAATCACTTAGACTATGGGACATGTTTAAATACCTGACCTCTGTAGTTTAGAGGAGAGAATTGAAACACAGCACTCCCTCCACTGAAAACGGAATGCCTTACCCAGAAAGACAATTATCCAACAAGTGTTGCTTTGTACACCCACCACTGTGTTTTCCTTCTCCAAAAAGCTGTCCATCTGAGGCCAGCTGTCTGAAGACAGCACTGTCTATGCTTTTGCCAAATAGAAACCAAATGTTACAGCCATTATGGCCAATTATCTTTACTTCCTCTGTGAATGTGTCATAGTCTTAACAATCCTTTCTAGCTAAGTTACACTTCTGTAAATAAATAGATCAATGAGCCAAGGAAATAATGAAAAATTATCCCTGTCATTATCTATTAGAAAAAAAATAATAAAAAAATCTAAATTGGTCCTGTGCCCAGGGAGCCCAACACCCAGGAGTGGGGGAGATCCAGGACCCAACAGCTTCAATATATTTGTGTATCCTGTGTGCTCAGCACACAGCCTTCCCCTATTTGAAGATTGGAACTGTGCTGCCTGTGGCCTTTGAAGGTAGGACACTTCGCTTCTCCATGCACACGGGTGCAAATTGTTTGCTGTATTGGAATATCCCAAATATGGTCCTACTGGAAATAATCTGTTTAATCACTTCTGATTTTGTAATATCTTTCAAATTTTACACTAGTTTCTCACAAACAAGGACTCTCTCTGTCAGGGTCTGTAGATCTGCATTCACTTCTTCATGTAAAACCTCTTTCACAGAATCAGAGAACTGCAGAATTATTGATTGGTTTGGTTTAGAAGGGACCTCACAGATGACCTGACCATGGGCAGGGGCACCTTCCACTAGATCAGAATGCATTCACTCTTTCCTTTGGGACCAGCATCCACCATGGAGTCTTTTAGAATGCAGCTGCTTTTGTGAGTACTTTTCAGATAATTTTCTGGGGTTTTTTTCATTCTTAGGGTTTCAGCTTCAATATTACATCTTCTCTTCTTTTTCCTGATTCATATACTTTCCCAGTAGAGATGACATATAGTAAGGGACAGTAAGGGATAGTCCTGACAGGTTGAGGGGAGAGGTTTTTTTTTTTTTCTGGTTGGTTGGTTGGTGTTGTTTCTGGTTTTGGTTTTGGGGTTTTTTTAGTGTGCTTATGTATTTCCTGCTACAAAAAACTTTTTAGTGAGGAATGAAGGCTTAGCTGGAGTATTTTTTAAACTCTGTGTCAGTCCCTCAGGAAGCAGACTTTTCCAATCTTTAGGAGTATTCAGAAGTTTCTGTTGTAAGGGCTTAGAAAATTTGCAAGCAGATTTTAGAAAGGTTTAGGTTCACTCGTACATGTCTGCCGGTTATAGAAATGTTAGGTCCAAAAAATTGGTTGTTTTCATTTTATCATCTGTTTCTTTGGCTACAAATCCTCAGAATTATTGGCATTAACTGGGATGATAAACAAAACAATTGCTTAGTTATCTCAAGGAAAGGAGATAATGCTTAAAAAAGAAAGCATGAGATTAATCTAAAATTTATCACATGTATCAAACAATTAATCAGAGCTGCTTGTGTCTATCCTAACACCACAAAATGGTGTTTGACTTAACTAGTATTGTCTATATCTTAATAAATTTTGTATTCTTACATAGACTTTACTGCAATTTTGAAATTATTTAGTAAACACCACAAAAGGAAAAAGAGCTAGATTTTTCTATATTGATCAAGCTACTCCAAATTATTCTGCTTCCTGTGGTAAGCAGTCACCTGCTAGCTACTGGGTTATAGACTTACAAGAAGCTGCATCATTTAATGTAGCTACAAATAAGCGCAATAGTTGAAAAGAAAAGAAACCCAACAAAACTATTGCTCATATACACATATGGAATATTACAAATGACTGAAAAATACATTGATTGTGTTGAATGCTGATGTAAAACAAATGTGGTGCCACTGATCATTTGCAATTTGATTTAGGTGAGATCGTTGATTCGTAGCTTATTAATATGCTGTGTATGAAAAGAACTAGATAGGTACATTTTTTTATTTGTTAGAGAAGCTTACACATGCACAGAGTAGCATAAATAGACTGTAAGAGCACCTAGATGTTTGCTAAACAAAATAATTAAGAACCCATAAAGTCCCAAATGAATGCAAGGATTATCTTTGGGGCTATCTTTCTTAAGAAAAAAAAAAAAAAGTCGGGGGCTTTTATATTTTTTTTTATGGTATGAGTATAGTCTACATTAACAACTAGTGTTTTAGAAAAAAAAATATTTTTAACTTCTGTGAAGTAAAACATGGCATCATAATAGAATGAGACAGAATTAATTTAATGAGCATAACCTTATTTCTAATATTTGTGATTTTATATTTTCATACTTTTAATTGCATCTTTTTAACAGCTGTTTTTTTACATGCACTAGCTCAGCTATAAATGCATACCTGCTTTTTTGTTGGTTTGGGGCTTATACAAATAGATTTATGCCTCTTCTCAATCATCACTGTCTGCATCTGAACACTGGACCTTCAGCTTTATAGCATAAATCTCTTCCACTAAAGCTCTACTGCTACAATTATCACAGATGGTAAGGGAAATAAGTGGTTATCTCGGTGGACCAGGTGCTTGAGAGAGATACATAGGCACAATACACCAGTGGATTACATATTTATGAGTAAACACATTTCACAAAGAACATAGATGAATACTTAAATGAAGGAGCACCTTTCTTGAAGGCATCGTGTATAACTGATTGCAAGGCAAATTACGAATCCATCATATTACTGATTATAGCAGCCTCTCTTTTAAAGGGAACAAATTTTAGCTTATAAAGGCATTGAAATGTACAATGAACAAAAACTGTCTGGGAAATGTGATCCTTAATTCTTGTCCTTTAATGTTATAAGCTTTAAAATTTGTTGCTGGCTTTTATAGGTTCATGGATTTGTTCCCCTCCTCTTACCTCCACACAGTCAACCTACTAGAAAGGACATGTATAAAGGATTCAGGTATGTTTATAGTGACACAGTTATTTCAGCAAGTGTTCTCTTTCTTTTGAAAAGAGGTTCAGTGAGAAAAAAAAGTAGAACTAGACTTGTTCACATATGCATGTGAAATACTCCTAATACTTTCTTTCGATCACTCCTTAACTCTTAGGCAGAGGGTGATAAATACGGTTTCAGAGAACAAATTTCAAGAAGTGTATTTCCCAAGAAACATGACTACATTAACAAAACTCAGATGCCAGCTCCTTATTATTTCTGTGTTAGACATTGATAAGTATGTTAGGTAAAATATTTTTTTAATTTAAAAATTAATTACATAACAGAGGAAATGTCAAATGGAAATGTGCATGCAAAAGAGGTTTTGTTTGCTCAATAATACCCAAGGTACAACTGATAATATCTCCCTCAAGCAGCTCAGTATGGAACTGCAGTAACATTTGGTAGGTTAATGTGCTTGTCTTTCTCATATGTTTCCTCTGGAAGAAAATAACAACTTAACAACTTTTTTTTTTCCTTTTTTTTTTTTAATTAAGTATGGAAAGAAACAATTTGACACAGAAATAATGTGTAAAACACTGTTTTGGTCCTGGTCTCCATAAAATCATGAAACAAAGAAGCCAAATACTTTTTACAGCTACAACCTAGAGAATGATCACCCACAATTTTTTTTATTGAGATATTAAAATAGTTTTTGTTGTTGTGCAACAGTTACCTTTAAATAATGCGAAATGCTATCCTGGTGTGCTTCCTCGTTATAGGCTTAAGTCTTAATAACTGAACTGAGTTATCAACATATATTGTGAAGACAAGTGTAAAAATGACTGTATCAGCATTCCATAATTTCTCATTGCTCCATGTCGTCTGATGTCTAGCAAGACTTACGGGGGTTTATGGTATCTACTTCATAGCAAAATGATGCAGTGGAAGGCTTTAGGGGCTGTGGATGTGTAAAGCAAGACTGAATCCTTGTGCTTGTGTGTTTCTTTTATTTTCTTCCCCTCACATAAAGGCAAAGAGAGCCTATAAATTTATCATTAGTGGCTCCTCACTCACCTTTTGAGAGCAGCAAATACATTCTTGCATTGCTCTGGGAGTGGTTAGTCAACAGTGCATGACAGAATTCAAAGTTCCATCATACTCATCATACTCATATAGTTTAGTAAGAATTTACATGTGTCAGATTCCTAAATTATTGTAAACCATATGATACCTACCTGTTTTAACATGAAATGAGCACGTGTAGTCTCACAGTAAAACTAGCAAAACACAGTATCCTGTTATTCTCTGAAGCATCCTCCTTGTTTCTGTGCTAAGACTGGTCTAACACTTCACTCCACTGCAGGAAGTTTTAATTAGTTAAATACCTCTGACAGGGCAGAACCAGCTCTGACTACCCAAAACTTAGAACACCTCAAGCTAGAACATAAGCCAGCCTAAGTTATAATAGATTTGATTAAGATGGTGGAGATATACTGTTCCATAACATCTGAGAATATTGTTTTCTGTGTTATAGTTTTCAGCCTTTTTACCTGTGAAGCAGGTATTTCCCTGCAGCTCATGGAGAGGACCATGTTGGAGCAGATATCCACAGTGCAACCTGTGGAGGACCCCACACATGAAAAGGTAGATTTGCTTTAAAGGAAGGTGCAGGCTGTGGAAAGAACTCACACTGGAGGAAGAGGGAGGGGAAAAGTGTGAGGAGGATGGGAAAAGTGTGAGGAGGAAGGAGCAGCAGAGATGAACAGGTAGGGACTGATCACAGCTCCCATTTCACATCCATGTGAGCTACTGAGGGTGGAAGGGGGGAGGTGGGAGGTGGAATAGTAGGGAATGAAAGAGTGAAGATGAGTCTGGGAAGAAGAAGAGGTGGGAATATAGAAAGTGATTTAGGTTTGTTCAAGGATAGCTGTTGTCCTGATACTGATGAATATTTTCATGCCAATGCATAAATACAAAAGAACAGTCAACAACAAAACAAAAGAATTAGCCAAGGAATTTAAACCACATTATAAGGGACAAAAACCTGTAAAACACAAAATCATGTTCTTACGTAGTCTGTGATGCTTCAGCTTCAGCATAATCCATGTAACTATGAAATAGATATAGAAAATGAAAAGAAAAAGGACCACTCAGTATTATTCTATTTTTAATATTAGGGGTATAAAATTATACATGTAAGCTATCTCTCTCTGGAGACTCCTTTAATCATGTCTTCCAATAGATCATTGCTAACATGATGCTTACATTCATTTACCTTTGGCTCCTCTGCTCACATTCATTTGCCTTCAGTTCCTCTGCTCTATTGCCAGTAAAATCACTTTTGAAATTTACTTTTATTCTAATTTTCCATTAAAAGTTATATTTTTTTCCTTTTCACAACAATCCTTTCTGATGTTAAACCTTTTTTTGCTTCAAAGAAACAAATGCAACAATGCCCATTACTTAAGTTAAAATGGTAAAATACCATCTCAATAAACTGAAACAAAATATTGATGAATGACAACTGATCAAGAAGATGCATTTGTGGCTGTGTTTGAAAGAACTACAATCTAAAGGCATAGGGCCAAATATTTCTCTGAGGGCTTCTTTAATAATGAGATAAGGAGTCAGAACAATGATTACAGTAATTCAGATCAAAATACTTTCCAGGATTCCAGGAAGTTTACATAAACTGCATTAGTAGTAGCAATTAAAATTCAAAATGCTACCATCCACTATTAGTGCCATCATAATTGGCCTCACCCAAAACTCTTACAAAAATCAAATAGATACTTGCAAGTGCTTAGTGGCTATCCTGTTCTCATTCAGATTTAACAGACACAGAAACAAAAGCCTTGTCTTCCTGTCTTTGCAGCATAAATAGACAAATATAACATTTTGAAGTCTGAAAGCCCCAAAATGTTTTTCATCAAGAGTCTATTGATAACCATTACCTCATCAGTATGTGTGCCTGATATGCACGTCAGGCCATGGTTTGCCTTAATTTTCTTTTTATCCATCTCTCTATGCCCTAAGTCAACCAGTTCCAATTCATTACAGCAAGACAATACAGAAAAATGGTCAGATTTTGGAGTGGCTTGGTCCTTTGGTATTGTTCTCCAGATAGCTTTCTTTTTTTTTTTTTTACTGCAAGATAAAACAATCATGAAACTGCAATTACATGCAAATCTCAGCAAATTTCTGTTTTCTTAGAGAGTGCATTCTCTGGTTCTTAAAAATAACTTCTGGTTGCTGCAAAAACAAACAAGACAAAAAACCACAAAAGTGTTGCTGTATAAGAAAATTGCTGACATTTATATAAATACACCAAATTGAATGTATGCAATAGATGAGTCTTGCTTGAAATTTACTTTTTGCAACTTAGTAATAAAGCCATTGAATGATAAAAAACTATTTCTATAAAATAAGGCATAATATTATAATCAACTCTTGACCAAAAGCTTAAGGGTTTTTTGGTTTTCTTTTCAGAAACCATTTTGAATGGCAGGTAGCTTTGGGTATATCTAGTGCTTCCCATTTTAATATTGGGGGTAAAAAAAGAGAAATATTTCAGAAAAATAAGGTTCTCTCACAATCTTTCTTTTTTGCATTTTAAACTCCACATATGTTAGAAAACTCAACCCAAAATCTGCACTCAATTGCTGTTGAGCAACTTTTTTTCCATTAAGCCAATGGCTGGTCTTCAGGTTGCTGAGAGTGAATTTTAAGTAGCAGTGTCTGGGAAGATGCAGAAAAGAGTGTACCGAAAAAAGAAAATAATTAATAATGGACATCCACCCATTGTTGTTTAAAAGCCTTTATCTTTACTACTGCCCACGTGGGGATTAACCACTCCTTAACCGGGCATCTAGAAGCTGCAAATTGGCAGCACTAATAGCATGGACACTCTCTTATCAGTGGGCAGATAAAAAAAGAATCTATCTCTCATCTCATCTACCTCTTCATCATGTTTGTCTTGTGTCACTACAAATCTCTCTGAACTGTCTGTGTTCAAGACCAAGACTCATAAATATATTTTTCTAATTAGTTTTCTTCATACCTTCTCCAGTATATTTTATTTAGTTTATGAGTTGTTATTGTTATTGTTGGGCCTCATGGGTTAGGAATTGTAGGCAAAATGTTTTGTCATTGAATCATAGAATATTAAGGGGTTGGAATGGACCCTAAAGAGCATCTAGCTCCAGGGCCCCTTTCCATGGGCAGGGACACTTCCCAGTAGATCAGGTTCTCAAAGCCTTATCCAACCTGGCTTTGAACAATGCCTTGGTTGGGGTATCCACAACTAACCTGGGCAACCTGTTCCAGTGCCTCATCACCTTTAGAATAAAAAATTTCTTTCTAATCTAAACCTACTCTCAGTTGTAAGCCATTCCCCCCTGTCCTGTCTCTACACTTCCTGATGAAGAGTCCCTCTCCGGCTTCCTGGTAAGCCCCATTCAGATACTGGAAGGTTGCTACGAGGCCTTCACACAATTTCCTGTTCTCCAGGCTGAACAGCCCCAACTTTCTCATCATATCTTCACAGGGGAGGTGCACCAGTCTTCTTATCAAATTTGTGGACCTTCTCTAGACCTGTTTCAACAGTTCCATGTCCTTTGTATGTCGGAGACTTAGAGTCATCCCATCTTTCATTCCTTGTTGCATCAATAAGGACATGTTCGAAGAAAGACACTCCCTATGTCTGTGTTTGTTTAGCTTTAGGAATTCTATAATAAGAATAAAACCAGAAGACCAGCTGCAAAATAAGATTAGTCATCATTCTAGGTATAAAATTACTACAGAATTTAAAAAAAAAAAAATACCCCACAAAAAACCAAACAACAATGCCCCCTTCCAAATAGTATCATTCTTCTCTTCCTGTAGGAACTACTAAGTGCAAATACAGCTATAAATACAAACACAAATGCATAGTTTTGTTTCTCAGTATGTTTTCTGTATCTTGCCTTATTTTTCTTTTTACTAGATCTTTTTTCTTTCAAGATGCTCTCCTTCCCTCACCACCTCACTGAGGTAGAATGATACGTAGACTTTCTTGGTTTGATTGCTCTGATCTTTACATGTCTGGGATTGTTGCCTTTCCTCCCAGAGCCATTGCAGAGCATGCTCAGGCAGTAGTTTCTGTCTATGAGCCTTTTCCCATAATCTCCAGTCTCTGATGGCAACTAGTACCTTCTCAAGCATCAGATGAAGAAATGATTTTAAGTGGAGGAGCAGTATTTTACTCCTCCCTGGGGCATGATTGCTATGATTAGCTAGGTCTGCTAGAATGTTCAAGTGCATGAAGCATCTGCTGCCTGGAAAGAAAATAAAAAGGAAATAAAAAAAGAAAACAACACAGAAAGCTGTTCAACCCTCACTGCCCCTTGGCAAAGCAGCAAAAATTGTGAACAGCTTTGTAAATGTCAACCTGAGGTGTGAAAGTGTCTAGTTCTTTATTCATATACCATTACATGAGGTTTGAAAGCAGGTATAGAAGAGAATTTTTACAACCAAATGTATGATGTGTGCATGCGAGTGTCTGTCTGAGATGATTTGTAAAGCAGAATTGCTAGCTGTTCTGCAGATACTGGCCAACAAGATATAGGTACAGACAACATTATGTTGGAAAGGCTGAACAATCCATATAGCAACTGGTTTATTTGCAAATAAATAATTACCATTCTATAAGGTTTTTTAGTATTATATTGGAAACAGAAAGACAATATCTCTAAGCATGTACTTCTACTAATACATCTTTTGGTCTAAATACATAAATTATATTGCTCTATGTAATACACAAAGGAGCAGCAGCAGTTAGTGCTGATGTGGCATGAAATTTAATAAGAAATGCTAGATTCTGCACCTGGGACGGATTTACGTTGGACACAAATATAAATCTGGAGAGAAATGTCTGGAGAGCAGCCCTGCAGAAAGGGATTTGGGGGTGCTGGTCAACAGCAGCTCAGTGTGAACCAGGAGTGTGTCCTGGCAGCCAAGGGAAAGAACTGCATTCTGGTGCATCAAACATGCCATCACTAGCCAGCCAAAGAGGTGATAATCCTGCTGTATTCAGCTTTGGTGCAACCTCACCTTCACCACTGTGTGCAGTTCTGGGCCCCACCATTTAAGAAAAATGTGGAAGTCCTTGAATGCAACCAGAAGGGCTAGACATAAATGCCCTTATCTTATTACACCAATGCATTTAATTAGTACATAAAAATGCAACTGAAAATCTTATTGTTGGCAAAAACTCTGGCACCAAGTCCATTATGTTGTGATTATTTAGTTTCAAAAATATAAAGAACATTTTTCAAAGAGTTTCAAGTATGTTGTTAATTTCAAGCAGCATGAAATTTATTTTCTTTTTTTATCACATTACATTCTGACAGCATCTTAATGTCAACCTTTTACCCCTGAGATTAAACTTTTTCTTCTGAATGAGTCTCAGTTACTAATTTGGTCAAGGTTAGAATCCAACTTGACTCCTTTGGCACAAATGAAGAATAAATTAAGGCAGAAAGCTGAAAAGTGCTGCTCTTTACAAAAGAACCTTTGATAAGGAAGAAATCATAATTTTATTTTAAGGGATTTTAATCACGGTTAAATAATGCTGGACCGGCAGAATATTTGTTTAATTGAATAGAGACATAGAATGTAGCAAAAGTAATTTGTCAGGCTAAGGAAATTTAGGTGTGATTCAATTTTCTTCATACAAAAAATCTACACTCCATCCTCTGCAGAGCGTGCTAAGCACATTATTTATCCTCCTGGCATTAGAGTTAGCTGTTTTATCATGTGAAGTAAAGCAATAAAATGTACTGTTTAGATCATTTCACAGGAAGAAGTTGGGCTGTGCAAGATGCTGATTCTTATTTTTATTTTCGCTTGCCTTTCATGAATACCACACCAATCAAAGCTAGCATTTGCTTTAATGTACTAGATTACTATTGAACTACGTCAAAAATTCTAACCTTTGAAAAATATGAAAGTCCCAGTGAAGAAATCTAAAGTTACAATAATTGTAAGAAGTTCAGAAATACCTTCGATACTCTACTTTTGTAAGAGTCTAAAACTGGATTACCTTTCTAACCTGGTCTGAAAAAGTGATCAAAGTGTTTCTGAACTTAAAACAGGTGCTTAGTCTCTAAAATTTCCTCAAAAAGATCATAGGAAATGCTAAAAGCTCTCAGTAACAGAAAGTTCATTTTGGCACACCCTGTCAAGAGATTAAAATCCAAATATCACTGAATCTAAATCTTTCCGATCTTGAAGTAGCCCCTGCTGATTATGGCTGAAACGTTTACCTAAAGGGTGAAAAAAGTTTGTACTGCAAGGATAAGAACTTCAGATTATGGTACTGTCAGTTTGCTATCCTGTGAGAGGAATACAAACACCCAAAATCAAACTCAGTGCTGGTATTTATCCTCTAACAAAGTTCAGTGGTAACTGTATCTCCTTTTTTGTTTTTGTTTTTGTTTTTTCCCTTGGTGGAAAATAAATATAAACAAGGGTCTAAGCAATGTAGAAGAAGTTGTTTAAATAGTCTAGTCTTACTGATGAATGTGCAGTAGTGTATAAGGGAAGAAAAAAAACCAAACTGTAGTCATATTCATATGCCTCTAAATGCATAACAGGGGTTAACTTCTCTTCCCTTCATGGGAAGACTGTGATCTAATTTTGTTTAATTAGTTCTATCCCAGCTTCATCAGTTCCTCACAGCCAATACTGCACCAAAGGTAACTAAATTACTTTTTGAACATTAAAAAGGGACCTGCAATGCAAGAAAGTTTTTAAAACTAAAAAATGCATGCTAACTTCTCATTTATGAGGTTTATCATGGATCCCAAACACAAAAAGCCTTCATCATTTCATCTTCTTTCTTTATCCTCTTTAATCCGATTCAGTTTAAGACTAAGGATACCGATAAAGCAGCAGGATGTCACCTAAACCTTTGCTGTCTTTACAGTCTCCTGCAGTTCTGCAAAATATATGATACGGAATTATTTTCGTTCCAGAGGCATTCATGCAGATATTTTCCTCTTTCGATCAATGCAAAATTTTAACTACTCCAAATTGATGTGCACATAGTAAAGAATACAATTTGGCTCATTATCTGGACTCATTTTATGATTTTTTTATAATGCTCAGTAACATGATTTTATATCCCAAGGAAAACTTAAATAGACTGACAAACAAGGATACCACTAAATACATTATACCAGATGGATAATTAAAAGTGGAAACTGTCGAACATGTCATAACTGTTAGGCCTATCTATTGTATTGTTGTACTTCTAGTTTCAGTGCTAAAAGTCAATGCTTCCAGTGTCTAATAACAACCAGAATCAAAACAACAACAAAAATATAGACATGAAAAATTCACAGATAAAATATGAAGAAATTAAAAAAAAGAATGTCATTCATGCTTTAAAAATTGTACTTCGTTTTCATTGTTTACAGGACTGTGAAAATAAGGAGTTCTGTTTGAAAGGGCAGAAGGTCTTGTTATGTAAAGGATCAGGATCGAACTCTTTCTTGTATACAGGGAGAAGCCTAGAACATGACACCAAAGTGCTTCTAAAAGGGTGTGAATATTTAAGTCATAACTGACTTATATTGGACACAGAATGAGAAAGCCTTCAGGGCAGAGGATAAGGAATTACAAAGAGAGAAAGAAGGTGAACTAGAGCCAAAGGAAGGAGTATTTGAAGTATTAAGAAAAAAGGAGTGAAGTCTATGATAGACATGTCAGTGCCCTTGTTATGCCTCAGTTATTTCATGACTGACTACTCCTTCCTGAAAACACAAATTAAATGAAAAGGCTAGATTTTGGAGATGTTCTAAGGGGAAAACGACAGGATTTAATAACAGCCTGAATGTGAGAGATAAAGGACCGAAGACTGTCTAATGTAATAATAAGTTACCTGTTTAGGGGATGAGAGGGATTACAGGCTTATGTGCAATGATGGGAAAGGATGCCAAGGTGAGGACACTTGTGAAATGGTTATTTGCTTCTCTAAAAGGTCTACATATCTGCTACAGAAATATGAAAAATCCACAGTGCTTTTCAGAACTGAAATTCAGTATGTGTTGAGCACTGACCAAATACAAATTTTAAGGTGAGATGGGATGTCCAAAAATTATATACAGCAACTGTATTTTGGCTGTTTATGTGTAAACTGTCTTACACAAGAATAAGAGAGATTAAGTTACCTGATAATAGATATTAATAGATGTCAGAAAAAATTCATTAACATTACAAGATCAATCACAATATGTTGATTAAAGCCACTTAAATGTGTTTAAAAATAAACAACAGCAAAACAGTGGAAGAAATATGAAACTATTTTAAACACCATGGAAGCAGAATTATTTTTCTTCTTTGATTTTAGTTTCATAATTTTCTACCCTTTCCATGTAACAAATGTAGCCAAACTGTATTGGTGATCACAGACAAAGACTCCGTATCTTAAAAGGGGAAGAAAGGTACCATCAGCTTGATTACATGATAAGACTGAATCTCAACAGCAGCATATCAGATCACTTATAATATCATAACAGATAATGGGAAGATTCCATAGTTCTTCTGAAAGCTTTTTCTTGTTCTTTTCTCTTGACTTCCTTCCTTCCTTCCTTCCTTCCTTCCTTCCTTCCTTCCTTCCCTCCTTCCCTCCTTCCCTCCTTCCTTTCTTTAATTTAGACTTTTATATTGCCTATTCTGTGTTGTTAATTGGATCAAGTCAGATTTAATTCCACTGAGACTGCAGCTCTAGTGTCATCACCATATAAGCTGTTAAATCCCTCTGAAACCTTCAATTCCTTTGTAAGTGGCAGAGACTCTTTCCAGGGGTCTTCATTCTGAAAAGTGTGTACTGGGTGTTGATCAGAGATGTTTTCTTGCTTTCTGTAAATTCTTATGCATGTGTGGTAGTTGGATGCATGTGTAAAACTACTTCTACAGGGCAAGGGAGATTCCACCCATGACTACATGGAAGATGATAATCAATCCCATGTCTTCCAGTTTTCTACCAAACAAGTACTCTTGAAACTCCAGTGGGGGATATTAATTCATTTCAATGCTTCATTAGAGACAAGCATCATCTTTCAGGTTAGTTTTTGGTTTTAAAGGCAGTAAAGAATTTAAAATAAATAAAAATTTAATCAAGTGCACAATTGATCTTCAAGTAGAAAAGATGCATTTTCGGCCCACTCTCATGTGAGAAAAACACCTATGTCAAAATTTGTATTTTTCTCTGGTTTGTGCTTCATTGCAATTAATTCATGCTGGTTTTTATTGCTGTCCTCAGTTTGAGAATATTGACTTATAAGGCACCACTAGCTGGAAAAGGCTTTATTTCTGCAGTGCCCATGGTTTCTACTGGACTGCACTGTGTGGTTTATATGCTAAGGCAGTTTGAACCTGGTCTTTCCATCTGCTGATGTAAAGGTACCCATACAAAAATGAGTTAAGAGTCACTAAAGACAAAATGTAGGTTTGAAAACAAGACCAAACTTGTACTGTGTCTTATTTTATGTCTGCAGTTCTTTAAAATGCTACCTCAAGCACTGAAAGTAGTTTATTTTGTGCTGAAAACCCAAACAGTAAATTAGTCTATGCCTTATTTTTGATTGCTGTGTTTAGGCTGTTTCTGATATTCCAAACCAGTAAAGATAAATTTGTTGGTAGAGTCTGTCTCTTTTCTTTGGACCACAGAATATCTACCTTGTTTGTCAGTAACTATAAATCTACAAAGGTTTCTTTAAACCTATACTCAAGTCAATAAACCTCTCATGCTTGTGTATGCATAGACATGTATTTTTTTAGGTACATATATTTGTAAAGAGATTGAGTATTTCCATATCTATATACATACATAGATAAAGAAAATTAACTTTTATTCAAAAGTACATTTGGAAATACCTATATGTTTAGAATATTATTCATAAGGAATGAGAATTTACATTCTAAAAATAAAAAAAAAAAATATATATTTTGTGCCTGTTTTTCCTTATGAAATAGAGAAGAAGGCCAAAGTTATCATCAAAAAGCAATGAGAATTTCTCATCATCAGAACAGTCCATTTTTTTTAGTCTTGTTTATTTATTTCTATTTTTGATCATTTGACATTTTATGTACTGCTGTGCTTATAACTCTGAAGTTATTTTATATTTAAGTAATACTAAGGGAAATGGAACGCTACTAGATAAGAACCATCTGACTTCAAAACCATCAAAACAAACTTGCCTTTGCTGTCAAATTTATTCAAAATTGAGATATCTCCATGAAATAATTCACATTTCAAAACATTGTGTTCAGTATTTTTGTGAGGTTCTGACACCTGTCAAGAGTGGTCAGCAGTCTGATTAGGTAATATGTTGTATAAATAAAGTGAACTTAAGCAATATCAGTTTTAGTTAATATTATGTAGATTCTCAGTAGAAGGTACATTAGTTTTAGATAAAATGTAAGGATTTTTATTCTGTATTTTAATTTTTTTTTTTTTTTTTATTTAACTTGTATGCTTTTGGTTCACTTGGTTTTTAAAATAAATACGTTTATGGTTATCCTTATTCTATATGTAAAGTTTTTTCCCCAACTCTGAATTATGTGTTGAGATGACTATTTCACTGGAAGTCATGCCTAACCTATTTTTTTTGTCCATAGGTTCAAATCTCATTAAATGAGCTGTTGTTTGTTGTGGTAATTTCCTGTAGTAAAGACAACCCTGAAGAATTTAATAAAACAAAGCAGAAAATTTTAGATGCAAGAAAGCAAGCAAGAAAGAAAGAAGCTGTGACAGGACTTTATGCCTTTCAGCAAGAAATTTTGCTGCTCAGTGTCAGGGCACAGTATAGGACACCAGGCACAGTGATGGGGATGGGCCAAGGCTGGACTGGGATGTGATCTTGCTAGTGGCAGCAGAATCAGGCCTGGTGAGGGAAAACAGAGTCAAACACAGCCCTGGAATGGCTAAGCAGAGCCATGGGGATGGGTGTAGGGAAGGCTGGGCAGAATCAGTATGGACTGTCAATTCCTGCAGAGATATTAGGTCTTTTCTGTGATAATTTGAGCTGAAAAAAGAAATTATAATAACATTGCGAATTTCATTAAGTTTTGGAAACTTTCTTCCCAATATATCTAATTTTATTCTCCTTGAAATCCTGAATGTTTCCGATCGCATGGTCATACTATAATTTAGCTTGTAAAACTGTCGCAGCAGACAAAATCTGCAATACCAAACTATACATTATTCAGTTTGACAAAACTTTCTAGAACATAGACTATAGCATAGTCTTTTTTATAGTCATAGACTTTTTTTTTCTCTATAGACTCCTCTGTATCTGCTTAAGCAGCATAGAATATGTGAAGAGCCTCTCTTCTGGCTGTTCCAACATATCTTGTTTCAGTTCATTTGGAAACAGGAAGCTCAGGGTTGAGGGGAAGTAACAAATGATGAAAGAATTCTTGAATTTAATATTTATTTCTCTTATACCACCACGACCAATCCTCTTTCTCCAGTATTTCTTCTTGCATTCATATTGAATAGGTCATGTTGAAACTTATTTTTTGTTAGACCCAGAAGGATGGGCTAATATAGTAAATCGTACACTCATCTCAATTGTTACGACCATGTCATAGAACTCAGTAAAAGAATTAATCAACTTTTTTTTTTTTTTTTTTTTTTTTACAAAAAATGTTTAAAACTTGGTTTGACCTGTTCCAGAAACTTTCCAGGCCACTTTTGGTACAGAGTTTGAACAGAGATTTAAAAAGAAAAAAACTTTTGAGATTTTTTTTTTCATGAATGAAAACTGAATTAAACAAAATAAACAACATTTGATATTGGGTTGACAAAATAATTTTGTTCAGCTTTGGTTTTGACTTTTGGTTTGACTCTTTACCATTACCCTTAGAAATGAAGAATAGTGACTTGGAAAGATAATTTTTTGAGAATTATGCTGCATGCAGCACCACAGCTACAGGAACTTACTTTCCTGAAATAATATTTATAGTTTTCTCGGTAGTGTGCTTTACAGAACAATTCAAATTTTTCATTTTTTCCCTACTCCTTTCCTGTAACTTCTTTGGAGAAAGTGGAAATATGTATCTCAAATATTAATAAATAAAATTATTATTCAACAGTCCTCTCATATTAAGCAGCAGACACACTTGTATGTTAAAATTTGGAAGGCTATGTTTTTAATGGCTGTAATATTTATTGCATAGTTCTGTTTTTTCTGTCTATACATATTCTTGAAAGTGAACAGAAAACTGCACAGAAATATGATAAGAAGTCAAGTAAAAAACATTAGTGTATGACAACGTGAATTGACAAAGCAGATAAGAGAGGTGTTTTTTGGATGAAGAAACAGTGCAGTCAGAGCCTTACTGTTGGTTATCTGCTCAGATGTATGAGTGGCCCCACGAAAACAAGCATTTTATTTGACCAGACAATACTTTTTAAATCACAATTCATGCTTACTTTGAATTTCATCATGTTTTCTGCTGAGGAAGAGGTTTTTGCCAAATTTATGTCTTTCAACCAAAGAAGAAACATAGTAAAATAAAACCAAAGTGGATCCCTGTGTCTGAACAGCTCTTAAAATTTTTAGTAACTATCTTGAAAGAATAGACTTTTGTTTCTCTAAACACAGTTTAAAAGGAATTTTCTGGGTAATAATAACTAGATAGTAGACAAAGAGATAACAGAGAAAATGTTCTCTTTTACTACAAACTCCTTTTATCATACCAGTTTAATCTGGAAACTATTGGGATGGAGAAGTTAAATACTGCTAAATTAGTGTTTTTATTGAGATTATAAATCTTATTATAATCTTTTAGGTTTAAGGTTCTATAATATGTGTTTGATTGTTACCATATTTACAACTCCTGAGCCAAGAAAGTCCAATAGGATAAAGACTTTTCATACGTGGGAAAGATTTGACCCTGGGCATATCTAAAAGTGAATAAAAGCTTGTCTTCTACTTTTCTTTTTTTGTGTGTGAGTTACCTTGCTAATCCAATATTAAATAGATTAATGGTGTAGAAAAAAGGCATTTCTTCCTGCATGGTACAAAGGCTACAGCTGAGTGCAGTGTGTTTCCTTCTTAGTACTTCATGAGTGTTGAGAACCTAATGAGCTCATATCTCCTTTCTGAAAGAGTAAAAAAAAAAATACATTCTGGCCTAATGATTGCTTTTGCAGCCAGCAACAGCAGTTCAGTTAATATATTGCTATGTGGGAATTGCTTCTAGCAGCTGTCACAGCATACATTCACTGTTAAGTGCTGGGGTGTAGACATGACTCTTGCTCTTGATTAACTAGGGAGTAATCAGGGAAAGAAAGGTGCAACCAATGCAGAGGGTGACTTGAAAGAAAGGCCTGTCTCCCAGCATAGTAACTACTCTTCCTGCTAAGATTTTTCTCCCAGAAGAATTGAACTTGCTAGAGCTGCTAAAGCTCGGCCAGCTAATGGACCTTTAATTGGTGTGGTAGTCCAGATCCTTCGCTGTACCACAGTCTTTTCCCTTGTCATAAAACTCTCCCAAAACTTCTCAGAATCAAGTTATATTTTGAGTTTGAATTTTTTTTTGCTATGAGAAAGGAAAGTTTCTGTGATATTTAGACTATCTTTTAATACTAATAGCTTTGTTTTGAGAAGATGAAAAACAGCATGGAAGAGATATATGTCTATGGCATAAAAGTAGAACACTAGACATCCTCCACTCTGTAGAACATGAAAGGATTTGTGATGCTTGTCGTAAATCTACTTTGTTGTAAACAGAAAAAGGTTTGCACATAGCACTGGTAAAAGAGTTTAAACTAATCTAACTCCATGACCTAGGAAGACCTGGTACTGCTACCTTTCAGGAGGAGGAAAGAGGAATGGTTACTGGCTCGAAACAGCTAGGGAAAAAGCATGCGTGTATGGAAGGGGCAGGGCAGGGAGAGAGGTGCACTGCTGCACAGCCTTCCCCCTGGACCCTCTGGTCTGGTTCTGAAACAGCTGCCAAGCCGTGTGGTGCACTGAAAACCCCAAAATACTGCTGGCCAGTCACACAGGTCCCCTGGGGAACAATGAAGCACAGGTGCACACCTGAGAGAGGGTCCTGGGACATCAGAGAATATAAAAAGCTGTGGCAAGGGTGTGCAGCAGACGCACCTCACTGCCTTGGATTTACAAGCAGTTGAGTCTACGCTGGATCTTAGGTGATGATTATATAGATATCTTTCTCTCTCCTTTTTCTTTCTCTTTCTCTCTCTTTTTCTCTTAACCTCCTCTTCTTGAAATATATTGTCAGACTAAAAAATTACAGTCAAGTGCCTTACTTTGTCTGGATGCATTAAAGTTTACTAAGTCAATGATTTGTAAAGTGCCTTACTTTGACTGGATGTTGTTTTAAAATTTGCCAAGTACCTCATTCTACCTTAATTTTTTTTAAGTTTGCAAGTAAAAATAGATTAAACCTCCCGAGAATTTAGTTCTTTTGCCTGTGCACCACCAGAGTGAATATAATTACCTTTCCCCTTACACTCATCAAGCAGGCTTAGGACTGAACGAGCGTTAGCAAGATTGGGGTTTTTCTGTTGTTTTTGTGGTTTAACCCCAGCCAGCAACCAAGGCACAGGTAGCCACTTGCTCACTCCCCCACCAGTGAGATCAGGGAGAGAACTGGAAGGGTAAAAGGTAGAAAACCTGTGGGTTGACATAAAGGCAGTTTAACAGGGAAAGCAAAAGCTTCACCCAGAAACAAAGCAAAACAAGGAATTAATTCACTGCTTCCCACGGGCAGCCTGGTGTTCAACCATCTGCAAGAAAGCAGGGCCCCATCCCACATAACAGTGACTTGGGAAGACTAACATCATGACTCCAAATGTCCTCCCTTTTCCTCCTTCCCACCACTTTGTATACTGAGCATGATGTCACATGGTCTGGAATATCCCTTTGATCAGCTTGGGTCACCTGTCCCAGCTGTGTCTCCTCCCATTCTCCCACAGACCTCCAAATTCCTCACCAGCTCGGCAGTAGGAAAAGAAGAAAAGGCCTTGGCTCTGTGTAAGCCCTGCTCAGCAGTAACAAAAAAATCTCTGTATTATCAACTCAGTGTTCAGCAGAAATCCAAAACACAGCCCCACAGCAGCCACTGTGAAGAATATTAACTCTACTCCAGCTGAAACCAGCACAGTTGTGAAAGCAAGTAAAAAAGTCACAAATAGAGACCTTTGATAGGTGAATGCTTACTCCAACAATTTTCTAAAAATTCCAGGAACATAACAGTAATTGGTTTTGGATTTCACCTCTGCTGCCAGTAATTTGTCACAGCAAGTTTTCTTCATTGATTTACAACTTTTTAAAGAGTATCTAAAACTAAGATGGGCTATTTAAAAAAAGTAAAATTATTTTTATTGTTACAAAAGAGCACATATTTATATTTTGTGGATCTTTTCCAAAGAAATGTAAAAATATTTCTCAAAATAACTGATCATAATAAGCATTCACAGCTGTATTCACCACCATTTCTGCAGGTATGTATATACAAGCCTTATATATTTTCAGGACTGCTATCTATAAGACTCGTTACGATTCCCCAGGATGCTTGTGTTAACAAATTATTATCCCATTAAAAAAAAAGCCAACTAAACACTTTATAATAATAATTGGTCTACAAACTGTCCAACTGTTGCAGCGGCTGTAATAGCAACGTGGATTCATTGAATGGACATATGGTTATATTCAATTAATTACTTGAGCACTGGACTGAGCTGTATACATGTAGAGAGTTTAGAACATGTTGTCACTGCAGATGCTGTGACAGAGACAAAAGTAGTGAGTTTACTTCAGGGAAAGCATATTGCTGATTTAGGAGTGTAATGGCCCCTGAAAAACTCATTCGTAAGTGTTATATACTGTTGACATAATAGCACAAGTTCAGGAACATTTTCCTTAATTGCCTTTTCTGATTTTTGACAGATTTTGTTTTCTGTAACAAGATCAAGAAGAAAGTCTATTATTCCAAAATAAAGCAGATAGAAAACTTTTGCTAATTTTATAAAACATACTGCTTTTATTCAGATATGCTTGTACTACTAGGTAAGACATTTGATTTCAGAATTGCTATCAAGGGAGTTAGTGGGCTGTCAAGCTCTAGGAGGTTGATGATATAGTTTCCAGAAATGGTTGAATTGTTTTTCTGTGAAAATAAATTATCTAAGCAATTACACCTTCTTTATTCTGTTAGACAATCATTTATCAAATGAGCTTCATTCCTTAAATGTGAATTTTATGCATAAATGTAATCTGAACAATTTAGATAGCAGTTTGCAGTCTAGGGGGTTTGTGTGAATTGTCCACTTAGGCTATATTTTATCCATTATTTGTAGTGTGTAATTGAATTAATCTGATGCTTGTTTTTTATCATTTGACTATTTGGGAGAACTGTATAACTGCCAGTTTTTAAACAGTGAAATAGAAAAGAAAAATACAGCTCTTTTAGAACTAGTATTCAGTTGTCAGGATTTCCAGAACCAGTGCAACTTTCACAAACAAATGAAATGTAATTCTTCTTGTCCAAACTTTTGATGCATGTGATGGTCTATGAAATGTTACTACTTAATCATCTCCCTGAAATAACTGTCAAAGTAGAAAACATCAGTTTAAGAGGCTTTGCCTCAGTCTGCTTAGTTTCTTCCTGAAATTCTTTAAAGTGAAAAACATAAACAACTGATGGGAAAAGGTACCTTGTCTCCCCGATGTCTCATTTTGTCTCGTTTGCAGATAATATTTCCTCAAAATTTCCTTGTCTGGTGATGGCCCAGGAATTA
Source organism: Eulacestoma nigropectus (assembly GCA_013397775.1). Taxonomy (NCBI): domain Eukaryota; kingdom Metazoa; phylum Chordata; class Aves; order Passeriformes; genus Eulacestoma; species Eulacestoma nigropectus. Next base: position 63,330 of record VZTE01006502.1, read on the forward strand.
AAACATTTTAATACTTTCTGATATGCCAGTTTTATGCTACTACTACGGGACACTTTTTGTGAAAAGTGGATTCCACTAAAAGGCCATTTAAATTTTGTGTTTTTATAAAGTCTATTAAAGTATTGCAAAGGTTGTTCAGCCAATCAACTGATGGGACTGGCTCTAAGCTTTCCTTAAATATTGTGTCATGCACCTCTAAAAACTTTATCTGAAAAGCTCTAGTCATTAAACAGTTAATAAGGATAAAGAAGAAGTTAGTTTGGGATGTATTAAAGATTTGATTTAAATGGCATTAGATAGACCTACTCTTCAAAAAATCAATGCATTGCAAATGACAGTAACAGTTTCAAAATAGAAAATAGGCTTTGAGAGAGAATAAAGAATAAATTATCATAGAGTCATAAAATGGCCTGAGTTGGAGGGGACCTTAAAGGTAATCTAGTTCCAACTCCTGCTGCTCTGAGCAGAGACACCTTTCACAGGTTGCTCAAAGCTCCATATCCATTAGGAGATCATGTCTCTTATTTGCTTGACAAATTTTTGTTCAGCAACTAATGAGTTACGGTCATCAAGTAAAAGTTTTTTGATTGAATTATTTTTCTTTTAGGCAGTTGTAATATGAGACACAGAGAAACAAACAGGTTTTTTCACCAAAAGACAAATAATTCAAACACATTAGCATTACACTAAGGCCACTAGTGAGTGGCCTGCTCATAGTCATGTCTATTTGATATTTTGTCGGAGGGAGATGGCTCCCCAAACTGCTTTTTGCAAATTTGTTTTGATGTGTTTCTTTACTCAATCCATCACTTGATGATTTCACCTCTTGAGAAACTCCTCCTGGTTTCCTTCTCAATAGAAGAACTTGTGTCATGGCCAAAGAGCTAAACTGGGATCGGAGTAACTAGGTTAAATTGCTAGCTCCATCCATTTTAATGGAGACCATACAGCTCAAGGGTACTTTGGCTTTAGTTTTGGGCTTTTTTTTTTTTTCCCTCTGCTATTTCTGAAGGAAAATAGTAACATTTCAACTCCATTCAAAAGTTCTCTTGTTTATTTTGTGAGGACACTGGAGAAAGTATCATTCCCTGTATCCTGCATTCTCCAAACACTGAAACAACATGACTTATATTCCTGTTGTTGTACATAGATATTCATACATATATATGTATAGCAGATGAAGATTAGGTGTACTATAGGAGTGAATAGTTGTATATGCACTGTGGAGATGTGGCTTGCTTTCTTTTAAGGAAGCAAATATGTTATTTCTAAAGCTAACCACTTTATTAAAAATTTGGTGATAGTTGGAAGTTAATTTTTAAAAGGACATCCAATCAGTCCAAAACCCCTTCAATTCTGTTATTTTTTTTTTTTTTTTTAATAAAGGAGTAATGCCTAGCATTTGAAAGGCAGGGATAAAAGGGGAGAATAATTTCTTTATATATTCTGACTCTGGTACACTTGTATCCACTAAATGCAAGCATAACATCCTAGATAGGAATTTTTTTTTTTTTTTAAGTAAAAATGTTCTCCAACCTACATTCTAATTATAAATCTGCAAGAAAGCACAGTTCAAAGGTGATTTGTTCTTTGGCATTGTGAAAGAACCCTTGCAACTTAGAGAAGAAGAGGAAAAAAAATAAAAGAAGATCAGAAAAGGATCCAGAGATCAGATTGTAATCTTCTGGGTTGTGTAGAAATCTTGGATGGTGTATTATTTTTCTGAACACTTTTATGGGCATTATGGAAAACAGTCAGTGAAAATGAAGAGACAGTAACAGCATTCAGATAGATTAAATAGTATTACTCCCATATGATTTTATTGCTAAGTGTAATCCGTGAGGCAAGCATGAACAACATATTTAACTAAACATTTATATCTCTGAAGGAAGAGTCTCTATTTAGTACTCTGTGTTCACATGAGAATTTCTGGAATATAGATCAGACTTCTTAATGCCAAATCAAATAATTCCCTGTCTGTGTAAATACTATATCACACTATCATATGAATTTTAATGATTTTATTGCAGCATATTTCTCTTTTATTTTTATAATTATGATAAATTAATTCTTCTTGAAAAGTCTTTGCCAGTTTCTGTGGCACTTTTACCTAAATACTCTTTATTAAAATAAAAGAGGGAAAAGGAGCACTGCAATGAGAAATAAACCTTAGCCAGTTTTGAATAATTCATTTTAAAACTGGACTTCATGTTCTAAATACCCCTAATACTAGAAAAATGCAATACTAAATTTCATTCAGGTGACTATAGAACCTGTCAGAAAAACTTGATTTTTTATCCTCTACTACATTATCCACTGTAATGTTAAACCAAGAAACTCATAGAAAACCACTGTGTTTTTTGAGGTCCTCACATGACTTCTTTTCTTAAAAAAAAAGTGAAGCTTTTATTGATGTCTACTTAGACATCAGCTGATGCAATGGGTATTACTGTTTGTGGTTTGTATAGCCTCACAACTCATGAATTTCATTTTTGATCTGTAAGGGAAGCAAAATCAGGCTCTGAAGCCCTAAGAATTATGTAATAAATGATCCATCTCCTCCTCTGGACTGAAATAAGAGAAATATGTAGGCAAAAGGTGGAACAGTTAGTCTGCTTATATCTTCAGTACAGAAGAATGAATCATCACTGTATTTGTTTAAGGCAGTCTTGTCATTTTTCAAAACTGTGGCATAGAGTTGTAAGAACAAGTCAGACAGACTGACAAGTCAGGCACACAAGGAGCAGACTTTGTACAGTAATAGGAGTTTTGGGTTTTCTCATGCTTGAAACCACCAGAAAACATTAAGCAACTCGTAAACTTCTAAGAGTGGCATTGACGATGATGTAATTTAAGAAAAAAAGAAATCAAAAGGTCTAAAAATAATGCTATCTTCAATGTTAGAAAGAGAAGACTGAATAAAGTTTCTCTTCTTCACATACAGAGCAATGAGCTTTGTAAGGAAAAAGGAGGCAGATTTTTTTCAATTGAAAGTAGGGAGAAAGAAGAAACATTGGTTAGAAAGGACTTGAATGTTACAGACTATATGCAGTTCAAAAATTTTACTTCATAGCTAACCACAACAAGAAAAGTAAATGTAATACGCCATGGGGTGTCAAGCAAATTAATTTTTTTTTTTCCACACGATCTGTACAATTGGGCTTTTTATTTCTTTATCTGGTATTGTGGTTTACAAATTGTCAATATATTTTACTTAAGATAAAATAGTGGGAAACAAAACTAAATAATTTTACTGTGTTTAATGCAAGTGTACGGCACTAGATGAATATAATTGGATTTACTTTACAATGGTGTCCAGGCAGTTTTTTCAATATGCTTGTTCCTAAGACTGCATTTATATACAATTTATTCAACTCATTATCAGTCAATTTTCAATGAAAAATGTGAAGTGATTATAGGGAGGAGTTATGTGACCATTATTCTGTGTGGAGTAGTTGATTTGACTACATCAAATGAATACGTAACATTCATAGCTCTCTTTCCTACTTGTTTATTTTTTTATTTAAATTTAATATAATGCTTTGTAATTTTTAAGATGTCGATTTTTTTGTTTTTATAATTTTTTTTTTTTTTTTAAGGAAAGTGAGAAATATTAATTTTGGGGAGAAACTCTTAATAAAATTTTTGTTATCTTCGTCTTTGGCTGCTCAGTGTGATCCTGGTAATTTTATTAAAATTGTCTCATGAGAGAAAATTAGTGTTTGGGGTATATTTAAATAAAATTATATTGACATTCACAAAATCACTTTCTACCAATACTTCTGCACCAAAGCGGCCCTTGCCTTGCTTCAGAAGCAGCAGGATTTGTTCCAATATGATGAGTGTATTAGAGTCTATTTGTGCTGGGACTTAACTGGTTCTGGTGGGGAGCCACTCAGTAGGACTGCACCTACTGATTGCAGGTTCTTTGCACCTTTTCTTTTCCATGACACCAGTTAAGAGAGAGCTAATCAGCTTATCAATGTACAAGAAATAAAATTAGCAAGGAACTTATGATTATTATGAAATTTAGGAGAAGGAGTTTTTGTAAATTTTGTAACAATCAGAGGAAAGCGGTTGCTTTAAATTTACTGCCTCTCTTTTGCCTTTCTGCCATAAACATAACAGAGAGAGAAGTTTGTTTCCTTAGGTAATTTTCAGTGATCTGATGGCTGTCCTCCATGCTGTCTGTGTGATCCTGACACAAAAAAAACCTAACCCTTCAAAACCATGTAAAATCAAAATGTACATAGGGTACAATGTCTGAGAGAGTACTGATATGACAATAAAAAGTGTTATTCCACTCATTCAAGGGGAAGGGTAAAATTGAAATATTTTTAAAACTTCAGAGATAATTTGGAAGTTTTGCAGTGTTCTGAAACAAAAGCCAGAAAAGGCCAAGGTCAACAATTAATAATTGGATGAAATGGACAATTATAAATCAAGATAGAGTATGAAAACCTGGTACTTTTTGCTTGTAACTGCATCATGAAAAAATTATTTGGCTTAGTAAAGGAATTTGATAGGAGTACTCCAAGGGCTGAACAAGAGAGAACATTCAGATCTATTTCTACTACTGATTGTATCTTACAATTTGCACATACAGGTATCTTTTTCTTTCTCTTAACTGGGGTGAAAAGAGATAACAGAGATATAATTCATTAAACACTTCAGAAATCTGCACTATTTCCTATGGTTTTGTGATACATATAATAAAATATTCAAAGTCCTGATATAACTTGATGCTTTAGCACAACTCAAAGAACAATATATTGGTGAAACATTGAATAGTTATAACATGAAAATCTTGCTTAAAAAATTAATGTATTTTCTTTCATGAAAAATGAGGGAATTTTTTATGTATCTTCTTTCTGGCAAAGTGTGTGTGAAGATTACAAAATAAATTACTTGGAAGCAGTAAGTCTTATCATCTTAAAAAGGAAGGGCAGTTAGGACCAATTTCAGTTTTTACTGCTGTATATTTGGAGTGCAATCACGTTTTTATCTTTTTATATTTATTAAAGGCTTCTGGGAAAAAAACCCTCTTAACCTTGTATCCAAACCACAGTTGAATAATCTCAAGAAAATGGAACTGAAATAGATGCTGTGGGGTTGGTGTGAGGGGAGAGAGATGTTCTGGACCGCAACGAGTTGTCAGTTGTGTTATACGCCTGAGTGTCTGGAGTCTGCATGTGCAGCCATGGGCCAGCAGAGTCCTTTCTCTCCCTCCCTGACAGGATGCAGTACCACTGCACTTCAACAAGCTGAGCCCAGGGTCCAGGCACTCATGTGCTGGCGATTGGCTGGACAAGCTGGGCTGATAAGACAAGCGCCAGGGCAGGAGCAGAGAGATACTTGACCAGGAACAGGGATAGTCCTGAGGTTTTCTCATCAGAAGACCAAGGCTGCTTGTCATAGCTTGTATTTGGCCATGTGCCTACTTCTTGTAGTTCTTTCTCAAATGTCTCCTCTTTCTGACTTACAGCCACACAGCAGCACCAACCGCTGGCCCTAAGCCCAGGCAGCTGAACTCCTAGAGCTGGGTGTGGAGGTGTGGTTTGCACTCTGGCCCCTGATGACTAGTACAGAAATGTGACATTCCAACTAAAAGTGTCCTTTACTTAGTGTCTGCTTCCTTTTTGGAGCACAGAAAGAAGTGTGCACATGATATAGTTTTTATGAGGACAGTGACACACATTTGGTAACCAAAGGCAGTGGGGAGGAGTTGCCTGCCAAGTCAGAAAATCTCAGTGGTTTGAAAAGACTGAAGTCTGTAGAGGCCAGTAACCAGAAGCACTGTGATCATGGTGTGTGCAAAGAGTTCATGTGGCAACTGATGTGAATTGGGTGCTCAGAGTTGCTGCTTAAGACCACAATGTTGTTCTGAATGCAGGCTCCTTACCTGGAGAAAGGCATTTCTCTTTTTTATTCTAGTTTGCCCAGATTGGGAAGCTGGGTTGTAAGCCACAGAAGGCCGGCTCTTCCATCATCCAAACTTTAAGCTATTCATGCATTTCAACAAACAAAGGCATCAGCATTCATTCATTACATAACCTTTTCATTAATTAGTGCTCAAACCCCTATTCTCTTGCTATATCTCTCACTTTTCATGTTAATCAGTCAGTATGTGCTGTTCTTCCCTTCATTTGAGTCTGGGGTCCATTTTGAGTGGGTGGTCAATGAGAGTGCTCAGAATCTCTCACCATCTAATTACTTTTTCCCCAGTTGCTGCTCAGTTCTGCTGAGTTCGCTACTGATGGCTATTTTCCAGACTGCCCATTAATCTTGAGACTGTCTTTCCCCTTTCCTTAAAACAAAAGATTAGCCAAGCATACAACGATCAGAATGCAATTGATTAATTATAACTGTCTGGCTACAATTAACAGCTAAGAGAAAATTACAAAGTTTGATTCAAATCTTGAGGGACTAAAATCTTGAAGGGCTTGGTATCAACAGGACCGTTAGAATCAATGCAATGGTGTTTGTGAAACACCACAGGACAAGTTCTCTTCCAATGGCTGGTGTGACAATCTCCTGGTATCAAATACCTCAATGAGAAGAATGAAACTGTGTGGCTCCTCAATGAGCTGGCTCTATGAGACCATATCTGAAGTACACAGTGAGCTTTGGTATGCCCCATGCAAGGCAAATGTTGATTACAAGGAAAAAGTCAAAGGTGAGGAGAAGACTGGAGCACTGGCCATATGGTGAGAATCTCAAGAAACTGGGTTTGCTTAGTCTGGAGAAGAGATAGTAAGGCTAAGATGAGACCTAACTATACTCTGCCACTGTCTAAAAGGGGTTTTTAAAGATGATGGAGATGATGGAGTCAGCCTATTTTTAAAGTTCAGTAAATGGGCAGAGAGCAAAGAATTCTGATTAATTATATATGTAGCAAGTGCTATGGGACATAAGCTACATAATTACAGACATGAAAATCAAGTCTTTTGTACACGTGGACTAGCTAGATGTAAGGGTCTCTGTGGACAGCTAGTCAACCTCAATCAATAAACTCCTGGCTGGTCTCACTATTCATCTATGTAGATGAGATAAGGAACCAATTTGAGAGAACAAGCTGACTTGAAATTGGATGAGTGACTGCGTCCAAGTCATCTTCACAATTAAGTATTTAACTGACATACAGGAGTTTTAGAAATTGCCCCAATCAGCCCCCACTGTGTTTAGTCCAATCTGTATGTGTCAGTGTGTTGGTTAACATCCTATGGGGAAAATCTGGTCCTTCCCTCCACAGACTCCCTGATGTTGTTTCAGAAACAATCCTGTTTGCACAGTGGTAGATAGCAGAAACTTTTGCTGCACAGATGGTCAGGTAGAGCAGTCTTTCAGAGGTAGAGAACATACTTAAGAAACAAGTAGTGACTAATGCATATGCATGGGCCTGAGTCATCGTCAGAACTGTAGAACAGCTGGATTATTAGAATTGAGCACAAAAGAGTCTTGTTTGAGCCAGGTGAAGAGGTAGCTGGAAGGACCTTTGCAACAGGGACTCCCTTTGCTATTTGACTAGTAACTGACCATTCTGCTCAAAAAATCTGATTTCACATGCAAGTGCACCCTTATGGCAATATTCTACCTCCTTTTTTCCCCACCTGTTAACAAGCAATCTGCCTTCAGCATCCACACAACATTAAAAAAAAAAATATTTCACCAAAAGGTGGTTGAACACCGGCACACGTGTCCAGAGAGGCTGCGAAATCTTCATCCTTGGAGATATTCAAAGACCAAGTGGACATGGCATTAAGTAATGTTCTTTGACTTCGAAGTTTATTCTGCTTTAAACAGAGCATTGTTGATCTTCAAAAATCCTTTCTAATCTATTATTTTCTATGTTTACTGTTTTAAAATCCTCAGCTGTTTGTGGAAGGCAGTATTTTTTATTCATATCACTTCTTTTCCTAATTTAAGAAAAAAATCACAATCCCTGGCTGGTGCCTTAAGGAACTATATGAAGCCACTATGATTGTGACAATAGTGTAAGATACCTGACAAGTTTCTCTCTGTAGGGTGTTTTTTCTGGGTTTTTTTGGGGTTTTTTTGTGGTTGTTTTTTTTTTGTTTGTTTGGGGTTTTTTTGTTTTTTTTTTTTTTTTTTAATACTTAATAACTGTTTTCCAGAAGAGCAACACTTAATGGTTTGAGACCAAAAAAACATTCTGACCTTCAGCCAGAATATTTATGGCTTATTTCACTAGAACAAAAATTGTTGCTTATTGTTTCCTAAACTTTTCTCTTTGATTTTCAGCTATAATCAATACCCGCTGGTACTCACATTCTCTAAAATATCATAGTCTGTGCTATGCACTTTTTGTAAAATTTAAGACTGGTCCATTTTTCTATTTGTTTTTGTGATCAAGAAAAAAAGGAATTGGAAAAGACAAAAACAAGAAAAATATTTCTATCCGTTATGAAAGTTTCTGATACGAGGAACCTTTGGTTTGAACATTTTTTTAAATTTTTTTTTTAATTGCTCAGAAGGTGTGTCTGAGTTTTATAAACCATTCAAAATATGTTAATAGAGACTTGGCACTGCTGGATCGGATTTAACACTATGATAAGCCCATCTCAAAGTTCAGGTAGGGCAAACGTGAGAATATAGATTATCCCTGGGAAACTGGGAAATTGTTTTTGTTTGTTAAAAGAACCAGTCTCAAAGTAAACATTTCCTGTACTTGTGACATATATGAATGCATAGGATGTGTAGAATGGAATGGGTAAGAGAAATTCCACATGAAACCAGGTGATGAACTTAGAGAAATCATTTTGCAGTTAGCCAAGAATGGTATTAAGTAGGATTAACTGAGCTTCATTCCTAAAGGAAGAAGGAGTTCAAGAGAGTGACAGAGGTGATGTCAAGATCGTAAATGAAGGAAAAGTCAGTTTAAAGATGTGTCAATTTCACCAATCTATATTCAAAAAAGAGAAATTGAAGAATGTCACAGGAAGTGACTAAGACAAATTACTGAGGCTGAGCACCAAAGAACAATGCAACTGTGAAAAGAGAACTAGGAAACTGAAACATAAAAAAAAAATCACAACAAATAAGGCTTAGAAAATACAGCAATGGACAGTGGTGCCCTGGGAGGTATTTACAGGGGCATTGCCAGAACATTGAGGGGAGGTGTTACTTCTTGCTTCTTGGAATACATGAGATCCCATCTGAAATACTACTTCCAGTTTCGAGTCCCTCAATATTAGAAAGAAATTGATGAGTGAGTACAGCAGAGGATACTGGCTGGGGGCTGTAGCCCTTGCCCTGTGGGAAGAGACTGAGGAACTGGAGCTGGTTAGACTGGAGGAGAGATCATCTCAGGAGTGCTTAACAAGAATGCCTCAGCAACTACGCGAGGGTTATCAAGAAGCCAAAAAGGGTCTCTTCCCACTGGTGCAATGTGGGAAGATAAGAGACAGTGAGTGTAAGATGAATCCAGACTGGCTTTTAAGAAACACTTTTTCACTCTGAGAACAGGCAGGCAGTAGAGCAGGCTGCCCAGAAAGGCTGTGCATTCCCTGTCTTAGGATGTTTTCAATACCTGACTGGATAAAGCCCTGAGTAACCTAGTCTGACGGCACAGATGACCCTGCTTTGAGCAACAGGATGAACTAAACAATTATTGAGGTCACTTCCAGTCTGCCTTTATGATTCCATCTCTGTATATGTGTTTGGACTTCTGTAATGGAAGGAGACACTGCTGAATCATGCTTAGCTTTTCCACCAGGAATTTCAAGTCCCTTTTTTTGCAAAGCAAGCATACAGCTACTCTTGAAATAAGTGGGAACAGGAGAAAGTATAGACACAGAACCTAAAGTTTTATAAAATATTTACCTTAAGTAAGAAACATAATAAGAAAATATATGTGTGAATAATTAAAAAACATAAGAGTCAGCATATAATTATTTGGAATTGCATTTCCTAATGATTTATAAAAGTATGGAATAAATTGTATGAAGTGTTTTGTATTTTTGAGAGAAATACTTTTACTGTAGAATACTTTCTATATTATAATTTTTCCAACAAAAAAAATCTTTTCTCAAAAATTTAAATTTCCATCAAGAAGATTAAGTGATAGCTTTTTGACTGCTATTCGTGAAGAGTTATGTCCATTTTGCTTCCTACAGCAGAAAGTGACACTTAAAGATCCTTTCCATCAAATAAATGACAGACAAAAAGAAACTCCACTGATAGTTTTTAAAATATTTTTCCACTTTTTGTCTAAGTTTTGGATAAATATTTTTCAAAAATACTTTAGTTTGTTGTTGTTTTGCTTCATTTCGTATCATGAGAATAAAATTATTTTTCTAGCCATTTCATGTGTCATATGAACTTAAGATCTGTCACTGCTTTATTGAGCTGGACACAAAGTCTTTCAGTTCTCTCTTAACACTAAGAAAGAAACCTTTTGAATGCATTTGTGATATACCAGTGTATCTCTTCTATTCTCAGTCTTCTGTGATATCAACAGTAAATCTGTCCTGCAGAATGCAGTTTTTAATGGCAGCACTAGATGCTTCAAGTACGTTCTTCCTACTTTCCGTTTCTAGGATTACATCATGCAGGATGGATTCCTAAACAGTTAGAACAAAAATATGTCTAGTGCTCAGAAACTCTTAATAAGTCAATGAAAGTGCAATGTGAAAGACATAAAGCATCAGCAAAATTTTTAAAACCTGAAGCTCTTGCTACCATTTTTTATTATTACTATGTCTCCTTCCTGTAATAAATTAGAGGTCAAAGTTTCAGAAATATACTGTAATATAAAATAAATATCAGTCAAATAACCCACGTAAAGCAAGGTCCAAGTATGTGTCTCTAAAGCTGTAATAAAAGTGCTTTCATGGAGTATCCATAAATGATTTCAGTGAAGACTGAGGGAAAGGGACTGCTGAATGGTTTTATAGATAGCTAGATTTTCTTTTTTAATGCAACATAAATTTTATTTTACATGTCACTCCTCTCCAACTTTTATTGTTTTAATACCATAAAGGGTGAGATTACCAATGGGATTTGTATTCTCAATTCTCATTAATTTTAATAGGAACTGGTCATCAAAATCCCTTATGCAACCCTGAAAACATCAGGCAACATTTCCTGCTGTATGTGGGAGCAAACTGCAAAATCAACAAAGCCCAGAAAAGCTCTCCCAACTGAGCTGAGCACGTTTGCTGAATTCCCATAGCACTGAATAGAGAATAGAAAGAAGTCTGAATCCCTTTTCAGAGCCCTGAGTCATGAAGAATGCAAACAGAAGTGGTCTGTAACAAACAAAGATAACACAAAATATGATCAAAGCTACATCATCTTCCCCACTGCTCTTCAAGCATCTTGTATTTGACAAATGCGGAATGCTTGGGAGCAAATGATGAAAGTCTTTGAGCTATAAGGTAAAGAATTATTACCCAAATTTACTAAATCATCCTAAATTTCAATATACCTCAGTGAAATCACAGATTTAGCAGTCAAGATTTTAATGAGTACTCAACAGACTGAAACTACGATGAAACCTTACTAAGTCTATGATCTTTTGGTAACCATTAAATTTAGTAAGAAGCCAGGGTATGCTAGATCAGGTCACTGGTTTTAGATTTATTTTTACTAGACACACCAACTGCATTAATAAAGTATTTGCTCTCTGTATCTATACCAATTATATGTCTATAGCACTATGAAGTCAAATTTTTCATGAATGTCATATCCTCTAATCTCCAGTTACCAGAAGTCAAATTAAAGTTCCTGTGACACAATAAATTAGAATGAAATACATGTGTTTTTTTCAGTAAATAAAAATTATGAGTAATTTGTCTAGAGCCGAGATTAATTTGTTTGGTTTAATGTCAATCATCTTCTCAAAATGTCCACACATACTTTTCATGTTATTGGATTATTATTTCATGACATCTGTTTTTCAAAGTAAGAAAACATTTTCTCAAGTTATGAACAAGTGTTTTGAGAGTCAAAGGTATTATAGACGTAATGGAAATTTTAATTATTATAATAGTGTTCATTGTTCATCTCCTTCAATAATGCTGTGGGAATGTATGACAAAGCTAACCTCTCTCTGTATTCTTACTTAGTGGAAATGGAAATCTCAGAGTAAGTTTTTCCTTGTTTTAGAAGGTCAAGTATTAGTAAATGGATTAAAGTTCTTGCATTATTGGGTACATATAGTTTTGTCCAAACAGCTCCTAAATAGTTTTAACAAGACCACATATCAAATTGAATTAAAAGAAATCCAATCCTAAATAGATTAACATTTTGTGTTCAAGTAAGTAAGAATTTAAACTATATCATGTTCGAGAAGTTAGTATTTCCCATTAGCAAAGAAAAAAAATAGGTTTTTTGAAAGTATTTCTATAGTTTACCATGGAATACAGAACTAACAGTATTATCAAGGACATAAATCTTTAATAGAAACATCATGCAGATGTCTTTCCACACATTTTTAAATTAGAACGTAGTCTTTGATATCCTGATGCCAGTCTTTGTCTTGCTAATGTTACTTTTATTATCTTTTATTTTGAAAAAGGTGAGAAGAGAAAAAGGGGAAGTGTAGCTTTTCTGTGCAAGTGAAATGCAAAGGAAGCGCCACTTTTCTAAAGAAGAAAAATGTTTTCAAATAACTTTTCAATTTGTGAAGTAGTATCATATGATAATATATTCAGTTTTCCACTTTTAGTCAAGCATCTTCATTCTTCAATTGTCTGCAAATATGCTTGCAATTTTTGCTGGCTGTATCCAAAATTTGCTCTTCTTGAAGAAAATTTGGAAGGCCAGAATGAATTTTGTGCTGTAAATTATTCTTGCCTACACTGGCAAAAACCCAATAAACTTGGTACCCTCTACTTGATATCAGCAACTGCCTCCATCACTACTTCAAGTTCTTATTTCTGCTTTAATCTGCTATTTTTTGTCAGATAAACCAAAACAATGAAATTTTTATCAGAAGGATCTTAAATGCAACATTTGAAGGACTAGAGAGTGTGACTTTGAGGCTAAATACCCAAGTCAAGGAACACACCCCCAGAAAAAGAGGAAAAGGGATCTATCCAAATTCTGGATTTCAAGGCGTAATCAGAAAATGTTTTTGCCCCTGTGGTTATTCTTTCATGAAGTCTTCCACTAAAGACAAAAATGGCTTTTGCAGTCCTAATTACACCCATGCTTGTCTAAAGGGGTTAAACTAATATTCACATACCTAATTTATGGAGATAGAACAGTTGAAGAAGATTATTCCATTGGAGTGGTTCACAGCCTTGTTAGCATGAATTGGAGAAAGATCTAGGCTTTCCACCAGGTGTTCCAGAACTCAACCTGAAACGAGGAAATACTTGCTGAAGATTTTCCTAGATCTATGTGGGTTTACCTAACGCGGCGCGCCATCAGCGGCTAGCTCGGAGTGCGCTGGACCGCGTTCTTCTGACTGCACTCGCAGGGAATGGTGGGTGCTGTTCGCAGCGGGAGGGTCTGCGGAATCTCTCAAAGGGCTCGCAAACCCACCGATGCCAAAGGTGCAGGAGGAGGTAAAGAGGAAGGGATGGACTCTGTGAGGTTACAGGAACAGATTTATTGGAGGAAAAGCAGAGGGGCATGAAGAGCCCCGAACGGGCAAGACATAACATTTTATACCTTGGCTAGACAGGGTGGAGAGTATTCAGGGAACAAATCACAAACAGGCAAACGGGAGCTACAAAGGTGGGGAAACATATACAGAACCAATAGGGAGTATAGGAGGCTGGGAGAAAAAAATTGGAACCAATGGGGTGTAGAAAAGCTTAGAACATTCGAGAAAATCACTGTATATGGGTGGAGAAGGGAGGAGAGGCAGTGGACCAACCAGGAAAGGGAAATTACCATACCGCCACAGGGGCTTATGGTTAGTCACCCTCAGCTAAAGGATTTTGGCCCCTTGCATGGTCCCACCAACGAAGCCAGTTGGGTAGGTGGCCTTGGTTTTCACTGGACTGCCCCATGTGGTATTCCCCTCACCGCAACATTTGCTCTCTACTGGAGCACTTTAAACTATTCCATGAGCTGTGACAGTTTTCTGAGCCGTGCAGTATACTTTTATGAATTTGTTAATTATCATTATGTGAGATGTACTGTCTTTCACTCCACTTAAGTTACTAAGTTTCTTTCCTCAATACTGTAGCCTCATTGTTGAAGCTGTGTAGTTTAGTCTTATTTAGGAAAGTCTTAGGTTTTGGGGGTTATATTGCTTCTCAACTTCCATATATTTTCTTAGTTTTGTCTTCTTTTTAGAGTCATTTTCTCAATATAGCACTGGTTACAGTGTTTGTGACAGGGAAGCATGAGAGATGGTCCAGATTGCCAGTTTTGTGTATTTACAGATCTTTGTGCCTCACCAGCAGATGTGTGTGAAGCTTGTAGCCCCCCAAATTGTTCAGCCCAATTGAGATTGTCATGCAGTTAAGAAGCATTACGCTTTGATTTATAAACACGATAATAGTCTGCTTTGAGATAATAGAAACAAATTAAGCAAAGTAGAAGGAGATTGGGGGTTATTTACTTGTCTTTTCTGTCAAAAAAACGGAGCTGTGGAAATGCAGTGCATCTGACAATGTGTAGTATTATTTTTGTTGACAATATGCAGAATGTTTTCAGTCTGAAAATGAATATATTTAAAATTTCTTGAAGACAAAGGAGTTACAGATGAGTGTTGCTCATCTCCACTTCTTATGAGGAAGACTTGAACTATTGCTGTCTTTTTCTGAACTCAAGCAGATTTTATGCTTGAGTTCTGTCATCTTTACAAAATTACAACAACAGAGAATAGTATAGCTACAAGTGATATCTACTGCCTATCTGTCCATTTTACAGCTATTTAAAGAAAAATAAGCTTTTTCTTGCCTATTGCCCCAACTTGTCCAAAGCACACAAGACAATTAAATATGGAACTTATTGAAGTCATTCAGATTAAATCCTCAGTTTCTGACCCAGAATACAGAAAATCAAATGATGAAGGATTATTTGTAACCACGTGAAAATTTTGAACTCCAGGATAGAGTGGAACTTTACTGATTCAAATGTTTCTGAAGATTATGATTCTTCAGGTAAGTGTAGGTCCCTGTTTGATGCAATGTTTGCTAATCTAAAGATATTTCTCCTAGATTATAAAGTTGCTCCTGTTATTGAATTTTGGTAGGAAATGAAATTAAGGAAACGGTAGCTTTTTAAGCCTATGTAGAATAGAAAGTCTTGTAGAAGGAACACCTGGTTAGAATTTGTCAGATGTTTGGGTTAGTGAGTTCTGAGTAGGAGGTCCTGCGATGCTATATCCTTCATGAGAAAAGCTTCCAGCCTGCAAACATGTTTTCCTGACATTTCAGAATTTATAGGAGAAAACTGCAAAATTAATCACAGAAAAATCTAAGTGGAATCCAGTTACTAATTGTTTATGCATTTCATTAACTGAACCTCTTCATTAGGAATATTACTGTACTGCATGTACCACAAAGTATTTTTAAAAAGAAACAGCCCTATCAACACTTCAAACATATTTCATGGGAGACATCTTCTGGTTCCACATATATACTAATTTTTAAATTGTATAATAAAGAGACTTGTGTAAATTTTGTTCAAATAAGCTGCTGGCTTTTCTAAAATTTGATTACTTCATTGAGACCAGTGTTTCAGTGTGTGACATCAATGATCAACTCAGAAATATGTGTCTTTGTAGCTAATGTGAAAACGTGTCCTGGTTTTAATGATTATGAGTGCATCTGTCTCCCACTGGACTTCATAAGAAGCTGCAGAGCCTGAGTATTTATGAAAAAGAAAGATCTGGTTGAAAGAACTCAGGCTTTTGTAGCTGTGTGTGAAAATGTTAGAATAAATAGCTATTTGTGAATGTCACTAAAATATTAGCAGCTATTATTGGCCATCTATTTCAAAATATCTTTGTCAACTTTCTTATTATTATTTTATGCTTTGTTATTTAGAGATTGAGTTAGTGAGACTCATTTGTTTTAGGGAAAAATTCTAACCAGATAGTACTTCCCACATGACTTACACGCAGTTCTTCACACCTGTTTGTCCCTCACAGTACTCCCACAGCAAAATTTCTAATTTTTTTTTTTTCTATTGCAAGGAATTAATTTTTTCTCTGGATTTGTCAAATGGGAAAAGGTTCATGTCAGTGTGTATTTCCTTTGCTCTTTGGAAGGAGTGTCAAAATTGTGTATAATATTGTGAAAGCAGGAAACATAAAAAAGCAATTAACTAAGTCCTCTCACATTTTTCACTTCACAGGTCAGATACAAATAATCTTAAAGTTTTGAGAAGATTCACTGGACTTTGAATGAGGTTCTGAGTCTTGGGTACGTGACAGCCTGAAATACAGCTGTACGACAGAATGGGTGCATGGATTTCACCAGTGGTAGGAAAGCAAAAGTTAATGAGGAGGAACCTGTCATGAAAAGAGAGCTACCATGGGTGACAGCAGCAGCAGCAAAGTTGACACTGGGCCATAACACAGTCAGGGGTTCCTGATTTCCATCATGCTGAAGCTAGGCAGAAAAAGAAAGCAGCTGGAATTTTATGTGTTGTATTTCTTTCAGAGACTTAACAGGTCATTAAGGGATAATAGTACCTTTGAAAGACCTGACCAGTAGGAGAGAGAGGAGGCTTGCTTGTTGAAATTTCTGTAATTACTCACTCCTGTTGTGTTCCTTGAAGAAAGCAGTGGAAGGAGTTTTGGGGTAGCTGACCTCTCCTTGGAGGACGGTTTGTGTTCCACAGGGAAGCACGCAAAGATTTATCTCAGAAGCAGTGAAAGTGAACACATAAGGATTAAAGTAAATCTCTGCAGTATATGGAAAACGGAATACTTCGTACATTTACTTTTCACAGCCCACTACTATTCTTAAACTTTATTGTATGTTTTGCCATAAAGTTTATTTTTTATTGATATGTGTGGCAAAGTAAAATTGTAAAATTACAGGAAGAATATTTGAAATTATTTCTTTGGAATCACCTACCCACAGTTTTCTTGTGGGTTAAGGGGACATTTCAGTTCAAGAAGTGAAGTCTGGTTCAATTATTGCACTCAGGAGCGATTTCAAATCAGTATTAGTAAGAGCTACTAAGAAAAAATCAGCTCCTTAGTTTTCTTCTCTATTGCCACGTAGGAATTAATGTTGTAATTTGCTATTCATACTTTTCTATACAGATATCATTTTACATTGTTTTCTGATTTAATTCTCTGTCTCATGGCTTGATGAGACTTTTGCTTTAAAAAGGTCTTCAGCACATTCTTCTCTTCCTTTAGATTGCAGCCATCCAGGCATGCATTTTTGTTAGGTTGTGGTTGTCTTCTGTGCATCACCTGCTCTTTCTCACACAAATCCCTAGTCTTAAGTATAGATTCCACAGATAGATGGCCATCAGATGGGCTGTTCATATGCAGGACGTGCCTTTACTTTACCTGAATTAGCTCTACTGTGGCTGCACTTATACCTTGCCTTGGATGATCTATCAAGAGGGTGTAGTCCAACAGCTTTTCAGCTGTTAAACATAATTATTTCATGTAGCTGGTCAGTAACTGTGCAGGTTGGGTTCTGCTTAAAACCTAGGGTGTCTTCAGGAGTTCGTCTCAGAATAAGTAAATGAAATGAAAAAAAACTCAGCAAGACCATGATGAAAAAGGCAATAAAAAATTACTAACACCTCATCTTTGTCTTCTTGTTTTGTGATTTTGATGTGGAGAATGATCATGACCTTTGAAGGCCTGAGGTTAAATGGACTGATGTGTTACAGACCACACTTTCAAAAGAATTATCACACTAAACTACAATTTCAGTGAGTTCTCCGTAAAACGATGTAAGAGAAGTGCTCATTGGTCCAAATTTTGTTTCAGGTGGCTAGAAATGAAAAAAAAAACAAACAACTTATTTAAACGCCATTTTTTATCTCAAAGTAAAAATTATAAAACTTTAGAAAAATTAAAATGTTCATATGGGTCCTTTTTTTTTATTCTCATAGTAATATAATATTTCAATTTTTAATAAGTAAGACCAGATTTTCTTCTGGAACTTCATCTCAAATTTTATTTTTTCTCCTCTATCTCCTCTTCCCATCTTTTTTCACTCCAGATAAAAGGGAAATTTGAAAACTTTTGAATGTACTGGAGAAGACTGGTAGGCTGTTCGTGACAAGAAAACAAAACAATCTACAAAACTTTCTCAGAAATTCATTCAGTAAGTGAGATGGCATATTCAAGCCTCTGTCCTCAGAGAAGGCTGGACTTTGGCTGTACAGAATTTTCAGCGTATGGGTTAGGCACTCAAGCATTCTAGACAATGTAAAGGAACTCATCTACATGCAAGCTGTAGAGAAATTCACTATTTTTACTCTATATCTAAGATGTCAATTCTAGTTGTGTGGCTCATGGATGACTGTCAGAAAATGAATTCTAGGCCTATCTGATATTTGTGGGAGCTTTGCCATTGACTGCAACACAACCGCAATGTTGCTCACATCTGTTGCTATAGTGATTGTAACTTATTTTTGCCTGACATTATCAGAGAGTCCTTGGAAGTCTTGTTCCAGTTGATTTCCTGTACACAATTTGTGATGTTGCTGTAGTAATTAATAATGACAATATTTCCAATCAACACTGCACCGATGGTAGGAGTTCTCTTGGCCCTTTTGTGTGTTGTATGAATTAAATCCAGTACAAACACAGTGAATTACTTTGAGAGTGACAATCAGCACTAAGACAATAGCCTTTGTCTCTTCAGAATATCAGATCTACAAAGGTTTCTCTATCAGAATATTTGTAAGGCTAGTTCTACATAAAGACTAATTTTGAAATATTTTTGGAAGATTTTTCTCTGCTTTTAAAAAGAGAGTCTTTGAAACAGACGAATCATTACTTTAAGACCTTGATCACTTAAGAAAATAATGAGACAATTAAAGCTGAATGTTCTACCCAGAACAGCTCATATTCCCTAATCACTAAGATACCTAGTTTATTCATTCCACAGATGAAAACTATTTATAATCAGTGAGTTAAAAAAGGGCATCTGAGTATTGTAGGAGATGAAATTCCAGTGATGTTGGCATTTTCAGACTATGCTCTGGTTTACTTGTAGGATATGAGAGATACTTGCACAGATTTGGGACAATTTGTGCAGATTTCCAACAAGAGCTGGCACATCCTTTAAGAATGTAATGAACATTGAATGAAGCTTTGACATGGTATTTGAAAATACCATATTGCACTGTGACCAGATTGCACTGTGGTACCTGTATAGACAGTGTTAAGTTTAACTTTTGTAATTTTTATCTGATATTTGCTCTGTTAGAAACATCGACCAATAACCAACTCTCATGCCTTATTGTTGTATTTTTTCATGCTATTAATTTCCATTGGGAGGAATGTCAGAACTGCTCCATATGTATGTAACTATGTTGCCCTCTTGTGACCAGCTCTCTAAAATGAGAAGTCATAGACCAAGAACAGAACTTGGTTTAAAGCAATATTAAAATTGATTAACAATAGACTTGCATATTTTGTGTGTTTCTTTTAAACCAAACAGAGCAAAAATTTTGTATTTTCTAAACATAGTGTTAAATATCTCTCACATGTATGCTGATTCCATTCCTTACTGATTCTTGTGTCAATTTTTGTGGTTTTCTCTTGACATCCCACTGTTCTTAGGTGCCATACTAGTATAAAAACAATTTTCACAACCATGCAGGAGCATTTTATGTGTTGACTATGATATCAGGAGATAAATGTTATATTATTAATTATATATGTGTATAATCCATCAAGCATCAAGTCATTCTTGTTTTGGTTCTTTATCTCCTATGGTTCAGATACTGGTTTTTGCAGTAGGCAAAACCATTGTGAAAGTAATCTGTCACTTATTTTGGATTTAAATCTGATAAGGCTATCTTTGGGGCTTTGTAGTTTGTTTTGATTTGGTTGGTGTCAGAGACTGAAATATTGTCATTTATGACAAACATTTTCATGAAGGACTTTTAAAACTCTATTACAAAAACCGCAGAGAAGACTACCACACCCTGAATGGGGCTCTGAGAGGCCCTGGACCCGCTCGCTGATGAAGATAAGATAAAGTAACAACTCAGGGCTGGGGACATTCACAAAGCATAAGCTTAGCACCTCCAGGGTGGGGACCACAGCCCCAGGGCTATCAGCTGCCAGGCTCTCACAGACCCTCACAGCAAAGGGTGGGGGACAGAGGCTTTGGGTGTGTGCTGGAAAAGCCTCTGGTGAGAGGCGCAGTGACCGCCCATCCTCCGCTGTGCAGAGGAGCCCAACTGAGGGACCCTTCACCT
>VZTE01006502.1:83804-124284 GCA_013397775.1 Eulacestoma nigropectus
CAGACCCTCAGTGTTGCAAGGGACAGTGTGTCAAGCTGGCCCCTGCAAGGGAGGCACGTGGGCGTTCCCACCTGCCCAAAGCGTGTATTAATCCACGGGACTCTGCACTCTTCGGTGTGTGGCGGCGTGGCCGCAGCGGCGATGGGGGACCGTCATCACCAGAAGAGCAGATGGAGGGGAGCAACGAGACATCGCTGGGACCCCTGGATGGGTGATATGCTTCCACCTAACCCCTGTCACCTCTCCCTGTCTCCTCACCCCCGACGCACACTTCTTTCTCTATTTCCTTCTTTCTTTCTTTTATCTTTCCTTCTCTTTGCCTCTTTTACTATTAAATAAAATACATCAATTTTTTGGCACCAACATCTAACCTCGTTTGGTTTTAATCTCGTTTTTGGGAATATTTTGAACCTTCTGAGTTCTTTCCAGTTTATGCACAGAGACTTAGTTTTCTTTGCTCTTCTGGGCTTAAACCGGATTGTAAGAGTTGGGCTTTGCTTTTATTCTTTTTATTGTGTGCCAGTCTTTTTTCAAATTGATTCCATTTCCTTTGATGCATGTATTGCTTCCTGGGGTTAGTCAATAACTCTTGCAAATTTCACTTAAAAAGCAATTTTAAAATTATAACTTTGCTGCCAGGTGTAGTTAAATGGCAGACTAGTTATGATAGGTGGATCAGATTAAAAAGTGAGAAACAGAATAATTAATTTAAAAGCTAGGGATAGTGCACACTTGATAATAAACATCCTCTAAGATTAGTTATCACTTTAGAAATCCCAGGAGGTTTTGCATTTTAAGCAGAAGTCATAAACAATGTCAAGTTATTTTCTGACTCTTTGTAGTATTTTCCAATGCTTCAAGTGTAAATAGGTCTCATTTAGTTGTCTTGTTGACTTTTATTATTGATTCAGAATTTACTTGAGATGATTGACTCGTCTTACTGTGTGTTATGATATAGAGTGGTCCTAACTTATTTACTTTCAGATCTTTCAGACATATCTAACATGACCAGTAAAAAGATATTGAATGTAAGACAGCTGACATGACAGCTCAGGGGGGGACATACAACTGCATGCACACTCACCTATATAAGGCTTTTGATGGTATTCCCTTCTCAAAAAAATCACATTTTTGTTTAATATAGAAGATACTGGATATTGAATATATCTTCATCTTACAGAAAAATGTTTAAGGGATGAAGCCACTGGCCCGGAAGGCTGAAACATTCTAGCAAGCTACTCTTTCCTTAAATAAAGAAGACTGTAAGGGAAATCTGAGCAAATTAAGACCTGAGAGTTAATTTACCTAAAACAGGGATTAGTTCCCATTAGATTAGAATTGGTGAAGCCACCTCAGGTTACATTTTAATTAGAATTTTTGTTGCAGCATTTCTTCACAGGATGCTTGATTAAACAACCTACTTTAGCAAAGTATAAAATTCATCTTCATTGTACTTTGAATCCACTCCTTAAATCACAAAGATGTACATAGACTAGAGAGCTTGTTTATCACCCTCTTAATAGCTGAGGGAAAGATATTAAATAAGCATTTTTTTCCCCCATATAAATCTAGATACAGTAATTTCTAAAGGAAAAAACCCACAGTTTAGAAGGCCAGAACCAAAATACCAGAAGCTGTTTAATGCTGCTTTTCCAATACAGGATAAAGGTATTCGATTGCAGCACGGACTCTGGTGAAGTGTGGGTATGTTATCATTTATCTGCAGTTGTGCCCAGCAGCACCAGGCTCTTGTGGATAGAGTGTCTCTGTGCTGGAAGCAGAACTGCCCTTTGTGTATGAGGATCTTGGAACCAACACGGCAGAGCGCATCCCCTGAGTTAAAGAGGACTTCTCAAGCACGCTGAGCACAGTAAAAGTGTGCATCCAGCTCTTCCCTTGCTCCTTGAGGAACAGTGCAGCATCTCCAAGGGTTTTGTTTATTCTGTGAGTTTGGATATTGGTACATATGCAGGAGGCTGAAAGGAACAGTTCTGCAAAACCAAAGGTGCTGGCCTACCTTTATTATGAATTACCAGTATACCTGTGGAAATGGTGGCTTTTGAAAACAGGTCTGTATTGATTTAAATACCCTGTTACAGTGTTCCAAATTATCAGAATATCTGGACCTAGCATTTCAGGTGGATATTCCTAGCTCATTTCTCTGCTGTCCTGTCTAATGCGGAATTCTGCACAGCCAGGTTATTTGAGAACAAATCTGGAAATCCAGTAATGCTGAAAGACAGTCATATTTGAGATGTAGGGCACGAATTAAATGGTAGAAAGAATCCTCTGCAACCGTGTACCCATAGATTCAGTTACACAACAAAATTGTCTGAACTTACAGAGTAATAGACAAGATACTATTTTAAATCTTTCCACAGGAGCTGTTGGATAGAACTATATATCAGCCTCTTTTGCTGACATTATGCTAACAAAGATGTATTTTTGCTTGGAATTCTCAAAAATTGATGTCATTTTCATGGTTAATTTGGATGATTGTCCTTTTCAAATTTTTTGATCCATTTGTTTTGTTTTGTTTTGTTTTTTTCTGCAGAAAAGCATCTTAATCTCATACAGTGGTTAATGAAATAATACCGTATTCATGCGTTTCAGATTCTCTGAGAGTTTGACAGGGATCTTTAATTGTTCATGATACCTGTGGCTTAGAATAACACAGTCTAGATATAAATGCAAATTTTTATGGCTTGAAGAAATGCTCCAATAAACAACTTTATTTTATCTCAGGAGTGCTACAAAAATATTTCCATGGTTATTCATAGTTTAAGTGTTTAAACTGAATCATGCTGAGAGAATACAAGCCATTGATATTATTTATATTTAATATGGCTATTCATGCTTCCTCTTAATTGGCTTTTATGTGGGTTAGAGATAGTTTACAATAATTAAGCTTTAAGTAGGAGTTCACATAGGACTTCATCATCTCTAAACATCTCTTTCGGCTCTCACACATGGAAAGTGAAGTCATGACTGAGATCTTGAAAAATAAATCATTATTAAAGATACATGAAGAATGATCAGATTAGAAAAATGTATCCATTAGAAAATGAGAGATTGCTTTATATTATTTAGCAACTTGTACTATTTTTCTAGAAGTTTTTGTTAATGAAACAGTCACTTTAGTACCAATGATAAATAAAACTTGCACGTAGATAATCCAGCCTGATTTCAAAATAGGCTGTTCTTATAAGAAGAACAAAACATAAGAAATGTCATTTTTCACTTGCAAAATGTAAATGTTGTGTTTTAATTCTTGCCACTATAATACAGGCACACTTCCACAATTTGATTAATTTTTTCAAGAGTGTTAACCCATTCAGAAATTACAGATTGAAAAGAGTATACTAATCCTCATATAACTAAGTCAATTTGGATCAAGTTTCTTTTTCTTGATCAAAGCTTTTGTTCACTTTTAAAGAGATAATTTTGTGTTTAGGTTTAGGGAAACAAAATCATTTTAGAAACATCATAATAGTGTTCTTAAAAAAAAGGTAAGCCAAGACACAGTTATATTTTAAGATATGCCTATACTTTGCATTAGCTACATTAGAAAGATTTTATTCAGTTTTAACTTGTTGACTTAACTTCACAGAAGTGAAGGGTTTCAAGCAGGAAAATAAGATACCACGAGAAGGATCATGTAACAGAGAAATTAAAGCAAATTGAACATTTTGGAGGATGGCAGAATGAAGGTGGTAAAAAACCTTGGTTGCATACGAAGGAAAACATTTAGGAAAAGCACATTAGAAAAAGGGAATATATGACATAAATGGGTATGCAAGATTTTTTTTTTTTCTATTGTTCTCGGTCATGCAAGAAAGAGACTGCTACTGCATAAAAGCTGATGTTGGGACAAAAAGCGATTCAGATGATGGCTTTTAAAGTCATTGATGACCTAGATTTCTGATTATGGTGTATAAGATCTAAAGCTCAGGCCTGACTTTACTGTGCTTCTCTCAAAAAATGTACATTAGATTCGCATACAAGGAACATTTTCCTATGGGCATATGCTACTTTTTGCTAAAGATGCATATTACAGACCAGTGCACAGTGTAATGTGGGATGAGTTCACATTCTTAAACCCTTCAGAAAACCTTCTATGCTCTCTCATTGAATCTGTAATGTGCTCTGTAGCAGTCTAAAATTTGTATTTGAACCCTGTTATATGTAATTGCAGTCACTGTGTGTGATAATCTAAATTAACTTCTGCTTTAGTCCTTCAAATTTTATTTGGAAGTTTGTAACAGCAAAAGGCTGTTGATTTAGAGGACATTTTCTATGAGAGTTCAAATTACATGGCAAAATTCTGTTGGGATAGGATAATTGCTTATATTCTTACAGATGGTTAATTTGTTCCACAGTTAACTATTTAGAACAGAACAATGTGAGTTGTGCTGTATCCTATTTGACTTGGAGAAGTTGAGCTATGACACTTTTCTGATAGACAGTGCAGATGTTTAACTTGTATAAAACATGCCAGGCAGCAGAGCTTGAAATGTGTGCAAGACCTTGGAAAATAAACTAATAATATTTCCTCATGTCCAGAGTGTAATTCTTGTCTGCCTGCTAGAGCTGGAGAATGAGAAGCAAAGAGAGTTTTGTGTCCCTTTTCCACACTGCAAAAGTCATGGTTTCCTGGGAACTAACTTACACTTCAGCTGCAATGTAACACTAGTCTTTTAAACACTTTGCGACTGACTTCAGGTTGCCCAAGGAATTCTGCTCTGGAGTCCCTACCTAGTCACATAAAAAGGAAAATGTTAAGTGGGTGATCTGAGCTTTATACTGTACGAGAGATTTCTCTCACAGCATCTGACCTACAATAGGTATGCAGAGCCTTTCATCAAATTATCTGTCAGAGGAGCTTAATGCTCGCTATTATACTTATCTTATTGGTGGCAATGTTAATGAAAAACGGAAGCCAAGGAAACTTATCTGACAAAATTCAGAAGCAGCAAATGAGGTAGAATTTAAGACACTTCTGTTCCATATTAAATTCTAGACTCTACTAAAATATAATGCATTTAGGCTTTGAGAATACTGTTATAACTACACACAAGAGACTAAATTCTTTTGTCCTTGTTCAAGCAAATCCTGCCCCCAGACTGAACCGGGAATTTAGATTGAGTGGAGACTGCAGAATTGAGCCCTAAAGGAATATGGCTTACTGCAATAAAAGACACAAGAGAGTTGGAATAAAAATACTGCTAGCAACATGTAGCAATGGAACAACATTACTTAGGGAAACATTCAAATGGGATGAATTAATTAGAAACAAGACTTTGATCTAATGCTTATGACAGTGTTTATGTTCAATGTAACCTATTATTTGTATTACCTCCACTCTGTCATATATTTTTTCTATTTGCTAAGCAGTGTTTGCCTATCTCTTACTGCTCATGAAAGAAAATGTTTTGCACTGTCAACATATTTGTTTGTTGTTAATAAAAGATTATAACTAAAAATATAATGAAGTGTCAAACAGAACTAACCCTCCAGAGAAGCTAAGCAGATGGAAATATTGCTGTGAAAATGAATGCATTGTAATTCAAATAATTTGCTTTTCCACAGCAAATTATCTGTAAGTTCCACCCACAACATAGTAATGATGAAGCAGAACTAGAGCAAGCTTATGGATTGATTCTTCTGTCTTTTACACTGGTGCCAAACTTATATCATGTGACATTAAGAGAGTTACATCAGATTTACAATAACATAAATTAGTGTTCAACAAGCAGAACGTTAGTAAAGCTAAGTGTTTTAAATACATTTTAAGCTCAGTGAAATGTTTATTACCTCACTGATGAGCTATATCTAGGTCCAGTTTAAAATCTGCTAGCTTCCAGAGAAATGCATGGATTATGATTGTTTTGAAAACAAATCCATATTCATTGATGAGAATTTTTTGATTGGTTTTCTTTAATGCATATTTTCATGTTCACATTTTTGTATAGTTTATTCTCAGGCAAATATTCAAATAAGGAAGTATTTGTGCTCTGTGGCTTTTTTTTTAGTATAGCTAAGTGTTTTAAGTTGATTTTACAAAAATGACTGCACAATTTTTAGTATTAATCTAAACTGAATTATTTTATATGAAAACTGAGTATATTCCCATTATTGTATTTATTCAGAAAATTAAGAAATCATTCATGCTAAGTATAATGCCTGAATTAATACAGAAAAGCTAGCTGCAACTTCACTTACACCTTTCCTAACGTAAGAAACCTCCATATATGAAGGCTACATATTTTGTTGTTACTTTGGGGTTTTTTTTCCTGAAAATCTAATTCCACCTTTCCTTCCAAAGTCATTTAAAATCCATTTCTGCGTAAGGGTTTAAAAACATTATAAACATTTATGAACTGGTGTTCATACAGCATTCTAGTGCATAAGGCTCAGGGAATTATACTGAGCACAATTTTTTTTTCAAGAGCCAGTGGATTTCAGTTTTATTGTTTGATATGTCCCCATTTCTGCTGAAATTTCGCAGACTGTTGCAAAGCCAAATATAAATTGTTTTCAAAACTGATTTTGTTTCTCTTACAGAAATATTTAGCTCTCTTTCCCCATTTCCCGCTCCTCTCCTCTTTCTTTCAATGGCTTTTATTGAAATCCCTGCCCGGGGCAGTGAGACTGGAACCAGATGATCTTGAAGGTCCCTCCCAACTCAAACCATTCTATGATTCTGTGAGTCTATGAAATTCTTAAAAAGGACTCAGATACTTTCCCCATTAATTTCAGGCAGATGTAGCTACGAGACTTATTAGAGGAAACTTAAGTGCCTATGACATTTTTGTGGGGTGAATCTTGTCTAAAAGCAATCCTTACATGAGACCCGGACTACGTCTGCCCCCTGTAAAGATTACTCCAGTTTGCAGAGGAGTGAAAGAAAGGAAAAGAAGGAAAGGAGAAGGACTGTTACCACCTTTACCTTCCTTACAACATCACAGGGTTGAGAGGCCAAAGAGAGATAGTTACCCAAGTGTGAACCACTGATTGGCCTTAGACATGGGGAAAGTCACAGAAAGAGTGCTGGGGCTTCATGGATGATGTTTATGGCTTATGCTGACAATCTATTTGTGGAGAAAAAAAGAAAAAAAGTAGTTGAAAAATAAGCCTCTTAGGGAAAGTAGAATGTAATGGCTGGTGTGGAGCTGTCCTGAGCTTCCAGACAGGACTCAGAAATACTGAATTGTTCTAAACTAGGCTGGAAGTTTTGGGGTTTTTTCGGTTTTTTTGTCGAGGTTTTGTTTTTAGAAATGTATAATGCTGCAGGATAAAAATTTTTAAATAAAAATTGGTATCCACTTTTTAAATCAGTGTTCTTGTACCTGCTCCATTCAAATTCCCCCATGTGAGACATTCTGGAGAATTTTTAATTAATATGGCTTTTCTGATTGGGAATGGATCTAATCCTTGGTGAGAGAATCAGGCTCGAAAAAGGATCTTCTTGTTGCCAATCTACAGGAAAAGACTTTTGAAAAATTTAGGTTCTCCAGAGACCTACTAGGATGAAAATCAAAATCTATAAATAAGGACTATAACATTGAATGACCTCTATCTTGTTCCAATATGCAGTCACTATGGAAGCAAAATAAGATTAAATCTTTGTTTACTGCTAAGTAAAATTAGACATGGATCAGAGCTTTTCTGATACACTAGAGATAATTTTTCTTTCTCTATCAACATGATAAAGAAAACTAAATTTTTTTTTAATTAAAGATCCTTAGTAGAGAGTCATAGCTGCTAATTTATCGTTTTGGACTAATTAATTGGTAGACTGCAAGAGCTTTATTTATTTTAATATTTTATAATAAATCTTACTAAAAATTCAAAGTACAAAGTATTTTGTTAGCAAAACCAAGCAACTTTGAGCATTTCCTCTGCCTTGCAACTACTGACATGCAAGAATAAATTTTCTTATTTGGTAGTTCGATCAAAAAAAAAAAAAAAAGGAAATTACACACAAGTTTTTAAAGGCTTGAATCACCTTCACCAAGCAAGCAAGCAACTGCTGCTCTTAAAGGCAGTTCCCAGGCATTTGCAATTTCCCCTTTTTCAGATGCTACTGCTGTAGTATTGGAGTCAGCAGAATGGAGTGTGTGTGTTTCAGCTGTTCAAGTTTAGTTCAGCAAATTAGCTTCTTTTTTTGACAAGGGGACTCAGGCCAAGAGTCTGCGCTGAGAATGGGAGTTGCTTCAGGGTTAGCATATGTTGTGTTCTTCCATAAGATGATAGTTTGTTAAAAAGATTCAGCAGTGTCTGAAACTACTGAAAAAAATCACCAATCTCTTCTGTCAAAGATCTTACATATCAGTGTTTCTATCGAAAGTAGCTTTATCAGTTTGGGGTTACTTACTTTATTAGATAAAGCTGAAATAGTGTGATTCAAGGATGCTTTTCCTCTTTTCTCAGGTCAGCACAGCTCTTTCGTGCGTCAGGTATGGTCTGCTACAAAAAAATCTGTAGCTTTCTAAAAGAGTCATCTAAAAGAGCTCGTGCCTCCTCTGCTGATGGTGCTGCCCAAGTTTCCCTTCCCCATATGTCCTACCTCCTGGAAATGTGGTTATCTTACCATGCTTCAGATGACAAATTAGCAGAAAGAGTGTAAAAAATTATTTTATGGAGTTCTAGAAATTTTTTGAAACATTGTTATCAATGCCTCATCACTACTTTGCATTTCAGTATGGTAAGAAAGTAATTTACGATTGATTTTAAAAATATGCAGACAGTATTTTGCATTTATGTATATGTCTTCTTTGAGAATTTTGGTACATATTAATGCAGTTGTCATTTAATTCAAACATTTATAGTTGCTTAGCATTGCTATAAAATGGGGGAAATTAGTGCAACCCCAACATGATCTATTCAGGACTTAATAAAGTGTATGGCAGTATTCAGGACTTAGAAGTGTATGGCAATACTTTCAGTCCAGTGTAGCAGAGAGACTGAACCAGCAATAAATGCACAGTGCAAAAAGCTCATAGATTTTTCCACATGGTGTGATCATGGTGGATCTGGAAATTCTGCTTAGCTGTTTGTGTTGGCAACTAGAGCTAAAAGGAACGTTTGCTGGTAGTAGTGATATAGGTCACTATTGGAAATTTATTAGAATTTTTCCTGCCCAGATTGTTCAGGTTTAATCATAGCTTGAAAACAGCTGCTCATTACAGAGTAATCTGCACTGAGGCATATTTATTTATTTTTATTCTAAAGTAATTTCACTGACATATTATTTTTAATTTATATATATTTTAAAGTAAATTATTTGGTAATAAAGTTGAAAAGCTGTACTTGAAGTTTCATAGGTGTATTTTCAAGAACAAAAGAAGTTAATGGGTAGAAGGTATCCAAAATTCTTCTGCCTGTACTGAACTAAACAAATTCAGATAGCATTCCTGGGCATTTCTTACTGCAGTAGATGCACATGTCAAAAGTGATTAGTGAAGGTATTTTTCTTTAAGAGAATTATTGCACTGAATAATTTTATATATGCTGAAAATATTTTAATAATCTATTTTTTTTGAAAATTTTAACATAAATTCATAATTTTTCATTGTATCTGTTCCTACCTCAGGCTATCAAATGCAAGTCTTAGAAACAAACTCATTTTTTACAAATCTAAAATAATATTTGGTAATCATTCAGTTCCCAGTTGATTTCAGTGGGAAAAAAAGGATGGGGAGACACTCAGTAAACTTTCTTGATGTGTTAACTGTATATGACCATTAAGGAAAACTGAAAATTTAATCCATTCATTCATTATAGAATCATAAGTTACAGGCAGCTGTGGGTCACTTTTAGCTTTAAATCTGATCATAGCATCCATAACGAAGCTTTACATATGTAACAGACTTCCTAATCCATCTGATGTTACCATATAACTACCCATCCCCAAGACATGATTCTTACAGTTTGTGGTGGTTGGGAGGCTGTATCTACAACCTCCACTTTCTTCTGACTTACACTTAAGCCAAGGACTTAGCAATAATTTGCCATTAAGTCTGTGAAGCCTTGAAAGGCTGCCTTTGTTACTTGTTTATGTGCTCTAAAGGCAATATTAATTTGGTATTGCAAGCACAGGGTGCTTGTATTAGGACCATTAACTTGCTGTTTGTGTAGCAACAAGTATTGGGAATGCACTTTAATATCTTGGTTTGTGACTTGCAGCCAAATAGCAGGTGCAATAGTTATCTCAGGCTCTTCCCTCTTTGCGCTGAAAAAAGCTCCTTCTTGAATTCACTGTAATTTCCTTCTCAGCTTGATCTTTTAGTTTCCATTTGCAGGCTGCCAGTTCTGTGGCTGTGCTGCAAGTTACTAAGTGTGTTTTACCAGATTAAGAAATTTTTCCTGCTTGACTCTGAACACAGTTTTTTCATAATGTGAATTTTAAGCTTTGGTACCAATCCAAAGGGCAAAATCTCTTTTATCCAAAGTTAAACTGGTATTTCCATGATGTTGAAATTTGATGATACTTTTTGATTTATAATGCCACTGATCTTTAATTAAATTCTCCAACATGCTGTTTAACACCAACACATTTTCTTTGTCCTATTTTTCAAACCCCTTCTTGAAGAAGATCTTTGTCTCTGAATTCTCTACTCCCCTGCACTCGGTATTTGAAAGGATAGAGATGTGGTGTAGAGCTCTATCTGGATCTCAGTTAGCAAGGATGGACAATAAATGTCTTAACGAAGTAGCTGTTTAAACAAGGTAGGATAAAAAGAGGAATACAGACAGCAATAAATTCAAGTTCAGATGCTGGGAACTCTGCATTTACGCGTCATCTGATGCATCTCTCACAGTGTGCTGCACAGACCCCTTCTGTGGTGAATTGTCTTCCATTTTGGCCATTTGAGTTGTTATATACAATTTTCTTAAAGAAACCAAGTCTATTCAGCAGTGGTACTGTCAAACAGAATGGATGCTTGCATCCAAACAACTTCTTGCTTCATACCTTAGACAGAGGCAAGACTGCACATCATGTACTTGTGGGTACTGAGTGGGTAGGAACTGCCTGCAGGCTCCTCAGCTACAACCAACTGTCTGAGTTTGTCCTGTGGGCAAGAATTTGTGCAGAACCACATAGCCTGAAGCCACACTGAGCAGGTGGCCCAGCCAGCACAGTTCTGCCTGTGCTCAGGTCAGCTGCAGTGTGGATCACCAACTCCTTGAGGCACAACAGCCCCTAGTCAGAACCACCTTGTTGCACTCTTTGATCCAACTTTACTGTTCCCGAACATATTCCAAGATTCCATTAGGAAGCTGTTCAGCTAATAGAGGGTTTCCTGACAGGCTGGGGTGTTACTTCTGTTGTATCACCTACCAGAAGCTGGCACGGGGTGCACCAGCAGCTCCCCTGCAGCTTTGTTCTGTGTGCAGGTTCCTGAAGCCTGGAGTACGAGCCCCAGGACAGGAGACATGGACGGTTTGAGGTCACTAGCTCCTTAATACAATGTCTTCTGCAAGGCTCCCAGTACTGCAACTGAGAAGGAGTCTCTTCTGTACCATTTCCTCCCACACTGTGCTGTCTGGTAACACTCTAGAGATTTATACTCAGAATATGAGGACTGAAGACATCCAGCAAGTAAAACACATCTTTATAAGGGAACAATTATCAAAATGTCCCCAGTCATATGAAGCAAGAAACAGCACGGTTATCTGAAAAAACAGAATTCAGTAGAGCCAGTAAAATATTGCTGTGAAACGTTTTTCCGTTGGAAAATCTTACTTCAATGAAATAAATACAGGAACATTTGCAGGAATGTGGGAACATGTCGCCTGCACTGACATTATTCCTATGGCAGGGAAAAAGCAAAATGGTAAATTTGAAGCAGCCTGTTTCTACACGTTTTACTTGAAGTATATAGATTTCTCAGGGTTGAGAACACTTTCAAAGCATTCCTTTGAATATCTGAAGATGAATCTGTAGTATTGTCAAAATTGAATGGTAACTGTATATAAATTGCTCTTAAATTGCCATTTTAAAGTGATTTCAAATTTTTTCTGTTATGTTCTATTTTATTTAAGGACAGTTGAGCAGACAGAGATGTTGGCTAGACACGGAACTGTGTTAAGTGATGAGCACCCTCAGAAGTCAGTGCTTTTGGTTAAGTTCATAAGCCTTAGCCAAGACTTGTCATGCTTCCTGCTAGACATGTAAAATAGGCCAAAAATCTTAGAAGAGCAGGCTTAGAAGAACCATTCAAAGCATGATACTAAAAAAAAAAAAATTACTTATAGAAAGTAAATAGTAAAAAGCGTGTAACCCAGCAGGAAATAAAACGGGGAGAAATCAGATAAGCCCAAGACTTGATGTACCAACTGAAAACCAGTAGAGATCTGCTAACATATACCAAATTAAGTAAGAATCTCAAGAAGCTCGGAAATTATTAACCTTAGTAAGGAGCTTTAATGTTAGTGGATTGCTTACTTCACAGGATAAATGCATGGATGTTTTAGTAATGTGATTTACATACAGACAACCTGTAAAATCCAAATTACACTTTCATGAAATTTCTGTAAAAATCTTCATACACTTAAAGAGAAAATTAAAGAAATTATCTGTAAAATATATATTTTTTTACTATCCTCTAAAATAAAGACCTTCTTAAATTAGGCAAAGGACTGATTGAGAGAATAGTTGCTTTGAAGGGATATGACAAAACCCTTAAGATGTGTCGAGTTTCACAGATGTGGAATACTGATGGAAACTTCAACCTAAGATTCAGCTTTCTGTATGCTAAGGAAGGCACTGAGCAGTTGTCACAGAAAGTCAAGAGTGGATGTTTTCAGCAGGATGATAGAAGTGACACACCAGCACAATGCTAAAAAGAATGCAGTCCCTAGCCACAATCTATAGAGATTTTTAACAACAATAGTCTTAGTGCTGTTGGAGTAGTTTTTGAAATCCCTTACAGAATTGAAGCACACATTTGAAGATTTCTGCAAAAGAAGGATATTATTTTTTCCATTAGTCAACACGACAACTGTAGTGGATTATTAAAATATGAAAATGACATTTTGAAGGGAGTTCAGAGAAAAGTGTCAATGAGCAGGAGGCCAGACAAAATAGATAAAAGATTAAAAGAGGAAACTGTAAATGTGACTAGACACCCCCGAGAGACTCTTTGCACTTGCATCCTTATAAAACAATTTTATCTAAAAGTTGCTGTTACAATTATGTGTAAAGCAAAGGATTAGTGTATTTGTGATCAACAACCCTTTCAAACACTTATCTTGGTATCTTGATTTTCTTGTAACTGTTTTGATTTGTCTATGGATCTGCAAAACCCAAAAAGAGACTTTCATGTGCTTTCTCTTTTATTGCTGTCTTTCAATAGGGCCTTAAATAGAAATCATTCTGAGGACAATTCTGAGAGGTATGTACAGCAAATAACGGTACTGGGGCAAACCTGCTTGAAGAAGAGCTGACTTTTCCCTCTTCATTCCATCAGCTACAACCTTTTCACTAATGTTCAATATTAAGTTAAAGACTAGGAGGTGTATAAAGCTTCTAATAAATATTTCTAGATCAAATATTGATGCTGCATATGTAAGTACAAAAAACAGAGAGGCAAAATGGAGCTTTAAAACACTGTCTGCACTTCTGCAGTACAAGCAGCATGGGAAAAAAATTACTTATCAGCTTTCTAACATCCCACTAAGTAGCCGCAACATGAGGTATCAAGAGTTTCGGAAGGAATGTACAGTCATAAAGAATTCTCAATGGAGAGTCCAAGCAATGTTTCACACCACTTAGAGCCTTGAAAAAGTCTGCAGAGCATGGATGAGCTTTCCAGATTGCTGAAAGTATGTTGTCAACTGAGAAGCAGACTAGATGGATTAAAAGGTATAAAAGTATCTTCAGATTTTGCTAGCTCTTATTTCCTTATGCATCTTCAGTTCCAATCAAGCTTGTACAGAACCTTCCTCGCATGTATTTGGAATTTAATATACACCCACTATTACATTTGAGGTAATTATTCACAGAATATCTCTGTGGCCTTGCATTGCAAGACTCAATGTCAGACATTGCCTTTCCTATAAATACCATGGGGTCATAAATGTTTAGTTACAGATTCTACTAATAATATTATGCATATAATATATAGAAAGTTTCATTTGCAATTTTATAGTTCTTTTTCTCAGCACAAATGAAAACCAGTAGCATCTTCCTTCTTCATTTCATATTCACTTTCTCTTCTTCACTCCAGATCAGGACATTGATTTCTTTACCGAAGTGAAGACAAAATATCTAGAAAGATAAAGGACAGTTAATACTTTTTTTTTCTTTCTTTTTTTTTTTTTAATTTAAATTAAGCATAAAAATTTATAAGATACCTGAAAGTATCACTATTTTTTTAACAGATAAAGCTTTCAGAATACCACTTCTCCACAGCAGACTTTTTAGCTCTAATTGTTTGTAACAAAGTGATTTTTACTGAACTCCACCATGATTTTTATTTTAAGGCCCACTCAGTTCGTAAGTTATATATGTTTCTTACCTCTGAAAAATCGATGTAAACACATCAGCTCTGGCAGGTTGTTATCAATGTTTCACAGAACATAAAATGAACCCAAAAGATAACCTTCCAAAACTCAGAGGAAAAGACATACTTTCAAATCTGCCTGTCAGTCTATCTCAAAGGAGACAAAGCCAGGAAAAATGTCTTTAAATGTGATGGTCTCCTATGATCTGTTTCTAAAATTGTGTTTCCCATTGGATAGATCTTTTATCAGAACAAGAGAAAGCTTTATGCTGTCTTGCCTGACAGTGAAGCACATACTTTATACAACTTGCTGCAAGGGTTATCTCATTTAAACTACTCTGTGATCAGCAAGCTGTTTCTCCCATGGGGCTCTTCAAATGTGGCTAGTGCCCAAACATAAGGGAAAAATAAAGCATTTGAAGCTACTATTTTTGACACTTTTCTGCATTGCTTCCATCTCTCTTATCTATCTTGTATGTGAGGATCATAATTTCAAAATCACACAGACTCTAGAAGAGGCCAGTCTGTGGTTCAGCACATTCATGTCTGTGGTACATTTTGTACATAAATATCTTCACTGTGCATCCAAGGTGAAGTAAGAAAAAGATGCTTTGGTATTATATTATTCAGAATCTTAGATACCAAAGGAAGTCAAGCTGTAAAGAATCTTTCAAAATTTGTAGGAAATAGGTCCCTGTTCTGTATTCTAGGAAGCTTCCTTAGTATAATATTGAATAATAAGAAAGTTGTTTGTAATTTTAACCCATCAGAAGACAGTTGGAAATTAATTGAGAAAACCCCCAAAAAAACAAGATCAAGATTTTCCTTTGTACTTAGGCCACTTTTGGAGGAATAGATCTAGCTTTTTTAATCTGGAGTACAAGAAAATCTAAAAGTACAAGAAAAGGATTTGTTGTACTTCTTGGTGGGAATAATAGGGACAGGGTTATGCCACATTTATCTCTGTAATATTAGTGATACAGAAAGCACAGCCCTCTGATCCTTCTGAAGACTCTGATCTAGAGATGTTGCACAGTAACTTCAAAAAACTATTGGTATTTGTATTAGCAATCACGAGTTTTCTTGGATGCACTGAAACAAAAATTACATCCATCATCAATATGCAACAGAAATCAGACAATTTCTTTGGAAAGGGATGATACTTTATTGATTTCATCCTCTTTTCAGTCACAGTGTCAATTATAGATATTATCCCTTCTGTATGTCTTTGACTTCACGGCAAGTGTCATCTGTGCATAGCACTGGGAAAATTTGGAGTATCTAAAGCACTCTTTTGCATTCAAAAAGAATCCCTTCCAAGACTTTGGAGAGGGAGCTGGTGCAGAGACTATTCTGAGGAGGAATATATTGAGGAATGATGTGGGAAATCCATGCTTGAGAGCCAAGCTGAGTTGAATGTGTTTAGGTAATGTGCCCTCATGGAACTGGATCTGAAACTAATGTTGGCAGAAGTAACAAGCTTTAACCGATGATGATCAATCCTGAATAATGGCTGCTAATGAGAAGTCTAAGGAGTCTCAAATAATATGAGATAATTTACAATGTTCTGAAGCACGATAGAGTCTGAAATGAGTGATAAATACTCATGTGTTAACATCAGCTTGAGGTTTTCATTTCAACTGATCTGCCTTTAGTGCTTTAAAGCCACCAGTACTATACATTACAGGGATGCACTGTAGGATCTTTTGGACATGTTTGGTATTCACTGATCTTTTCTGAGTCTGGGTAGAGGGTATGGGAAACTTTGCAGTGTACCCATTGATAAATATCTCCACAGTTCTTGATATTGTAAATATGAAATTTGCTTCTTTACCAATAAAAAAAAGACTGAAAATAAGCCTAACTCAAGGGAATTTGAGAATTTTGCCAAAATATAGTTATCTCATTGGCATAATTTTTTACAGTACACAAATACATGCTCCTCTCCTCTCCTCTCCTCTCCTCTCCTCTCCTCTCCCTAGTATCTTCCATTTTCTGCTTATTTTATTTTTTATTGATGCAGGACAAAGTTATCAGATTTAAGTACCCATTAACTACTAGAATTTGAAACCAGCTATGGCACGAAGTAAAATAAAGTATCAGAGTCTCAATTTTCTTCTCAGTGCTAGTGTTTCTAGCCTTCCCATGTGAGCTGTTAGTATGATGAATAAACATGTGCTGAATTGGTTCATTAGGGTGGAACTATAGATCTCTCCTGATGTTTCCTTTATTCTTTGCAAAAGAGGCTTCATTGTTTCTATATATTTGGTTGTTACAGCTGTGATGTTGCCAAGCAAAACAAAGTGCCATACAATAAAATGCTTCTGCATATATAAAATGCAAAAATAGGAAGCAGAAAAGATAAACGTGATGCAAATTGAATGGTTTATCTTGCTGATTGCCAGGCATATTAACGTGGAGGGAAATTCTTCCATAAATTGTGGAGTTACAATGACTTGTTGGAAATATATTCTCATCAAAACCACGACTTAATAGTTAAGAATTACATAGAGCTACAGTTTAATAATTGTTCCACCCTGGAATTGTATCTGGAGTATTACTACTCTGCTATATCTATCACTCCCCATATGATGCTGTCTAAAACATTTTAGTCATTTAAGCAATGAACTTTAACAACAAAATACCAAAAAGTATCCTAATGTTTGGTCTAGTGCCTTATATTGGTTTGTCCATTTCACCACTATTTTGTAACCTTTACAAACTTTTCCATAAATTGACATTTTGTGTCTGTGATTTTGTCTGATTAGTGATTGTTGTTGAGTGTTGGAAACAAGTACAATGTAGAATCTAGTATTTCGGGGTATGTTAGTATCTATAGGCTCAGTTCTTAACAAATGGCACATTCAGTCTTTGATGATATTCATCTAGGGTCAAGTCACACAGCTGGATTATAGTGTTTCAACAGGACATTTATTCAGACGTAGTTGGACATTGTGAAAAACAAAATCATTTTAAAAATACAGATTACAGTTTAATAAACAGCATGCAAAAATTAGCATCACCAATAGCAACATTGAGGAAAAAGATTTCCCAAAAGTTTTTAAGTACAATTGTACAAAGTAAACTTAGTTTACAGCTAATAAAGTAGTTTGCTATTACCTACAAGTGAAAAAATCGTGAGAATCAGACTGTAAAAGCTAAAATATTACTCCTATGACTACTTACTTAATCAGTGCACAGCTTGTGTTCCAATTAAGCATGGCATTACTGTGCAAAACTTTAAGATCATAAATAATAGCATCCCAAGTGTCTAATAAGCACTAGAATAACAACTGAAATAATTTCCTAACTTCTGCACTTTCTTGATAAAATTCTTTCATTCCATGACTTAGACTTATTTCTATTTTCCTGACTTTTTAATTTTACTTTGAACACAAGGTAATGCTTGAAACACAGGTAAGGCAATACACTAGGGAACAGAGAATAATCTAATACTTCTTTTTAACTTGCTTTACAAAGTTGCAGTTAGAATCGAATTTATCCCTGAGCCAGAAAATCAAACATTAGGTATGTGCCACTTAAGTCTCAGTTATCCTGACAAGAGTTACATGGTATATGTCTTACTCAGGGCTCATTTTCACTTTTAGACTGCAGCCTTGGAAAAATTGTTTTCACTTTGCAGATTCCATGTTGTCTCATTATCTTCAGGCTAAACAGCTAGCAGCAAGCAAAGGTCTCTCTCTCTGTGAGAATAGCAGAGAATGTACTGTGAAGAGAGATATTGGCTGAAATCTTATTACATAATATAGAAACATTGTCCCTGGACAGTGACATTTTCCCTGCAAGTAGGCAGAGACAGCATGGTTTTGCATTGGGACCCACAACACTGGGGACTCTATGGTTTGAGTGGCAGCTAGGAAGAAACCTCGCACTTTGTTTCATATACCCTGTGGCAGCTTCCTGTGCTTGTTGTGGGATTGAGCCGGAGGGAGAAGAGATGGTGAGCAGGGGCTGGAAGCTTAGTCTTAGGACAGAACAATAGAAACATGAAAGAGCTTTCCCAGTAACCTCACCAATGCATAGCAATCAATGTATAGTTTGGAATGCATGTATATAATAGAGGGTTAAGTGTTGTGTGCTTCTATTCTGTCCTGTCTTTGCCGTATTTGTTTTAGGTTTAGTATGTTCTTGTTTTAGGAATGGTATTCTCCAATTCGATAGTCTTACTGAAAATCCACGTTGCCACTCACTTCCTTTCTCCCCTTCAGCAGCAGCCACAAAAGGCAAAGATCACGCTTTGAGATAAGAACAGTTTACCTGAAACAGCAATGAGATAAGAAAATGAACAGTAACAGCAACAATTTTAATAACAAAAGTGCAAAAAAGAGAGAGTGCAGAGGCTGACCTGACCGCAGCCACACAACTCAATCCTCTCCCTCTGGTCAGGACTGTCAATACCCCATCGCTCCATTCCCCACGCTTTTTCCGCTGGAAAGGAACATCGTTCTTCTTGGAAGAGAGTCCATTTCCCCCACGCGGCAATGAGGTCAGATTGTATTGCATAAGATTAGTAAAATAATGCCCACACAACTACATGCTCCACCCCCTCACAACGACAGCAAAAAATTACCCTGTCCTTGGCCAAAACCAGGATATATTTCGTGGATAGTCCTTAGGGCAAGTAGAGGGTTGTTGGTTGTCTGTTCCTAATAATATAATCTTGGCATTGGCTGTAACCAATTTCTTAAACAAATATCCTGCACAAGCCAGGACATGTGGAAATCTCATAATATTTTCACTTACTTCCAAGCAGAAACTCATATTGAAACATCTTTTACTCTTTATTAATGCTGCCAAGCTTTCAGAAAATTTGTAAGAGGTCTCCTTTTAAGATTTCCTGTCCTATATTTTTATGCTATTGTTTCTTTTACACAAATTAGTAGGAAGAGAAAACATGAGTAAAATTTCAAGAAAAAATATTTTAAGTTATTTCTAAGCCTTTAAAATATGCTTGAAATTCAGAAAATGCTTCTTGAGGTGTACTAAAACCACTCTTGCATTGTAATTTTTTTTCCCAGGTATACAGAACTCATTCATGTCAACAGAAAGGCCATGGCTATTTCAAGTTAGTTAATAAGAAAACAAGAAGAAGAACAAAATTCCCTCTGCACCTTTCTGTCTGTAGCACTTTTGTTAAATGCTAGTCCAGGTAACTACTTTTTGCTTGCAGACATAGGAGAATAGAAGTGTTCATAAGGAAAAAAAAACAATAAATGAGACCAAAAATCACCACGAAAATACGGTAATAATATGTCAGATAAAATAAATGAGAGCATCACTGAGTTCTAAAGTGTTAATAAGTACAAGCAAGCACTGATAAGACCCCTTCTTTTCAAAGAAGGAAAGAGATTTTTTTTTATTGTTCTCATGCTGGCTGTGCTAGAGGAGAAATAAGGACAGGGAATCCAAAGAGGTTCATCTTAGTTGCTGCTGTCTAATTCTAGAGCATATATGATTTCAATACTGCCTTACTGGTAGCTTAAGTAACCCTAACTGTGTCAGATTTGTCCTTCTTGAAAACTCTGTCTTCTAAAAGGCAGAAAAGGAACTTATTCTGCCTCAAATAATGTCTGCCTTGTACATAGGCAGAATAAAGGAAAAGTGAAAGGCTGTAATACTTCCTGCACTGCAGTGTCATCCTGTGTTTGAATGAAGAGATAAAGCACTAGGAAGTCTCTCTTGCACAGCAGCACCCACAGTTTTATTAGCACCTTTTTGGGAAAAGACTTGCCAAAGGACAGGTGAGCACCCAGATATCCTGCTGGCCACACTATTCCTGACACAAGCCAGGATGCTATTGGCCTTCTTGGCCGCCTGGGCACAGCTGGATCGTGTTCAGCCAGCTGTTGACCAACACTCCCAAGTCCTTCTCTGCTGGGCAACTTTCCAGCCACTCTGCCCCCAGCCTGTAGTGCTGCAGGGAGTTGTGATCCAAATGACCCAGCACCAGGCCTTGTTGAGCCTCATACAATTGGCCTTGGCCCATTGATCCAGCCTGTCCAGATACCCTGCAGAGTCTTCCTGCCCTCCAGCAGATCCACACTCAACTTGGTGTCATCCATGAATTTACTGAGGGTGGACTCGATCCCCTCATCCAGATCATCAATATAAATATCAATCCACTCAAAAAGCTCAATGCAAATAGGGATATACACGCAACAGACGAGGCAATATACCTCATTATTTTAATACTACTCAAATTACTAGTTCTTGCTGCTCTGCAGGGTTTTTTTGATATATTAACCTGGTCTGAGAATTATCTACTGATGACTGAAGTGGCCATTGATAATTTTGTTTTCCTCTCATTGTAATATTTGTGCTATTTTAAATAAATTGAGCCATTAGGTAGTAGAATATGTGAAACTATTATGTTCATACAATTGGACTGTCTCAATTTTGTTTTTACAAAAGTAGAATATGGATCTTGAAAAACACTTCAAAAATACACTCTGAGATGATGTCATTTTGCCAAGAAAGATTGGATCAGACGATCCTTGAGTTACCCTCACAGATTTTTATTCTATGATTCTATCATGAAATCTAGCACAGGAATATTAACATTAATTGTTTATTTGTAAACAATGTTTAATTTTACTCATAAATGTTAATTGAGTAATCTGAAAGTCTACCAGTTATTTCAAACACAATATCTTTCATGCTGTTCCCTCTATAAATCAAGGATTTGGCTTACATTTCAAGCAAAAAATTTATCCAGACTATGGATTGTTTTCCCTTCAGGAAAAAAATTAGAATATGTGTTCGTTGGCAAATTACACACTGCCAACATAATTTTCTCTGGCATCTGTCCATTAGCTCAAAAGGAAGAATTAGCATTGTCCTCTTGCTTGGCAAAAGAAATTAATTAGAATCAGAAACCGTATTTTCTCAATTTTTACAGAGCTTCCACAATCATAGCATAAAAAATCACACACACACACACACACACACACAAAGATAAAAATAGAATTCATGCAATTTTTTTCTCTCAAACCCATTGTTTTGCTCAACCTACTCAGAAAAGTACAGTATGTATGCATTCGGTTCCTTTATTAGCTTGTGCACAATATCTGGATATTTTGGTCATAAAGAACAGTAAGCAGAGTGCTGATGATTTAGCTCCCTTCAGACTTCCCACAGGGCGAACATTCAATCTCAACACATGTAGATCCCCAAAAGAGCAATGAACTGATAGTGATGTCCACTGTTATCACTCAAAGGTGAAGATTCTTTATTTCAGCCAACAGAAGTAGCCAACTGCTGCCCTTTTAAGCAAAGAGGATGCAGAGAATAAGTCATGAGCCAGCTGAGCATCCTCTTTTGGTAACCTGCAACAAGTGCTGTCCTTTACTTCAGGCAGTGCACATCTCCAGCTCTGTGCATTCCCGCAGTTCCCATAGGGGTGAGCAGAAACTAGCACCTCTGCTAAGGACAAGGCATCTCTGTTTCTGAAAAGTTCTGGTGCTCATAGCTTAGCTACATCTAAACTAGATAAGCAGTAAAATATTCATGGGGATTTCTTTCAAAAAATAAATTTATGCATTTAGAAAGAAAATACTTGCTGGAATGTCAGTTAAAAATGAGGATGACAATTGTAAACATTACAGAAGGAACAAAAAAATACAATTTATTTAAGAAATAAAATACATTCTGACAGTGAACTGAAATACAGTATCTGACAGAGATTTAAGTATGGAGTCAAAGAATACAGTAAAATGGGCTGCAATGTCATCAACTTTGACCCACTGAAAGCAATTAATATGATACCAGTGTCAGCTGGGTTTATGACAAGATTTAACCTGTCTGACCTAGAGACATGAAAATAATGACCAGAATTTCTGAGGTCATAGAATGAATCAAGTCCTTAGTACTCTGTGAGGGGCTGTGAAGGTTCAATTCATATCAAAGTCAGCGGAAACTGAGGTCATTTAGGGCCAGGCACTCAAAGGTACTTAAGGGCTTAACTTTCCTTCCCCTCCAGCCTCCAGTAATGCTCATGCTTTTCTGTATCTGATCACAAAAAGCATGTGAGATTAGGTTCTGTACCATTAGTAAGATTTTATTAGCAAGCAGTAAGCAACAGCTTGGCTACTGTTGAATAGGTAATGAGAGAACTGTACTTGATCATTGTTTCATGCATTCATCAAAAAATGAAATGTGAAAAATTACCTCTTGGCCAGTGCACCATTGAAATGTCTTATTTTTTTTGGCTAAACAGATTTCCTTACAGATACAACCACAGTAATGACTAAACTATATCAAATTCCTATTCTGAAAACAACTTATGTTAGATTTATAATTTAAAAATAACTGAATATGGACATTTTTAAAATAATGTGTTCATACAGGGACAGTATTTTCTGTTCTACCATTTCAGTGCAGTGTCTTTCCTTTTCTTTCTCTGTCCTTCAACAAAGTCTGTCCAAGAGGAAAGTTGAAAAGAAAGTCTGATCTAGGGAAACCACTGCATGGTCTGCACCAAGTGCACAACTAGTGACACTGTGGAGAATCTGTTTCTCTTATTTAAGGAACACAATGCACTCCAGAAGCCCTTTAGCTGAAATTTGGTTTGACACCTTGCTCAAGTGTCTCATTCATTTATAAGAGCTTTCTGAATATATTCTCCTTCCAGATTTTTCACTGATAATTTCAAGTCATTTTGTTTCCCTGTCCTTTTGTTTCACTGTCTTTAAAAAGAGTAAAAATAGATTTCACAAGGCAGCTTGCAGAGATGATAGCGTATTTGCAGTTTGTTTTGAGACTTTTGGAAATTGAATTTGTTTCTCACATTAATTCATATTCTTTCCCTCTGTGTATTTTCTACTTGAAATATTCACCCACTTCCATATTTGCTGGCAAAATCCTTGTTTAGGTCAATGGAGCAAGAGTACTTCTGGGGCCAAAATTTAAAGATAATGCCTCAAACCCAGTGATTTGGTTTCTGCAGTATATTTAATAATCTGATAAAAAATTGTGTGTGGACAACCTTAGCTCTAACCTCTGTCAGAGCTCTAACCTCTTCATGCTTAACCATACACACAAATACGGTGAAGAGAAAGTGAATGAGCAAGACTAGTCTAATTATTTTTCTTGTGAAATCAGATCCTTGCTGTACATCATCTGAGATTTCAAGTGTTAAAATAGCACCTTCAATTGAGGACAGTCAGATGTCACCAAATTAATTTAAATGCACTGTTTAGCTGAGTTTATGTATAAAACCAAACCAAATCAAAAATAGTCTGGAATGTGTTTACATACACTCATGCCCAACATCTTTCAGTGACGAAAGAGAAATAAACATTTTCACATTACTGTGCTAATCTTTGAATCAAGCAGGGTAATTACAAGTCAGGTTTTCTGTAGGCCTCCAGGTCAAAGTTTCTCCCAACAACTAACTGAGCTTTGGCACAAAAACAACTTCTTTGTGGATGTCTGAAAATGGACATGCATGTCAAAGTTCTTTTGTTTTAAAAAAGATCTTTTTAATTGTTACTTTTAGCCCTAGAAACATGTTCACCAGTACTCCTCAGTCCAGGTAAGAATTTCTCAGACCATCCAGAATTCCACCACGGAACTTTTTCTTTTACTCATTTTTCGCCTAGACAACTAGTTCACTTTTTCCATAACTAGCCCCATAGTTTGAAAAAAAATAAAGTCATACAGCAGGCAGTCGTGTTTCTCAATATGTACTTTCTTTTCTGCTGAAAGATAGAAGAATCTGTATTCACAAAATGATCAGTGAGAGACCTCTTCCATTGCATCTAATGTTTCCAGCAGGTGACTTTTGAACACTCTCACCACCTCGTTAAAACTTCTCTTCAAGAAATTAGTTTGAAAGTAGTAGTTTGTTGCAGTAGTCATCTCTCAAATATGTTCTGTTTAAGCACATATTCTTCAAAGGTGCCATTCTTAAATCAGGCACAGAAATTTCTCGTGGTTTCCTTCTCAGTGTCCCATTCAGTGTGAAGTCAAAAGTTAGGAAAGGGGGCAGGTA
Source organism: Eulacestoma nigropectus (assembly GCA_013397775.1). Taxonomy (NCBI): domain Eukaryota; kingdom Metazoa; phylum Chordata; class Aves; order Passeriformes; genus Eulacestoma; species Eulacestoma nigropectus. The sequence goes on from VZTE01006502.1 coordinate 108,327, forward strand.
CTGTGACAGAATTCACAGGTGACTAAATGAGTGTCAACACAGAGAGCTTAGAGGTAAGGCTATAAGAGCACTTAAGATTCTTTGAAGAATACTTATGGTATCAACACAGAGAAGTTGGTTATGTTTTGTAAGCAGTCTAAAGTAGAAGTAACTGCTTTTACAACATTGTTAAAGACTCTTCTGAATGAATATTCTAACCTGTGGAATAAAAATTGTTACCAGCATCAAAAGCTATATTTGTGTGACTATATATGTCAAGGTTTAAATTAAATAAAACTGCACTCAGGTAATTTGTTATATTTTTAAATGTATGTGGATAAATGTGTGATATATTTTGCTTCTTTTAATGCTACATTAGCCTACCATAGCTCAGTAACAAGTAAAATTTTTTCTTTATTTTTCTCAAAAAAAATAGGTGGCATGTCTCATCAGTACACAATACACAACCAGTATCCATCAGAGTACACAGATTAGTTTGTACACAAGAAAGTACTTATTCAGCTGGCAATAAAGCAAGCAAGCCTATAGAAAAACAGGAATTAAGGAAGATAGTGGGATGCTGATAGTTACAAATAAAAGAAATTAGTGTATTGGAGAAATACAAGAGGTAATTTCTGTTATAAAATCGTATTGCTATGGCGTTTTAAGCACTTTTTGTAGAAGCAGCATAAGCAGAAATTCCAGATTTAACTTTTCTTGATTGTTAGCTATTTCTTCCTTTATTTACTTTTTGCTCCCATATTTGCGTGGCAATGATTCAGAGTAAACACAAGAACCTGAAGCTGCATTTCAAGATGGATTACAAAACTGGCATTAATATCTGTAAATAACTTTATTGTCAAAAACACTCTATAAATTCTTTAAATAGGATATATGAACAGATTCAATATACATTCATATAAAGCTAATCGCTTTTTACACTTTAAGATGTGTTTCTCACATTTATTCCTGAAAGTGAATTGCTCCTTCAAAATATTTTATCTGATAAACAAGTGAAATGTCCAGTTTTGGACACTATTTAGGCTACCTATACCCAGGGCCACACCCAAAAAGAGAATCAATGATCAATTGCTTAATTTATTTTCTTTGCCAGCTTACATTTTTTCTGTATTATATATTGCAATTAATTTAATTCAGGAGCAGAAGAGTGGCTCAGAATTAAACAGCTTTTTTAAGAGATACAAGATCTTTTTAGATTTTCATTCTAAACAAAGGCCTAAGCCAAGATTGTGTAATGACTTACTGACAATAATAAATCCTGTCAAAGAGTATTTTTCTATCTTCATCTTTCTCATAACATATCAAGGACCCAAAGACCTACTGATCATTGCTCTTAACAGTAGTGATTTTTACTGATATGTTAGCCTGCAAGGAAAGTGAAGAAATCATAATATTGTAGTACGAAAATGCAGATTTTTTATAAAATCTGCTCCATCTTTATAATTGAAATTGAGTCATTTTTTTCCTTTTCACATGGAAGTTTATTATTCTGCTAAATACATGCACATCTTAGAATGGGAAATAATGAAAATTGATGGTTTTTTTTAAAATATTGACAAAATGAGGTAATGATACAATATTGTAATTGTACTGCAACAATAAAGATCAGCATTATATATGCTATACAAGCAGAAGTAATTCTTTACCCTCTCTCCTTGAAAGCTCTTTTCATAGCTCTAATTCGCTCACTGAGAAAGCAGAGGTCTGACTTTTGTCAGGAAATTCAGCTGTAATGTTTCCCTTTCTACATGGTATTTTTTCTGTATTTTGTGTTCAGAGGAGATAACTGCCATCCTTTTCAGAATAGGATAGTAGGTAGCAATCAATATTTCCAAAAAAGCTCAGGGAACATGCTGCTTTTGTGTGTCTTATAGTGTCTTTTGATACTGCTGAAGAGTTTTTGTTCTCTTCAGTAATCTAGCCAGAGATTTGACCCTATCATTCCTTTAAAATGAATGACTTCTTTAATTCTTCTTTTTTGAGCACTGCTGTGCTTGAGAGCAAACGTTTTGGGTATATGTGTTGACTGAAAATGTTCCTGAAACTTTGAGCAAAGGAACTGCTTCTTATTGCTTGCTTTGTGACCTGTTCAAGGAAAATGACCTTTAAATTCTTTGCAAATACAGAGGACTGAGTGAAAAATAATGGACAAAAAGAGTTCCCAAAACACCAAACTCCTCTTTTGAGTTCTTTCTTAATGAAAGTAAACTGCAACCTAATCACAGGTATTTAAAAGAGTTCTTCTTCCTCTACCAGTGTGCATAGACCCAATTGTGAAATGCTGAACAAGGCTAAATTAGCAGAAGGAGAAAACTGCTGAAATGTAGATGAGCTTCTTTTAGCAACAACTTTTCTTGCTTAGAGTTAGCCAACATACTCTCTATGGCTCTGTATTATGGAATCTTATGCCATGGCATCTAAAGAAATAAATTTTTATATTGAAATGTAAAAAAAAAAAAATAAATAAATAACACCAGCTGTATTCTTATGTCAGAACCTTATCTAAATGTGATTTTTACTTTAAAGATTATGGTCAAGGGTATCAAATCTGGATGCTGAAATACATGTCAAAAAAACTAAATTTGATTTCTCAAAACTCTTTCTGAGCTAATTGAGAGAGGCAAATATTTTGTAATATTACAAAAGAGCTATCTGTCCTTGCCTGTCTGTAATATGCACAGCACATGATCTTCTTCAATAGGCAGAAGGCAGAATTTCTATTAGTTCAGTGTTATACTGCTATAAGAAATTATCTTCCCTAAAATATTTCTTTTACATATGACAGAAACAAACAACTGTAGCTGGAAAATGACTAGATGTTAACTCTTGCTTTTCTTTTCTCTGAGAGGTGTCTTCCTCACTATCAAAAATTCCTAATGCTTAAATGGGATTGTGGAAGTCTTCATAGAGGCAGTCAGGTTAAGATATATCCTTTTTAGAATTTGACATGGGATTTTATTCTATTTATGCACATGTATAGATTGATTCTGTTATAGTGTGTTTAGTAAGATAAACCCTAAGAAAATTATTTTTTTGCATGAACGTCTTATATCTATCCAGGCAAAAGTTTATGAATTTCCACTTTCCATAAATATTGTCCAAGAAACTACCATTCTGTATGTAAAGCAGTTTTAAAAATCCATAAAGTCTGCAAAAAATAACATTTTAAAAGGTAAAAGCTTTGAAATGTATTTGCTTTGGATAAAGCAACATTTTTACTGAATAATGCTTTTTCATCAAATAGGTTTCTGAAAGATTTTGAACAGATGTTGTCCAACTTTCTACTGAGCCCTCCTTAGGGTAGGGACGATGCTACAAACTATGAGTTCAGGACCCATAAAGTTATGTCTTTGTTCCCTCTGGGACAAACGTCCTCGGTGGATTCTGCAGGGTGTCTGACCCTAGACTGGGTGCACCTGGAAGATCTTCCCAGAGTGCGTTTGCTCATACAGCATTTCTGTAGTTCTGCGGTGGCCAAGTGCATATTCATCAGCTTAATGACTGTTGTTGCTATCAGAGCTGTCATGAGCCTAAATTTCACCAAGAACTTACAGTATCCAAGGGGTTTCTAGTTCACTGAGAAAGTACTTCTGTCTAATTTAAACTGAAAACAAATTTAAAACCGGGACAAAATAGAACACACTTTAAACAATGCCATTTCCATCAAAGTAAAAAAAAATATTTTAGATAGGCTATTCATAGGAAACAGTGTTCATATGATTACTTTTTTTTCCCCAAAACTACACTTACCTGATTCAGCAGATGTGTTGCTTTGATGTTCTTATTTTTTTTAACTCTCTCTTCAACATGTCACATCAAATGTCATTTAATGCACACTAATGAATATTCACACTGGATAAAAATAGATAAATTTTCTCCCAGGAGTTTCTCTGGATGTACTATTTTTAATTTTATTTTTTTAAGCATTTATGACTGTTTTGTTTCAATGTCCATGTAATAGAGATTTTTATTATTATAATTTTTAATCCATTGCTATAAAACTGGAGATTCAGGGATCTGATGCCAAAGTTACTGGTTTTTGTTTCCTAATATAAAGTATCCAGATGGAATCTGATTTCTTAAAAGTTCCTACTGTTGGCAGTGCACAGAAGCAGCACCAAGGATATTAGAGTGTAGAAAGTAATGTACTATCTAGTTAAGTAGTTTTGATTGTCAGCTGATTTTTTCGTGTATTTTCATAGAATCATAGAAAAAAATTGAGTGATCCTTAAGAATCATTGAGTCCAACTCTGCTTCTCAAAGGAAAACCTGAAACTAAATTGTATAACTTTGTCCAGATGCTCCTTGAACAGGAGCCTGACAGGCTTCGTGAAATGGCCACTTCCCTGGGGTGCCTGTTCCAGTGATCGACCACAAAGGGTCTCGGTGAAAAGCCTTTTCCTAATGTCCAATCTGAATTTCCCCTCAAACTGCTTCATTCCATTTGCTTGTGTCCTGTCACTGGTCGCATGAGAGAGGAGATCAGTAGCTCCCCTTCTGCAGCCCCCCTTGAGGAAGTTGTAGACTGCGAAGAGGACACCCGTTGTCAATATAAACCAAGCAGACCCTTGGCTGGACATGCCTGTTTTCTTTGTCACCACAGTTATTCTAAAATATTTGGTTTCATACCATGTCAATCTTCCCTGATAACACCTTGTGACTGGTGTTCAGGGAAGTCCATCTGTTTCTGTAGAGCATGTAAGTCAAGCTGAGGATCCAGAAAATAAAAACTGAGGTCTCATACCTTTGGGTGCTTCTTCTTTTAGGCACAGTTATTAATTTCTTCTTTTTCCATTGGTTTAATCTATGCTTTTATGGTTATTTGAGTAATTTTTCTGCTGCTGAGGTCCTGACAAAGTACAAAACCAGTATGAATTTCACGACTAGCTTGTCTCAATATATGAAGAATTCAAGTTCCTTCTCATTTGAAAGCAGTTTCTTTCTTGTCATGTTCTAGAAATGGTTGCAAAGAGAATGCTGTTTTCCACAGAAGAACGAGATTTTTTTTTCCCCAGTGTCTTCCTCATTATTACAATCTCAAGAAAAATTGCTGTATCTTAAAATAGATGTAATCTATGTAATCTGAACAGAAGCTTTTCTAAATTTTTGCTTCCAAACCTGCAAGCATTGTTTTTGTGTATAAAAAACATGATAACACTGATTATAATAGAGGGAATTGTTTAGATTTACTGCTGTTGAAGCAGTTTTGTGAGCTATAAGGGCTATCAAAAATGTGTACAGCTGCACATGATTTAGTAATTACCAGTGTCCAAAGCATGTATCTCTGGCAGATGTTTCAGAAGCTGCTAATTTTAAATTGCATCAAAAAGAATCTTTCATGTAAGAGAACACTTGGGTCTTGTGAAATGTAAAATTATTAGCTTAACTTCTACAGTGTTTTGAAAGTTTGGGTTTCTTTCAATAAAAAATGTTTGAATAAGCAAAACTCTCTTGTGTTAATAGGAAAATTAAGTAAGATGGTATGTTCATGTCAATCTGTGTTTGAATAGTGGTTTCCTTAAATAAATGAAAGAAATTCTGTGCTTTGAAGTTTCATGTACTTAGTTGATGTGTCTATCATTAAAAACTGTAAAGCATCTGTGTGATTTCAAGTTTTACTCTCTCTAAAGTGTGCAAAAATTTGTGAACAATTCAGGCAAACTCCAGGCCCAAAAAATAATTTCAAACTATCCTCAAGAAACTCTGTACAAGTCTCATGCACTGTGACCTCTATGCAAAAAATAAATGAAAAATAAAATATATCTACTACAATTTGAATTTTACAAGGTTACTAATGCAAAGCTTTCCATAGCAATAAGGTGTTAAAAGATCAGTGCAGGATGATTTGACATTCTGAGATGTACAATTTGACTCATTTCAGATTATCTTGTTAATTATGCTGATGCGTCTTTTCATTGCTGTCAGTCATGGACCAAAGTGAAAATCTGTAATAATACTGTCTGAACTGGGAGTGGAATAAAGTGGGTGGTTTGTTTGGTAGGCATTTTTGTTTACTTGCTTGTGTGGTTTTTGGCTGTGAATTGCTGATGATTTTCCTGAGGGTGTCGTAAAGAACAGAAATATTCTCTTACTTGATTAATTGCATTTTTTTCCAGTGTCATGAGCTAACTTCCATCCACCATGTGTTCTTATCTACAAATTCTGTCATTGCAGTTTACTGGGTTAAATCCAGCTAAATTAACAATGTTAAACAAGGTTCATCAAGGCCATTATGCAGTACTACTGCTTGAAAAGAACTTAAAAAAGTTTTCATATTTCAGTAAGTCTTTGGAGCAGTTTGTAATTTCTGCTAAAGTAGCTACAGCACTAAGTATCATTTTTATGTATTTTAGGGCAGCAGAAAATTTTGAAGGTGATAGTGAACAGTAAAATAATTTACTTTATTTTTCAATTTTTTCAACATTTGTAGTACTTTATAGCTCCAGGTACATAATTAAAATTCAGACCAGGACATGTAAGCATAGAAGTCAGCCATTTTCAGGTCAGAAAAAATGGGAGGAAATTACATCAATTTTTTTATCCAATCTAATTTTCAAATTTTTGACCTGCCTTCCCTCTGGATTTTAATTTCTAAGTAAGAGAAAGATGGGAAAAGCAGAAAAGAATTAATTTCGAAAGGATTTAAGAGTGTCTTTTCCTTGTGATTCACTAGTATTGGAAAAGTTTTACCTTAGCTCTAGATTGCATCATTTTGTGGACAACATTTAAATCAAAGAATTGAGGTAAAGCGTATGAATAGTTAACCTAACAATGCTACAGTGAACGTGATCCATTTCCTATTTTCAAAAACTGGCAATTTATTAATCTTCTTATCTAAAATGGAATTTCTGACCCTATAACATGGCACTCAGATAATTTGCATTAAACTGTCACTATCTATTTTATTATTAGTTATTGTAAATTTCACATGTAATGTGGTGTGTAAATCAGGTTTATTTTCTAGCATATTAGGCTGCCAAAAGGGAAAAAAAACCACATACTCCTGTATAACCCCTTATAGAATCACTGTTGTCTAGCTGTCTGCTGCAAAGCCAATCAAATTCACACTTGAAATATTTGGTCACTTTTATACTTATTCTGGTTGATATGTAATGAAATTAATCGTGTCCAAAAACTAAAATATGTGTTACTGCACACAGCATGTTCAGTAAAAACATTGCAATTAAGATATAGCACATTTAATTTACATGCTAATAAATCAGAAATAATGTAATTAAAAATATATGAATTACACTGGCATTAACTGAGTCCCATAGGCAATTCAGAACACGGAATTTTATAAAATATATGTTGTGGTTCAGGAATGGTATTTCAGAATTTAGTGTTCTCACTTTAATACTCCAAACCATGAGTCCTCTGTTAACTGCCCCATTTCCCTTTTCCCCATCCCTTGCAGTAAGATGGAGAGGAAAATGGGAGGCATGAAAGATAAAGATCACAGGTTGAGATAGGAAAAATTTACTGGAAATAGCATATGAAATAAGAAAATAAATGGAAACAGCAACAGTATTACTAACGGAGTAGGCAAGAAAAGAGGCGAACAGTTCACACACGATTGCTCATCCTGCGGAATCTGACATTACCCCTGAGCAGAAGGGACCTCTTCTGTGAGGTGTGAGGAGGTATAAATAATCTCCAGGTCCTGGTCATGCCCCTCCTGACTACTGCAAAAATTAACCCTATCTGGGCCAGAACCAGGACAATATATGAAACAAAAACAGCTCATACTTTTAGCAGACTGTTTATGGCTTGCCTATGAAAATTTTCCCTTTTACTTCTGCCTCCTTAGATTTCATCCTGAATTTGCACTTCCATTGTGCCTTGCTTTGTGCTATCTTTGACTATGGGGATTGAACATGAGAGAGAAAAAATGAATGGACTATATGCATAACTAGCACAAGCCTTCAAGGACCAGAGTGGACAACATAAATTGCAATCCTTTGGCTTCAGTAAGAGATATCTGCAGAACCACAGAAACCCTAAGCTAACCTTACTGAAGAATATCTCTTTCATCTTTATTTTCTCACATGAGTTGCAGAGCTTCTTTGAGGGCCATGATGTCCTTGGTTATGACCTTTACAGTGTAGCCAGCCTCTCCAGAGAAAAAGTGGTAAATAGAATTCTCTAAAATGTCAACTGGCAATCTATGGATCTTGCTTTAAAAATATAGAATATAGAGAAAGCAATATTAAATGAAAAATCCTAAAGCGTTTATGCACTTTTCTATTAAAATATGTAAATAAGAACAAATATTTAAGTAAATATGTTAAGATATTTAAATAAAGATACCAGCTGGAATTTCAAGGCAGATTGGAAGACAGTATTTTTCATAGACTCTCTCATAGAGAAATTAAAATTCTAGAAATTATATATTTTAAATTCTGCTTTCACACTCCATTTTTACAAAAAGCTTATGTTTCATTTGCACTTTTTTTAGTGTGCATTAAAGGGAATTTATTATTCTTTACAGTTTTCATTCTACCTCAGATCCAGCAATTTTTTTTGTTTGTTTTCATTTGATACCTACCTATCTACATATTCTGCTCTACTTTGAAGGTTAGACTTCAGAATATTCAACACCTCAAAGGAAAAAAAAGAAAAAAAACAAAACTCAACAAAACCCAGCCAGCCTCCCCAACAAAATTCCAGAGTTTTATATGTTTTTTTATGAAATTAATATATCTGTAAGATATGGACATGTTTTTAAACATTCCCTATGTCACACTTCCACTAAATTTTTATCTAGCTTGAATAGTTTTGACTGCAGCTTGGTTAAGGAATGACAGTATATCAAGCACTGTACAAGATGCAGTACATGTATGGACTCTGTCCCACGAACTCCCAGAGGTATTTTGCCGAGTTTCTGACTTATAAGAACACCTGAGAAACTTTCTAAGTTAACCTGCAAAAATTAAACATAAGTCTTGCTAAAATCAGTTATAACAGTGGCATCAGGCAGGCTGCAACACAGATAACACCGACTGGTTACAGCAGCTACAGTGGTGTGAACTTTATAGCATTCTCATGCAATTGTATGAACATCTGCTTTTATTGCTCTCCTACTTCCCTGCTTTTCAAACTGTGAACAGTGTTTTCCTATTATGTTCTGTACTCAGCAAAGCCATCAATTTTAAGTTTTTCACATGTGCTGCAGAATGAAATAATTTTCGTTTCTCATCAAACAATCTGTATAATTAGAGTACTTTCAGCTATCTGCATCAAACAATTAGTGTATTAATAGCTGAGGGTTGGACAATACTAGTGAGCATGTAAGCAAAATTTTATAAATGTGATTACGTTGTTGCAAGTGTAATGAACAGGAATGGCACTTCTATAGACAATGAATCTTTTTCTCCAGAACTCAACAAAAAAGATTTTCATTATAGATATTCAGTTGTTTATCCTCAGGGGATATTTCCCTTTCCTATATCTCAGCTTCCTCTTTGGATTTGAAAGGCGTAATTCTGACCTGTCTTATTTAGGTTTTATGCTAAAGGAAATAAACTGATTTAAAAAAAAATTGATCTAAGAAGACAAAAGTTGCAGCTTGCTGTGGCCCAGAGTGTTTTGTGCAACCTCTGAGAGTTAGCTGAAAGTTAGTCTTTTGTCTTGCAGATTCTTAACAAATAAGTATGGAATGCACAGCAGCAATATTCCTAAGTTTGTTGACAGATACTTAGCATATTATTCTAGTCATGGGGAACACATATGAAGTGTCCATGCTTTTGTATATACATGGCCTGTTATTTAAAGTGAGAGGTCTGTATTGTGCTTCAAGACAGCTCTTCTAGACTTCCATTGCAAGCTTAACTACTCCATCATCATCCAAAAATATCAGTTGCGCAGTGTCACCTGTAATAGGTCAGGCACACAAGCAAATGTTCTTGAGACAACAGCCTTTGATCGCCATGCTGATATTCAGAACTGATAGTAGTGCTGATAATAGAATGGCCTAGTTTGGAAAGAACCATAAAGAACATCTATTTCAAACACCGCTGCCTTGGGCAGGGACACCTCTCACTGGTTTGAGTTCCTCAGAGCACCATCCAGCCTGGCCTTGAACACTTCCAGGGTTGAGACACCCACACCTTCTCTGAGGAAGCTCTTCCAGTGCCTCACCACCCTCACTATAAGGAAATTTTTCCTAATCTAAGATAAACATACTCTCAATTTGAAGCCGTTTTCCCTTGTCCTGTCACTAAATGCCCTTGTAATAAGCCCCTCTCCGTCCTTCTTGTATGCCCCCTTCAGATACTGGAAAGTCACTGTTAGGTGACCCCAAAGCCTTCTCTTTTCCAGGCTGAACAATCCCAATTCTATCAGCCTTTCCTCATACAAGAGGTGCTCTAATTGCCTTGGTGGCCTCCTCTGGACTAGCTCCAAAAGGTCGATGTCCCTTCTGTGCTGGGGACCCCAGAGCTGGATGCAACATTCTGGGTGGTATCTTAACAGAGTGGAGCAGAGTGACAGAATCCCCTCCCTTGCCCCGCTGGCCACGCTGCTTTGGATGCAGCCCAGGGCACCACTGGCTTTCTGGGATGCAAGTGCACATTGCCAAGTCATGTCCAGCCTCTCGTTCACCAGCACCCCCAAGTCCTTCTCAGCAGGGCTGCTCTCCATCTCTTCATCCCCAGCCTGTATTGATACCAGGGGCTGTCCCCACTCAGTTGTAGCACCTGGCATTTGGTTTTATTAATCCCCATGAGATTCTCATGCTCTCACTTCTAGATATTGTCCAGGTCCCTCTGGCATCCTGTCCTTCAGGATGGCATCCTGACCTTAGGGTGTGTCAACTGCAGCACTCAGCTTGGTGTCACCTACAAGTCTGCTGAGGGTGCGCTCGATCCCTTCCTCATTAATAAAGATATTAAATAACACTGGTCCCAATACAGAAGCCTGAGGGCCACCACCCGTCAGTGATGCCTATTGTGACCCTGAGTCATTGACTGCTACTATAATTTGTGTTTCTTTTAAGGAGAAATGCCCAACTACTCTACAGTAATACTGTAACTTGTCATGAACATGAGCAGGTATATCTGTCTGTCTTTATAGTGCCTGTTTTCTCTGTATATACTTTTTTATCTTAAAAAATTAAATTATCTTTCTCAATTTTAAATATGGAATGCATTTAGCATGCTAGAATTTGTATATTACTTCCTGAGTGGAGGACGGGCAAACTGGAGCTCTTTGCCCAGTGGAGCAGAGCTCTGCACGAGGCCGTATCAGGAAGGAGAGCTTAAAGGGTACTGTGCTTTTACACACCCAAAGAAAAACATCCAGTCTTACACAGTGATATTATAAAAAATAGCATCTTAACTACATTTGAAAAAAGACTGATATGCAACTCTTCAGGAGACTCAGCAAAGTTCTTTAGAGATCAATACCAGTTAGACATCATTTAAACATTTTGATGAAATACTAAAAATTACTGTCTGTAGAACAGTCAAGGTAAACCTATTTACCTGTTCTGCACAGCAGAACTAAGTAATCACACAAGGTCATTTCTTGACTAGAGAAGGCTTTTAATATAAAAAATGTTTATGAAACTTCATACTTGTTTTTAATTTGTTTTGAAATTGGCCACTGAACAACACAGAGTAGGAGGGCACAACAACATGATTAGATGTTTTCTTTAAGTGTCATAATGAAAAGCATTATAATTCTGTAAGAAAGAATAGCATCTGAAAGTGAGAAAAAGCCCATCAATATTCTGGGAAAACTTTCATCACTTTACCATTTTTCAACCATCTGTAATTTTTAATCACTATATTAATACTTCACAGGGAAATGAAGAGCCTGGAGTCTTCTGAGTGAGAAAAAACCCCAACAGATTTACAGGGATACCAGCCATTAAAATATTTCCCTGAGGTACTTTATTCTTCATTGAATATGATTCACATGATTAATTATCAATAGAGAGTATTACTTAACGTTTTATGTATTGTGCAATCATTGCAAACAAGATAGAAATGTATGTACACAGTGATTCTTTGTGTGCAGTTTATATTTTTCTGTTTATGTGTACTTCATTCTTCTGCAGGATCTATATAATAAGGACCTCTGAAACACACTTAGGATCATTTGTGAGTTCTTCCATGAAGCTTTGGGAAGAACAAGCTGGTATTTTCTGTCATATCCACTCTATGGTTGAAAATAGTCTCACCCACCCTAATAGAGACAGAACCATGTGCTTTTAAGAATATCATCTTTAGTTGAAGCTAAAAACAAGTTAGATTTTAATCTGAATTAGAACTTCATTCCATGATATTTAGAAGTTTAAAGTTAATTGTGCAGTTAGTGATAGCATTTTATAGTCATCATGACCATAAAAGTTTAATACTTGAGCAACAGCTTTTTAAAGTATTTTTTTGTATACTTTAAAGTATTTCTTTGTGTATTGATGAGGGTTAGATTTTAGGATAAATCTTTTATCCTGTAGCTAAAGGATTTTTTTTTTCATTAATTGCATAGCATAACTTTTTTGTTTAGTATAATATTTTACATTAATCTCTTCATGTTAATTATGTCAGAATGTTTAATATTTTTGTCTCGCTGGTTTCTTGCTTTAGAATTATATTGGAAAATAAGTTGAGAGTCTTTATACTTAGGAAAACCTTCCCATCCATGAAAGTGTGTTTTTCTTCAAGTGTAAAAAATTTGTGGACTGTGATTGGTTTCGGTTTTTTTTTTTTTTTTTCAACAGGATTTACTATGCACAAACCACAGCCATAAAAGCACATAATGGCTTAGTAAAAGCACTGCAATTTGTCACAATAGAATTTTGTGTCCTATGCAAGCAAAATTTAATTTCTGCTGAGTTAAGAAATGAGTATTCTCTACTGTATTTCATCATTACCTCTGATTCTGTTTAAGGAAAGCTAAATTGCTGTTATGAAAAGCAGGGGTTGCTAAGTCTCATGACAGTAAAAGAAGGTTAATGCTACATTGATTTTAAATCTTCCTCTCTCCTCTACTTCTTCACAAGAAATCTTTCTAGGCTGTTGGCTTTGCATTGTGTCACAGAAACTTCCCAATACAATTCCATATCCCTAGACACTGCAAGGGATTGTAATAAAGTAGATAAAAGTAAATACCTGCCTAAACTGTTTGCAGACAAAGCACACAAGATAAATAGCCTTTTTAAGGAGAAAGGATGGATGCAATCAAGGAATAAACATTTAGGCCAACAATATCTAGAGGTCTGCAGTTAAATTTGGATAAAGGTTGTCAAATATTTCAGTCTAATGCCATCACACAACAATTTTTTTTGTCCTTGTCAAACTAGACTTAGTGTAATTTTATTGTACTGTCCAAATTGCATGAGATCTTAAGATGTTTTGATGGAATTTGTACATGTCCTTGTAAATAATTTAAGTTCTAGGAGGTGATTTAAGGTACAAAAAAAAAAAATCATTTGGATAAGAGATTTCCATTCTAGATGCCAAAAAAGCAACCCAATTGTAAAGAAGACTAGGAGAGCTCATGGAAAAGAAATCTATTGGGATCTTGTATATAATAGCTGGTTAGATTATTTTCCAGTTTATTCAGAAGCTAGAGAAAAAGACAGGATGGTTAGGAGCTGTTTTTCAAAGGTAAGCCAATAAACTTAGATGCCTCAGAAATGTCTGTAACATTATTTGATGAACAAAGAAAACAAATAATTTTGTGGATATTTTTTTACTTAATGCACATCCCCCTTCTTTCCTCTGTAACACCCTTAGAAGGCCAATAATTGGCAATGAAAAGAAGAGAAAAGATCTTAGTGATTACAAGGATAGATAAAACCATAAATACATGGTTCCTCAAATGTTAGGAAAAACTATTTCTCGTGCTTTTTCAATACTCACCTTTTAGGGAAAAAAAGAAAAAAAAAGAGAAGAAATTCCCCAAACAAAATAATTTTTTGAAGCAGGAAGAGTTTGGTTTTTTAAACTTCTTCAAGATGTAATCAGTGAATTTAGTGAGATGGAATAACTTAAATCTACTGTTAGTAAGTGAAAGGACAGACGGTTAGAATAGAGAATTATATATAAAATAATCAAAAGGGACAATTTTTTGTTTCAAGTTTGCAAGAAATAGTGTGAAGAGAAAGTAACAAAGAAAAATATATTTATTTCTCTAGCACTTCTGTTAATAAATATTTCTATTTTGTCTTTTCACATGTACAAAGAGCCAGCCCAAAGGAAATATATGGAGCCCGTATTAGGAAATTTGTACTACAAGTGTATACATGCTAGAGTTCATTTGTGACTCTTCTCTGGACAAAATCATGGCAAACTTTTCAGGACAAACTAAATAAAATATTAGTTAAAGCCCTTTTGTAAGGTCTTTAAGAAAGTGGTTCAGTCTTTTTTCAATACATATAGATGATTCTGAGATTTGTTTCCAGCTAGTCCTAGAATTATATTTCCACTGGTCCGTATCTCACATTCAGAAATTCCTAACTACTTTTAATACATTTAATTTTATTTTTGCAGTGCATCACACTACATGGAGATTAATGTAAGTTTTTGGAATTCTAGACAGTTAAAGTTGGAAAAGATTTCTGGAAGGCATACAAACCAAGCCTTGACTTAGCATGATGCTTCCATCAATGAAGTTCTCTGAGTATAGTCTAGTCAAGTTTGCTCTTCCACCCTCTTCCTGGGCAGCTATTTCAGTGTCTGACCATCCTCACTCCACACATTTCTTTCCTAATACCTAGATAGAATTTTCCTTGTTGTGACTGCTGCCTGTTGGCTTTGCCTTTTGGCCTTTTGTCACAGAGGGCCAAGCTGAAAGGACTACAAAATTCAGTTACCCTTATAAATCTGCAGTTTTCTATCACACAAGTGAATCTAGAAGTGTTATTATTGGTCTAAGGTTTTAGTCATTATTATAGCTAACAGCTATCCTGCTAGAATTTAAATAACATTAAAATTAATAGTGAGAGACTTTCATCACTTCCTGGAGGTGCATCTCTGTCTTTCTTCAGTAGCTGTAGATAAGAAGAGATGCTTCCATAATCTTCTCCTGTTGAATCTGGACAAATTCAGTTCTCTTGCTCTTTCCTCCCATGTCACAGTCTTGTGCATGTGCATTAAACATGTTAGTCAGCCTTTGCTGGCCTTGCATCAGTATGTCAATGTGTCTCTTGTAAATGGAAACCTCCATTTGTGCCTGAACTTGACATGTACCACGTGCAGCCAATGGAAGAGAAAAGAAAGTAGCCTAGCTGTCAGAGATTCAAAAGTAGGCATAGAAAGAAAACAAAACAAAACAAAACAAAAATGAATTCAGTGTGCTAAACACAGAGGCTCCAAAATAATTCTGGCAGTTACTGTAAGCCTTTAATCACAGGTTCTTTTCAGCGACTCAGTCTGTTGAACGAAATTTTTTAATCCAGTTTCATTTTAATTGTAGTTTCACTAATATGGGTGTGCACTTTTCTGTTTGGTGTTATTTATCCATTAACTTTTATTTGGTGTGCTTTATTCTCTTATTATTTATTTTAATATGGATCGAACACCAGCAGAGCTGTCACTATAATTAGGAGAGTTAGCTATAACAGTAAATAGAACTTTACAACAATATAGAATTGTAGATTTGCTTGTGAGATAGATAACTGAAGGTTTAATACGGTAACTGCAATTTGCAGTTCTTCCAGTTTTTATCCACTGCAGTGTGCTTGAAGACTTTTTTGAAGTTTTATATAGTCCAAAATAAACTGGAAATTGAAATTCATGGCATATCTTTTTGACAGTGTACTTCCATGTCAGAGATTCTTGCAGCAGCTTGTAGCAGGCTGGTACAGCTGCATCACAGGAGACTTCAGCTGTGACACAAGTGAAAATAGGGTCACATCCCTGTTTTGAGTCAAATGAGGGGTTGGACTTGCAGGATGAATTTTGGTAGGAGAGTAACAATTTTCAGTCTTTGCACAGCAGCACAGCATTTT
>VZTE01006502.1:124298-155579 GCA_013397775.1 Eulacestoma nigropectus
GGAGAAAATTTTTTGTTTTTGTACCCAGCGCGCCATTTTTTTTTTTTTTTTTTTTTTTTTTTTTTTTATATCTAGCCTGTAGCTCTGAAGTCTCAGAAACAGAAGTCACATCTAACCTTCCTAGTAAATCTACACCTGGGTTATGTGCTGTGTCTGGGCAGCCTCAAGCAAAGGTATAGTGACACCATTTAGTGACACCGTACCTCTTAGGCAGGTATGTTGCTATAATTATAGACAAAGATGGGAATGTCTGCACTGTGCTGTATCACTGCAGATATGTTATTTCTGCCACCTGAGAATTTTCTCCTAATTTTATTGCTATTTCCTAACCTACTGTCACTAAATGAGAAGTCAACTGAAAAATCAGAATTTTTGAAAATGATAAGTGGCTTGAAGGTTCTGTCTTTGAAACAGCATAATAAGATCTGTTTTTCAGAGACAACACGCTTTTAGTTAGGTGTATTCAAAACCAGTAAGAGCTTAGAAGGTCAAAGTCTTGCCTCAGAAGCAGTCTTGTCGCTGAAAATTGAGTGTCCCCTCATACGTAAGGTTCATATTGCTCATATTTGTCATATTTGTTCATTCTTTTAATAATTGCTAATTTGGTTCATATTTTCAATCTACTTACTATAAGCAAGTAAGAGTTCATCTGAAATATAGTGTTCCTTAGACTTTTTCTGAAAAAAGGACCCTTTGGTGAAATATTGAAAGAGTGTCCATGAAATCCTCATTTCTTTTATTCTACTAATGTAAGTACACTTAGGAACAGAAACAGAATTGGCTTTATCAGTCCCAGTGCAGGAAAATAAGTATGAGGACACTGAAAGTGTCTGCAAGATCATAAAATGGGAAGAGGAAATGAGAAGTATGTTTACAATGCCTTGCAAGTACAGACTTATGGAAAGTCTTCAGCATAGTGTCTATTTTTAACTTGACGTGGAGCAGTGCAGTTGAGTAGCAAAATTTTTTTTCAGTAGAGGAGCAGAACTCTCCAGATTTTAGCATTATTTTAATTGGGATGAACAAGTGAGATATAAGTAAGAAAGATATTAACTCCTTATTTTGAAAAATTAATTTCTGAAGAACTTAAAGAATATTTTTGACTCTGCTTTGTTTGGTTTATCTTAATATTTTCTTAAAATTTTCATTTCTTTTTGTTCATCTTACACATCTTCTGTTAGTTGTTCTATTTAGTGCAAATTGTTTTATCAAGATGTGAGAGATTGTGTAACTAACCTACTGAAACAACAACAAAAGAAAATAGCAAGAGAGGAGTAAACCTGACTTGGCTTTTAGTAGGCATATTTTAAATGAAATCAAACTGTAGAACATTAGAATGAAAACTTTAAGATAAGTTTGACTCCATTTCTTATCTTTGGATGAAATAAAATATGTTCAAAATATTTTAGCACTAGCAAAGTGTCTGAAGTATTTAACTAAGGATTTAATGAAGTAACATCTGCATTGTAAGTCCATTAATCTTCTGCAATATGATAGTGTTGAGTTTACAAAGACCATTACTAAGGGGAGATAACTGTTTTAAAGCAAAATCAAGACAAATATTTGTGTTTAAGAAGAGATACCTTAATACCATAATGGAACCTATTACTACAGTTTTAATACGTCAGTGATCTCTGCAGAGAACCAATATTTATGACAATCATCACATTAGAATAAAAACTGAATACAACACTACATATATGTGGCATATTCTTATGCCACAGTGTGGTACAAAATAGAAATGATTACTTTATATTTTAGCACTTTTCTTTTCTTGTGATAATACTTTATATCCATATTAGGGCTCCTTCTGATTTCATATGGAAGTTTATTTCATCCAGCTGGAACAAAACATTAAAACAAATTATGATCTACTTTTTCTAATTTTTTTTCTTGCAATCAGAGAATGTGATTTGTGATAACTTTTTGTGTTAGAAGGACTGATTTATTTTAGCTTCTACACAACTGCTTGGAAAATAAAATTACTCTAGCTTTGTTTAGAAATGGATATCCTATTCATCTTCTTGCCTATGGTTTTAGAGAGAAGATGGCTATTATTTCAGAAAATCATACTTATCCCTAATGAAAATTACAATGAAGTTAGAAGGGTTGCTGTCATGAATTTTGCAACAAAAAAAAAGGTAAGAGTTCTTATCTAAGTGAAATTTTGTGGAACATAGGGTAGAAACCGATATTTCAAAGTAATTGGTAGAGGAAATAGGCTTTCCTTATTAAAACAGAGTTTTCATTTTGTTTGGCTTTTGTAGAAAATCATCTTTAATTGATGAATTGCTTGTTAGAGAATCATTGTACTCATTCTTTACATTTAGGCTTAACTAATTCAAGTGAATGTTCTCTCTTGAGATTAGCATCGCTCCTCTTGTGTGTAAAAGAAGATACGTGTGCATTTAGAAACAGCAGGCCAAAATAACATTTAAATTTATGTTTTAAAATTTGAACTTTAAATACGTACTCCAGATCAGAGCTTGTGTGGGTAAATGCAGTCTGCTTTATTACTGCTGTGGCATACTTATAGCCACCTGGAGTCCCAGCTGGGAAAGTTGTCGCATGGCATAATTCAGAATGCCCCTAGTGGAAGGATTATTATTTTCTTTTCTATTGCATAGACTTCTAGGCTCTTTTATTAAATCTAACATAATAGGAGAATACGTTTATGAAGTAGATGCCTTTAGTATGTAAGAAAACAAAGCATAAACCTATTCAAAACTTGACAAAACTATTAATTTTGATTCTGTTTAAAGGTTTACAACATTTTATTAATAAGTGCTTTGAAATTTCCATAAATAACTTCATCTTATGTTGTGTCTGGTAAGTTTAATGTTGTCCTGGTTACTCCTTCTCCAGGTATGCCTTCATTTTGCTAAGTGGATATTGACCAAAAAAATAGTATAATACAGAAAGACTGGAAAAAAAAAAAAAAAGATATATCACTTTATAGTATTTCACCTCCTGGAATTGAAAATTACAAAAATATAATATGTATTAAAACCAGTTGAATGCTGTAGGCATACTTTTTTTTTAGGCAACAGCTCGCTGTCAGTTCTAAACAAAATCATATCATCCTACCAAAGGATTTCATTCCTTTTTCTAATGCTGTGGAATAACAGCCAGTTTTAAGCTCTCTGTAAAACTCTCTGCGACAAATCCATTAAAATCACTGCTGTGATGCTTTTAAAGGTGTATTTCTAGCCAACCAATCTCTCTATCTTCAGATGGAAATTATCAGAATGACTTGATTTGAACATGGACTCTCTGCTGATGCTACCAGTTACACCTGCTGGACAAGCAAGCACTTTCAGCTTAATGACTGCAGCCATGGTCCATCTCAACAGCTGGCTGCTGGAAGGACCTGCTTCACTTAAGACAGTGCCTGCACTGAACTTAGTGAAGGAATGCACACTGAGTAATTAAAAAAAACCTGGAACCAACTGGTAATTTTTTTATTATTGCATCCAGCTTATACTGCTTCACTTCTTTGATATAGACTTCCATAAAAATGAAGCATCATGGTGACTTGGGAAATGTTCTGAGGTCTGAAAATCACTCTAATCTTCAAGAGCAAGAAGGAAGATGCAGCGAACTACGTGCTGGCCAATTTCACTGTCATGCCTGGGAAGGTGGTAGAGCAGAGCTGCAAATGGGGTCAAGAGTTCTGCCTCCTGGGGACATCCATGGTGGAAGCAGCCTCAGATCACCTGGCACCAAGCTTCAGCTTCAGGCCTTGGCAGGGTCCTGGTTCCACAGCTGCACTGCACAGCCACTGCCCTGTGGGCCCAGATGATTACTCTCCTCTCTGAGAGTTGTTCTCTCCCATTTTCCTTCCTCAGACCAGTCTTCCCTGCAAGCTCCACACCATCTGCCTTTGTGGGGACAAGTTTGCCAACCTCATCTTCTACTTCATCTTTTCCATCCTGCTGCCAAGGGAAGTTGGAATGTGGGCTCAGAACAGAATCTCTCCTATTCCCCAAAGGGCATGTCAGGAGACTGTGCCCTGTGCTGAGCACACACAGAGCTACATGAGCCCCAAGCAGAAACCTCAGCTCCCAAAAGGCCATGTTTGACATGTCGGTGGTTGAAACACGGACTTTGCTGGGTCCGATGAGGACTGTCCAGCCCTCATGTCCCTCTACAGCTCTAGTCCCTGATGCAGGGCACCATTCATAGCAACTGGGACACGGACCCAGACCGGCAGGGAATCTGAATCATTTATTCAAAGAAACGAGCTGGCTTTATACACTGCTTCAAGGCACAGCATTTCCTTACATGGCAATACTCACTATGTGACCTAACCCATGCTGCCACATCAGCAACACGCTTTCTGAATGTCCCTCTATGGGGTGATCACGTGCTGTTCACCCGTCTGTCACCTTCCGGCAGCCCCTCTCCATAGGGCTCTGCCGTGTGACACCTCCTCCCCCCAGGGTCCGGTGGAGACAAGCCTCTCTGAGCCGCCATGTGCTCCTTTGTGCTGCCATGTGCTTCTTTGTCCCACAGCCTGTAACACAACTCCATCTCATCTCTTCCCATATTGACATCCCACCCAAAAGAAAGGGTGATGTCCTTGGAGAGGTCACAAAATCCAGCAGAGGAGAGGCCTGGGAAGTTCTGGTCCCCTGGTCACAAAATGGTCAGTGAAGGCTGGCCTCCGCCTCCTCCCAAGCCCCTTAGGGCACCCAGTACTTCTGCAGCATCCAGACAGTACCAGCCCAGCCCTCAGAGCCCCCAGAAAACACAGGGCATAAGAGAAGCAAGGGTGGTTCTCAACCCCACTGATTTTAAACTGACCTTAAAAGATTTTTTTCTCAGACAAGTGGATTGATTTGTGTTTGTAGATACTCTCTGCCAACCAATCAAAAAATTCTTGCATCTCAACAGTGTATTAAAAATTTGCTGTCTGTGGCCTGTTTCAAGAATTACAATTTTTTTAGAGAGATTAGCACACAAATAAGAAGGGTGAATTCCTTTCAAGTTAATATCTTAAAATCTAATAAAAATGAAAGGGAAACACCTCAAAGGTATACTATGGTAAATATGTACTAAGCAGCCTTGGATTCTTTTAATAATGCCTTTAATGCTGCAACTATCTATAAGTAACTTTAGCCAAAAATCACACAGATATTTTATTTACAATTAGAGAGGCGTTTAGGTGAAAACAAATGAAATTTCAAGAAATGTAGAATCCTTAAGAGACAACAGCATCACTTTCAAGTTCCCATAAAATTTTTCTAAATTCTGCTTCCCTAGCTGGTCGTCTCTGATTCTGTAAGTGTAGATCCAATAACAAATGGGTTAGTAGCTATGCATCTTCACAGGTTAGAAATACCAAAAATGTGTAGTAACTGTAACAGCTCAAGGGTGTCGCTCTGCCCTTGTACATTCACACAATTTATGTTCCATGCTATTTTGAAAGGACAGATGGTACTACAAGTGAGCTGCATTCTTGTGTTTATAACCTTGAGTGCTAGTGTCCTGTTTCAGAAGAAGACTTCCGTGATGTATACCATGCAGTTGTGACAGCCCCCAAGTAGCCCTCATAACTAAGCTGGGATGGGAGAGAAAATGACTTGGTGGGAAGGTTAGTTCTCTGCTGAAGAATATTGCTACAGTCCATTTGCTGCAAGCAGCTGAGCAGATGAAGAAAGCCCTGCCCAGAGTCACATATTAACTCGATGCAGCTATATGTATTACTTAACGTGTAAAGTTGTATTACTTAACGTGTAAAGTTGTATTACTGATAAGGGATTATAGGCTAAGTGGAAATGAAATAGCAAATCTTTTTTATGCACAGATGATTTTATATGCTTTATATTTATGGAGATCTAGTATTTGATGCTCTTCTATATTAAGATGATTAAGGATGCATTTTTAAAAGTGATTTTGCATCCGAAGTTAGGTGAAATTCTAGTGCCGACTGCCAAAATTTCAGAAAATAATTCTTACTTCTACTTCCTGGTAGTGATCCAGGTACAGCAAGAGAAGTGTAAATTTCAATGAGCAAATCCAGCACGAGTAATTGTTAGCCAAAAACCATAACAAAGTACTTGCAAACAGCCTACAGGTCACAGTTAACTTATCAAATGGATTAGATTTTATTTAAAGTTAGGAAAAAAAAGGTTCTGATGAACTGAGATTGATTTGCAAAGAGTCAGATGAATTTGTTGGTTTATTTTGTAGTGAACCATGGGACTACTAGGTGAAAGTCTGCAACAGGATTTTTGCTTCTTCTCTTGTACAGGGTATACCTCCTGCCTTTTCCTTTGCTTCATAACTAGCAGAAGTAAGCAGATAAGTAAGCCTGACTGTATGGAATAATGGGATGTCCTTTTATTTTAACCAATTACATAGTTAATTATCTGAGGTAAAAGCCTTTAACGATATTAGTCACTATTTTTCACAACAATTAAAGTCTGTAAGGTGAAAACAAGATATATTTTGTTTTTCTACCTTTTCTGATAACTACATATCACAGGCAGAAATGAGATTTTCCTTCATGTTAATCAAATTAGCAGAGAAGTACATTTCCACTTATTTTATATATGTATATTTGAAGAAACTTGGATGAAGGTGATTTTTGGCTTGTTTCATTTTTAGCTCTGTCTTCTACAAGTTTGGTGCTAACCTGCTGTATCGCCTTGACTAGATATGTGTCCTTCTAGCAGTCTTTCAAGATCACATAGTCTTTAATACATACAGTGAAGAATGAAATCTTCTGAAATCTTGAAAGGTATAGATCATTATATATTTCTAATCAGAGTGTTTACTTGTTAAATTTAAAACATTATTAAACTATATATGCATGAAAAAAATTACTAGCTGCCATATTAGCATAATTCTAAAAATACCTACAAGGTGTGGGTTTTCATCCCAAGCCCCTGAATATTTCTACCTTAGAACTCAAGTCATTTTTATGTTATTGTCTTTATAACAAACATCTCTAATTTTTTCACTTGTTTAATCAGTTCTAAATATGCACTAATACTAATTCCAATCACAAGTGCTTAGTACTGAATAGATATGAATACATATTTATAAGGTCAGTGATAGGACAAAGGGGCACAGAAAATGCAGCAGTCACATGTATGATTTATTATGGTTTTCTAGGTGCAAAGTGAAGACATGCATTTTAGAAAGATTTTTTTTATTTCATATTATTAGCTACTTATTTAAAAAGATTGGGTTAAGCACCTTGGAAATATAGTCGATTTTGTATGGACTTTTTTCAGTCAAAGCTGGTGTAGATGTATCCTCTTTATTCTTATGGAATTAGATACTAAATCTCTTCTTAGGATAGGCATCTTCGAACACTCAAAGTCAGTAGCCAGTCCTCAAAGTTCCTTAGTTGTTTGTGTCTGTGAGAAGAGGAAAGGATGAACAGGACAGTGAATCCTGGCTTAGTGAAGCTAAGGTAAAACTATGGTTTATTTTTATCTTAATTATTGTTTAAATTACTGTAATATAGATATAAGAAAAATGTGGTCCTTCATTCTTTGGGAATATGTGCCTTGCAGTATAATACCTATTGTTGACTTACAAGTTTTTCCTTTTATGGGCAAGAATGTAATTGGTGATTTCCAAACAATAAATATACTGTCTGGTAAAACTTGTGCTATCTTTAATTATCCTATGTTGAAACTTTAAAATGGGATAATTGTTTCATGTGACCAGCTCTAATGCCAATTTATCCCACCTACTTCTTCTGTTTCCATATTATGAGACCAACGAATGAACTCTTTTAAAAACAAGAATTAATACTGTTAAACAGTCCTTCACAGCCTCCATGAAACAGAAAAATACAATAACTGGTATTGCACTCTTATTTCATCCTCATTCTAAGAATCTTACAGCACTTTATAATATTTAATTGTATTTCACATGGAGCTTCTACAGTGAAATTGCTTGCCTAAGGTTACACACAAAGTGTATGGTGGAATTTCTATCTGACTGCAAGTCTCATGCTTTTGAAATCTCACCCAAGCTGCAGCTTTTTGAAAAGTTCTGCTTGTTGAAACACAAGAAAGTCATTAGAAAGCCTTAACGCAAACAGGGCAATAGTCGCCTTGTTCTGTTTTCTTGAATTTATTTCACTTTCTTCCCTACCTCTTGTGAAACGTTCTATATTAACCCTTTTCCTCCTTCAATCAACCCTCTGCTTTATGTTGACTCTCTACTGTCTCATGCATTTCCTTATTCTTTATTCAGCCCGGCATTTGATCAGTTTACCTTCTCTGTTGTAGCATCATTAGTTGTGTACTTCCTAGCTCTGTCTTCTTTCAGGTTTCCTACACTCCAACAGAAGTGTACACATGAACTCAACTTCCTTAAACACTGCTTGGTCATTCTTTCTACATTAAGATAAAGTTTTTCCACATTACACACTGAGTTATCTTTTGAATTGCTTTTTTTTGTTGCTGTTTTGCCAGTGATATTTTTTAAAAGCTTTTGTTAAAGAAAGCAAAAATAAGATTGTCATAAAATATTTCCATCTAAGCTTAAGAAGCTTAATCTACTTTGTAGCCCTTTTTTTACTAAAAGGTGCCAATGTGGCACTTGTGAATATGGAAACACTACCCTGAAACCCAATCACCTACATATTTAAGAGATGGTTTTACACAGACTTCCATTGCATTTTTTTTCTCACAATTTTTTGGGTTTAATAGAGCAGTAGTGGTGACTTCTTTTTGTAGAATTGTAGACTCATCAAGGCTGGAAAAGACCTTTGAAATCATTGAGGGCAACCTGTGACCCAACACCACTGTGTCAACTAAACCACAGCACGAAGTGTCACATCCAGTCATTTCTTGAACAGTTCCAGGGATGGCAACTCCACCACTTCACTGGGCAGCCTGTTCCAAGATTCAATCACCCTTTCAGGGAAGAAATTCTTCCTGATGTCCAACCTGAACCTCTGCTGACACAGGTTGAGTCCATTTCCTCTTGTCCTGTCACTAGCTGCAGGAAGAAGAGGCTGACCCCGGCACGGCCACACCTTCCTTTTAGGGAGTTGTAGAGAGCAATAAGATCTCCTCTGAGCCTTCTGTTTTCCAGGCCAAACAACTTCAGCTCCCTCAGCCGCTCCTCACCCATCTTACTCTCTAGACCCTTTATCAGCTTTGTGGCCCTTTTTGTTTTCTTTCAATTCACTCCTGCCTTTGGCTGATTCTCTGTACAATTCACTGTTTTTTATGTCTTGACTTTTTAATCCTTTTTTTTTCCCTTTAAAAACTTGTTTTGACAAACTTATAATTTTCAATATCCCACTTCCTTGCACTTACAGAGCTACTTCACATCAAAGACCAGAAAAACTGAGGAAACCCCACTCTATGTATTTGTTCAAATCTTCAGTTTTGCTGCTTCAGTGTGTACTCTGATAACTTAACTGAATTTCATATCTTTGTCCCTTGTTATTTTCCCTATTTTTTACCTCCCTTCTTATAATTCATTCTCTCATCTTTATGTCTCGGCACATTTTTTTTTTTTACATGAGAGAGTACAATTCCCTTTTTTCCTTTTTTTTTTTTTCTTTCTTTCTCCTTGCTCTTTTTTCATTGGTGAAAACCTAATCTACTTTCTCCATTTTCTGGTCCTTACTATCAAAACCCTTTCTGCCAGAACAACCTGGCCTCGTAAATATTTTATCAAAATGTTCTCCAAGTAGAAACAACATTGTGTACCAACAGATTAACCCATACCAAGACTACAGTGTCTTGTTATTCAGCTAACAAAGTATGCAATTTCTCCTTTTATGCAAAGAAGCAGCATAAATTTTCTGTTCCCCACAAGACAGACCTCTAAAGAATCTATTTTCCTTTTACTAGTGTTTTGATGCTTGCTAAAATCTTAAGTGGTCAATGATGTCTTTCTCTCTCAAACTTTTGTTTCATCTCTCCTAAATGAGAAAGTCATGAAAAAAATATAAAAAACAATGTTTTAAATACCAGTTTTTAACGGGTAATGAAATAATTACAGAAATAGAATAAAACAGTTAAGCATACCTCCGTGATTTTTTTGTTTTTAAAGTAAGGATGAAATTGCCATTTCAGCTTTTTACTTGAAGGGAAAGATAGATGCCATGTGATAGAAACATTCAAAATTAAAGAACCTATCATCAAATTCTGAAAAAAACCCCACCTGTTTATATTTATAGGTCTGACTAAATTTTGCTGTATATTATAAGCAATTTGCGATAGTGGACAGCAAGGAAATTTTCAAAAGTGCAGGAACCTAATGAAAAGCCAGAAAACCATGTGTAGCTTGCACCATTTTCACTCCTGGGTGACTGGTTTTGAGTGACTGTGTGAATGGAGAACTACACATAGAGATACACCCACACAACCAGAAGAACTCTACCTCCTCGATAGTGTGATTGATCATGAGTCACTGGTGCATCATGAAGAATCTGAATGAGAGAAAAAATTATAGCTCCGTTTTTGATCTTCTGCCTAACCCCGGTCACAGTTGTAATGGTTCAATCTATATATGACTATGTGTTTGTTGAATTGGTCATTGATATTAGTCATTGTCTTGGGTATATATCTCCCATTATATTCTTCATTTCATTTTTCTTCCATTTAGTGATCAGCCATGACACCATAAATCAGATAAGATTTCAGGCAACATTTATTGTCTGAATGAAAAGTGACTATGTTTTAGACTGTCCTAATTTACATTGTAATTCTCACCAGCTACACATTTGTTAGGAACTGACCTGTTCTCATTCCATTAGAATCAAAATATTTTACCATCTTCAATCAGACCATATAAGCAGGTTGTCTGTTGTCTTTGATTATTCTTTCACAACTAATGAAATTTACTTGTAAGCAGCCTAAAGCTAAAATACATAATAGAATAATTAGGGTAAGATAAACTTCAGAAGGCCTAGAAACAAGTAAAATTAGATATTGCTCTAAAATTGTCTAAACTCCAGATTTATTCTCTAATATAATGTGTGAATGTTAAAATGTGTTCAGTACAAGCACTTCAGAACCTTAATATTTGTTCTTGCCTATGGGAATAAAGGCAAAGGACATGGGTGAAAATGTACTATTTAACATATGCTTAGCTGCTATTAAATTGAATTGTTAACAATTATATGCATCCCCTGGGCAACATTGCTTTAACCTGAGATGTTCTCCGCATTGTATTAAGAAAATGACATTAGAAATGGTCACTTGCCTGTTCATACTTCAGTGCTGTGATATAGGCTGAAATGAAGTAAGTCTGTTTTATAGATCCTCCCTCAGAGTATCAGGGCGAGGAAATGGGAGCAATAAGTAAGCTAAGAATAAAAGACATGATTCAAATGATGATGTCCTCAGAATATTCCCTCTACACAATTTTAGAGTTTACATTTCTGACTTGCTATGAGGAGCTAAATTACTTTAGAAGCAAGTTAAATTTGCCTGGGCAGTGATCAGTGCTTTACAGCTAGCTGCTTCTAGTCCTGAGCAGGTTAATTTAGAGTTAACACACAACTCCTCCCTCCATCTTTGCAGTGTTCGTTGTGGAAATACTGTCTTTGTCTAAACATTTTTGACTGTATGAACTCAGTTCTTCCGAAAGATTTACAGGTAAACAAAAATACAAAGGATGTCCTTACCTTCTGCTCCTGTCTTGTGGGCCTTATTTTAGCTGATATTTAAAGGCTGTCATTAATGCTTCATTGAGCTTTTCAGTTTTCTCTTCCCTCCTGCAAACCACAACAATGTAAGAGCAAGCCCTCCTTTTTTTTTTTTTTTTTTTTTTTTGTTTTGTTTGTTCTTGTACATTTCCTAGTTATCTGCTGAAAGCCTCAAGAACTGGAGTTGTTTTGCTTAAAAATAAAACAATAAAATTGTCTGTACTGCAATAATTGTAACAAGTCAGAATTTTAGCTCCCTAGATCAAGTAATCTACATACCCACTGAGTTGTAGCTAAATGCAGGAAATGTGATTTTTAAAGTCATTAATATATATCACATGAGAGTTATATATTTTATTTCCTGATAACATTATTGCTGTGCTGATGCATAGTCCCTCTAGTATTAGATGCCGTAATTCCCCGAAGACAGATGAGATTCATAATGCCAACAGTGTAACGAGAACATGAATGGTACAACTGAAATTGACCTCTAGAGTGACATAGCTAAAACTTGGAGTTTCTTCTCTGTAGCTTTTTTGAAGCTTAGGACAAGTTCGCAAAGAGTCTCTCAAAATAATTTGTCAAGGGGTCTTTCAAAATGCGTTACCATTTTTCCAATTCCATTAAAAAGGAGAGAACAGTCTAGCAAGATGGAGATGCAATTACAGCATGATGAGTAGTAGTGAAAGGTGAAGAACTGAGGGTAAGTGATTGAGATATGCATAAAGTCCTTTGGATTCACAAAGCACCATCTTCTCATTCTGCACCTTCAGGTGTCAACAATAATTAAATAAAACAACTAATATGTGGATATGTGCTGTGCCGTTGGTGTTTGGTGGTTTTTGTTTTGTTTTGTTTTGTTTTGTTTTGTTTTGGTGGTGGGGTTTTTTTGTGTTGTTTTGGGGGTTTGAGTGTTTTTTTTTTCCTGATTTAGTGCAGGCCTGAATTCATCTCTCTTAACTCCCCAAAGTTTCTGTAAGTTGGTAATGGATTCTCAGTTGTAGTCATTTATTGCAAACAGGCCATCTTCTGAGATGACCTAGGACAGACTTCGGTGACCAGCTTGAGAATCTTTTCATTGTAAGGGCTCTTGCCCTGGGAAATGTAGGGCAAAACAGTAAATTGGCAATGACTCTTTCGTACAAAAGCCAGTCAGAAGCAGTGGCAGCTGCACAAAAGCTGGTAATGGCTTATTACAGAGTTTGGAGAAAATGCTATTGCTTGAGAACTGTGTTGTTGTACAACAATAAGGGCAGGGAGAAAACATTTAATAGGATTATTTTGTTTTCTTCAATAGCAGGCTTGAAAAACTTGGAAAAATTTTGTCAGATAATGTTTTATATATTCATGAATGCATTTTGGGAGGTGTGATCACAAAATATTGTCAGGCAACTTGGCACAAATCTGGGAAACCAGTTTTAATGCTTTGCCAGGCTTAAACTAAGGAGTTCTCCAAGCATCTCTTTTCTCTAACCAGCTACATAGAAATGGGAATATGGCCATGTCAATATTGAAGGCAAAAAGATATATTACCAGTAGTATTGCTCCCTTGCATGCCTCAGTTACAGAAATGTCATGTCTGAATTGTGATATCCTGATGGGTTTTCTATAACTTTCTGTTCCTGTGAAGCTGAACTACTGATATGACAACAGGAATACTGCTTTAGTAACATTCAGGGACAACTCCTCCAGCCACTTTATCCACCTTTCTTCCTCTTGTTCCTGTCATATTGCATTCATTCCTAGACCTCACTGCCTCAGACTACATGGTCACCTTTCAGTCATCCTTTTTCTTCTTGGCCGTATTCTCCCCACCATGCTCCCCATTCTGCCTACTAAGAACTCTCTTGCCCTCAGTGGCTGGCCAGTACCTCAAAAAAATAAAGTTTTCTTCATCTTCAGAACTGATGTAGACAATACTTTAATGAAATAGAAATCATCACCAGGGTACAGAAATTACATCTGCTTTCCAGGAATGCGATTAGTCATTAGTCATACAGTTGGGTTTTTTAAACATATTTATCATTGCCTTTCAACATGAACATGAAACCCAGTATCTGCTAGTCTTGGAGGTTCCGACATTGTTTCAGTGATATTAAAGGCTGGCTGAAAGGAGTTTGCAGCAGCATTCTGTGATGCTCACAGGCAGTATACGCACAGTCTAGCAGGTATGCACAGTCTAGCAGGTATACACACTTTGGACTGAATGTTGATATGGATGTTTGTGTTGATATGGATATGCTGATATGGATATTTCAGAAGCCTCGGGGGTAAGGTTTATGAAAGTGGCCATCCAGAGAAGTTTCTTCTCTTGATTGTTAGCATTTCATTATTTTCTTAGACGTGCTTACATATCTGTTTAAGTTCTGCAGAAACATTTCTGTGTGCATAGGATAAGGAAAGGAATTATTATATTATTGAGATGCCCCACTTCACAAATGAGAGTGAAGACAATAATTTTTACTCCCTCTCCACTAGGAACTCACCTATCAGAAACTAATTCCTTTGACTTCTTATTATGACCAGTTATTTTTTCTCTTTCAAGTAATCACCAGATGATACATTCATTTCAAAAGCCGCTTTTCAGTGCATGTGGCTGTGTTGCAAGTAAAACACGCGTCACTTGCTACATTAATGATACCGTTAGATATTTCTGCTTTAAGGGACACATCAGCAGTAGTAATTGCAAGTCAGCTTCTTTCAAGTATAGATCAGTCCTAAGTTATTCAGCAAAGAAAGGACAAGGCTTGAAATATCTCATCCTGCTTGGGAGGTATAGGGGAAAGAAGTTGGATATTCTCTTGGTGGTGCATGGAAGAAACAGCAGAGTTCTGAGGAGGTTGAGTAAAAAAAAAAACTTTTACTTGCAAACTTTAGAGCATCCAGAAAGAATAAGGCACTTGGCAAGGCTCTGACTGTATTTTTCTGTCAGGTTTAAAAGGTGTGTTGAGAAGAAGGTAAAAGAGGAGTGGAGAGGGATGGGGGGGAAGAAGGAGGGAGAAGGAGAGAGGGAGAGGAAAAGGGTCTCCAGCTGCAAGGGTCCCAGATGTACCATAAGGGCAAAGGGAGTGTAGGCATAGAAGGGACCATTCTGTCTCCTTTTGCTGACCTTTGATTTCTCATCCTTCACTTCAAGTAAATGTCACTGGAATGATGGTGGCAATAGGATGATAAGAGGCACATAAGGGGAAAAAAGTGTCTTGGGTGTCTTCCCTTTGTACTGAGATGAAAGTGGGTGGAGCTTTCTTTCCTTTCTTCCCTGCTTTGTGCACGGGTGAGGGCTCATCTGAACTTCACACAGGCTAAAATGTAAACTCCAAGGATGGTCCTTGGACTGACCTTTTAAGAGTATTTTGCATTGTCCCTTAACTATGTCTTTTATTTATTTATTTATGGAGCTCTATGTGCATGGATGAAAAAGGGGGAAGTTTTATGACACCTTCCTGCTCAGGATTTTCATTTACTAAGTTACCAAGATCCATAATTTAGCTGCTAAATTCTACTGAACTCTTCTGATTTGGTTTCAGAGATTATGATGTTGTCTTGAATGTAATTTGGAAAAGAATAGTGACTTTAGGGGAGGTTTATACCACTGTTTTGAATGAAGTTTTAAGTTAATTAAGCAACAGTGGAAAATGAAATCAAATGAGACAATCCTAAAATTCTCAAAAAAAAAAAAAAATTAATAAATTTGCAACATTTTCTATTTTTTACCACTTAAAGTCTGAGACTTTGGGTAAAATTTGATGCTTCAAAAAGTTTATAGTGTATTCATGGATAACACTAAATTATACCCTGTATATTTTTATTATAACTGGATTGATATATTTATTTGTTCTGCAATATATTTGTTATAGAGTCTGCACTCAATAGTCATTAAAACACAGTACAAACTCAGTTTGACTCAGAATTTATTGTGAATAAGTTTTCTTGTTTATCATCTATATACTTACTTATCTATTTTCAGAGTGTGTGGAATCTGCATGCCAATGTGAATGACGTACTCATCAGCTTTAATAAGATTAATAAAATTAATAAACCCCCTTTTAAACACAGAATAGTGGCAACCTAAATGAAATGACAGAGGTAACTGTGATTCACAATTCTACAAGTTCTTTAATCTGTTAAATATTTCGCATAAATCAAGGATTTTAGATTTTTGTTTTTCCCTTGCTGCATATATTTTGAAACAAGGGGATGCACAATACTGGAATTTCATATTCCTCATAACAAGCTCTCATGTCCTGCTCCTCTTAGAGCAGGCAAATTCTCAGTTACTCTTTAAATTCTTCTTTAGTAACACTTTTGAGCTGAGTGCTTGAGAATATGTATTAGTACAAAGAAAGAAGGGCAGTTTTAGTAACCCTTCATTTTATTGTTCAGGGCCAACTCTAAGTGTGAAGATAATAAATGGTAAATTGATATTACTGTATGAACACTTTTATTGTGAATTGTGAATCATATCTGAAAGAATTTGCCTCATAATATTCCCTCAATCACCAGAGACATTCCTAACGGGAAGATTCAAATTTCAAATAGATACACACATACCCTTTTTTCTTAACTGTAGTTACACTGTGACATTCAGGTTAAGCCTCTGTGGTGCGGAAATAGTTTAGAAATCAGTGTGCTTCAAGGCTAGCATTCTTCTGTCATTATTTGATTTGGAAGGACAGAATAAAGTCAGAAAGGATTAAGGCGTGAAGGACATTAATACAAAACAGAGGGTGGGGAATAAAGGCTAAGTCTAACAAGCATGCTGTGAAATCTGACAGCCAGAAGGAGAGATTCAGGTCAGAAATGGTTACTGACAACAGCATCCTTACCAAGCTTTCCTTCTGATCTGCAAGTTGGTGGACAACAATCAACATCAAAAGACATGCAGATAACTAAAAGAACAGTAACACTACTTACAATCTGACCTCCTTTCTGCATTTTTTAGGAAAGACAATTGATATTTTTCTCTCAATTTACATGTAGCATAAAGTATTTTACAGAATTGTTGATGAGAAGGGATCTTGCCTGACCTTCATCTCAAAATGAGCCTACATCCAGCAGTAGGTCAGGTCAGACAAGACTTTGTCTAGCCAAATCCTGGGAAACTTCAAGGACAGTGATCCTACAGCTTTTGTGCCTGTTACAGCTTTGCACTGCTTTCCCAGTATACACGGTAGAGCTTTTCTCCTAATGTCCAAGACAAAGCTCCCAAGCCAGAATAGACATTACCCTTTGTAACACTGTGCAATACTACTGAGAGTTGTTTTGTTACGTCTTTTTTCTAACCCTCCTTCAATCAGCTAATCATTAAATTGTCTTCTTTGCCAGAAAAAGAAAAAACTACAAAGGAACCCATCTCTTTCAGGTCAGGTGCATGAAGACCACTTGGGCAAAGGAGTGGTAGATAATGCACGCACACAGAGTATATGCGATATTTTTCGAAATAGCTGTTTTCACCTACATCAGATTTTGATAAATTGTGGGAATTCTGAATATTCTGTCGCTTTTTTCTTCCCCAACTTAGGCTGAGTATGATCATTGCACCACTTCTTCTCCAAGTCACTTTGTGCAGAAGACATTTAACACAAGCAAAGTACCTCTGCAAGGATATATACAGCTTAAATTGCAAAGCAGTTATTTAATGGTCAAATCACAGAATAGGTAGTTAGAGCTAATGAGCTATTATAGTAACCATTAATATTAAAGGTGAGTCTTTGCTGTCCAAGCAATCATCAGACTGTCGGGAAGGGTCAGCTTCCATTCCTCCTTGGAAAGGGCTCATCCTCAGTGTTTCTGTCTTGCCATCTTATGACTCCCTCTTTTTATGTGAGGATTTAATACCTTTGCATGTCTGTATTTTTCCTCTTGAATCCTTGTGCAGCTAACTACTGCTGTCTCAACAGTCTTACCTCTTTCTGCAGTCTTACCTTTCTTATTTGGCTATCTCTGATTTCTAGACTTCACAACTCCTTCTCACAATTTAGCCTTTCCTCAGAGAGTTGAGCCAAAGTTACCTAGCTATCTTGAATCAAAACCAAAACTTAGCTCAAATGCAGTTGAACCTCTGGAAGGAGTTAAATCCCCGTTTCCTGAAACAGTTAACAGTTAACAAACAGTGCCACTCTTACTTCCCCCAGAAGGAGAAATATTGTTTTAGACGTGCAAATATCTTTCAACCTGTGGTCTCAGGTACCCATTCTCCGGTGTTACACAGAAAATTGCACCAAAATTCCTGCAGATTTTCAATCACAAACTGAGGTTTTTCTATTCTGCCATCCATCCATTTCTCAGGCTCTTGCTTCCACCCACTTTCTCTAAAATGCCAGTGAGCAAACAATACAATTTAATACAGCTCAAATCATCAGTAACATATGAAGCAAGCACCAGAACAGTCTCATGTAACAGTGAAAGTAATTTCACTTTCCTTAGGTCATACTCAGGTCTTCCTTCCAGGCTCTGCTCTCCCCACACATAAGTTCTCTATGAAATTGAGGGGTTAATGGGGGCTATGCTGTGGCAGGGGACCTTTACTGAGTGCAAAAAATGGAGCTGGCTTTTAAAACCATAAAGGAATGTATACTGTCTGTCCCAGGGAGTCACTTTTTCCTTGATAGCATAGCACAGTTCTGCATGAATTCTACTTATCTTTCTCTCTCTTCACAGAGCAAGGAAGCAGAGCAAATGAGCCAGAGAAACTCAGCCAGTCTGGGGAATTTTAAAAATTCTTTTTGAGATAAAGATTTTCAGTGCCCACAGTTTTATGTGTGCTAAGAAGCTTTGCTAACAACTGAGTGCTGAAGCATGACCTGCATGTGCCTTTTAGGTCATCAGAGCCAGAATGATCTCAACCCATTTAGCTTTCAGGTTATACTTTGGTCAAGTGAATACTTTGAAGTCATTTCAGCTAAGAAGGTTAAAGGTTGACATTTGCAGTTATGACTTGTGTGTGCCAGCTTTACACTCCTATCAGTATCACAAATCCAGTTTCCAAGTTTTCACCATAAGAAATTGAACACATTTGTAAAACTTTGGAGATAATTATTTTTAATGTATTTTTTACTCTTCAGTTTCCCTCACACACTTCCTTTGCTTTTGTGCTTTTAAATCAGTTATAGATAACTTCTGTAAACAGATAATTATTGATATTATATTTTAATTTCAACTATTTTAGTGTGATATGCCTAATTTCATCTGAAAGATGCATATTATTTTCATCATTTTATCATCTATGCATAGAAATCTTATTCTAGTGAGACCTTACAGTATATAATATGCAGTAATTAGAAAACCACTTAAGAAAACAAATTTTAAAAATATTTCTTAAAATCCCAAATTAATTATGTGTTCACACAAAGATCATTCAGACTAGTTGGGACCAGTCTAGTGATAAGTGACAAATGAAATTATATTGCAGCCTTTCACTGGTGTATGTAAAACAGAGTAACACAGAAGCTGTAATATTCAATGTTATATGGCACTGACAACTCTTATAGTAAGATTTTTGTCTTTTTTTTTAATTCAGACAAGATAAATTGTTCACTCTTTATTGAAGGTATAAAAATCATTAAAAGAATGACAAACTATAATGCTCTTTTATGCTTTTTCCTTCCTTTCTATGTCATAATAATGTTATTTAATTTACTTTTGAAATTGGGAAAGTATTTTTTTAGGGATGACACGTGGGTAATTCTGTAGTATCAGACCCATGAAACATTTTCACACCTATATATGTTTATTTCAGGACATTTATAACCGTTCTAAATCAAGCACTAACAAAGCTCTATTCATGTACACTAGAATGCATAATAAGAACTGATTACAAAATGTAGTAGAAGTATAGTAGATTATGTTTGGCAAGAAATAGAAAATACTTAAACATAATGAAAATTATTTAGCAGGTTTTTATGTATCACTTGTCACTCAAGACAAAGCAAAGGCTAGGAAAGCCTTCTAGCTTCCTCCAATCTGTGTTTTAAACTCATTAACAAAAGAGAAGACAAAGAAAGAATGAACCTGAGTGCTGTCTGAAGTCCTTAGCCTGCTCACTGAGGTGCATTTGTGTGTTTGTACATATTTGCCTCTGTGTGTGCCTATAAACTACATATGAACACTTTGACATGACTGACTTTTTGGAATACTAGAAAGGGTATTTACTGGAAAAACGGTCTAGTCATTTACTATTGCTATAGATTTTGCAATTTTCTTACAAATTCTGACTGTTAAAAGAGGGAAGCCGGGAAGTCAGTTTGTCAGATTTCTGTCTGCTGCTGAAGATTGTGATGAGAGATTTCCACTAGGTCAGGAAGTTTGAACATGCACCATACTAGTGATGACCTATGCCATGCTGCTGGTGCTTTTCATTAGGCTGCCTAAAAGCAGTTTCTTTCAATCCAGAAACTGTACAGGTGAGTATATGCTTAAAGCTAAAATGTACATGAGTTCAGCTATTCTTTAACTTCAAAACCTTGTCCTTCCAAGTTAGGTTTTGAGGTACATCGACATTGTGGACATCATTTTACACTAATTACTCCTTGTGTTTGTAATATCTTATTTTTATCTTTTTTTTTTCCCTCAATTGAAAGGAAAAAAAAAAAAAAAAAGAACACAAAAGACAGCTAAATTACTGTGTTTTACCTCTGTCACCTTCTTCACTTTCTTTTTCTCCTCTTCTCAGTAAGGCAGCAAAATCCAATAAATACATGATGAGCTGTATTCAAACATAATGACCAGTTTATCTACACAAGAAAATTTGCATTCTTACTTATAATATTATCCCTGGCTTGTTCATTGGAGCTGTTTGTAAAGAAATTGGCTTGGTTTTCTGACTGTACTTTCACTCAGCTAAGGACCATTAACAGAGCAGTATAAGAGGGTGTGCATTTTGAATAATCATAAGAATTCATATTTTGCTACCTTTACACAAACCGAGAAGCAGTCAAGTAAAACAATACTGTCTGGACTTCCAGAAAAGTTTAAAAGCCATGGGGTTTATGTTGCTTAGCTAATTTCAGTCAATCCTTGTGTAACCTTTGCTGCATTCTGTCAAATATTTCTGTGACTTAGAATTGAAATATAACTTGATTATGCCCCCTCCTTTATAATGAACTACACAAAATTTAGGAATTTGAGCTAGATGGTACTAATACATAAGCTTTATCTGATACATGCAGATGATAATTCAATGGGCCACATGTCATTCTAAAACAAGACAGTATGACTGTATGCAGAACCCAGAAAACTTCATGTCTTAAGAGTGCAAAAAAAAAAAAAGGCAAATAAATATCTGGAAAAAATTTACCCTTGGCTGTACACCAATATCTGATACCTTCTGCAGCATAACATGAACACTGATTAATCTGTGTACCTATGCTGTTGATTAAGGCTCTTTTCTGAAGATCGGTAGCCCCAAATGACTTTCTGTAGTGGAACAAGATTAATTCTTAGCAGACAGTATCAGGTCACATATAATAAATGTGATGGCGATGAGGCACTGTAAGACAGCAGGAGTATCATCTTTCTCATCAGTGCTGACAGCCCATCTATGTGCATTTTTGCTTCATCTGAACTTAAAATCAGCACATAGGTGATGGAAGATTTTACCTCAGTGATTTTTTTTTTTTGTATTCTGAAATAGTTACAATGCCTATTTTAGTGTGTTGGTTTTGGTTTTTGCTGCATCTCCTTTTCAAATTCATGAACTCCTATTAGCACTGGCCTTTACCTTACTCAGGGGTGAGCACTGGTAGCTTCAGGAAACTGGCTATTTAAAGTTCGAGTTGAAAGAATTTTTTTGATCTTAGATGTGTAACTTGTGTAGAGCTTAATTTTGAAATAGAGTTTGCTGAGAAAGCAGGCAACAAATTTGTTAAACCTGTAGGAGCCCTGCACAAAAGTCAGCAATGATTTATATGAAAGTCTACTGTTACAGTCACAATTACTTAGTATAATATTGAAGACAGCCGCCTTTTTCTGGAAAACTACTTATAGAAAAATGGTACTAGAAGTACAATGGATGCCATCCGTGTCAATAACAGTATTTCTAATTTAGAATTACTGAAAACATGCCTTCCCTAAAAAAATCCTAAAACGTAGAATCCCTGTGCCTTGTAACTCAAAGTCTGGGCTTTTATTTTCCAAAATTTTAGATATGCAACATGGGGCAAATATCATGTTTGCTTTTTATCACTGACATTTGATTTTCCCCTTCACCTTTTAACATGTAGCTTTGGAAACTTTAAAAATTGTATGTTTTTTTTCCTAACCTCAGTACAAAAGAGCAGAACTAGGGAGCCCACTACCAGCCAGTAGTCTTGCATCAGTTAATGCCACCTAGGGGCTCAAACCCAGCAGCTTCAGATTGTTACATCTTGAATGTACTGGGTTTAATGTTATTTGCAGATCTGCTCATAGAAAGCCACTTTTAATTTTTTTACTGTTTAGGTCAGGTCTGT
Source organism: Eulacestoma nigropectus (assembly GCA_013397775.1). Lineage (NCBI taxonomy): Eukaryota > Metazoa > Chordata > Aves > Passeriformes > Eulacestoma > Eulacestoma nigropectus. Next base: position 146,385 of record VZTE01006502.1, read on the forward strand.
AAAACAGAGATTGAAGTAAGAGTCAGGGTAAAATTTTACCAGTCTAAGCTTGTGAGGGAGAAACAATATACCAAGAAAATTCAAGTTCAAGGAAACTAAATCTTCAATAGAAGGTATTTTGCCTCAGCAGTCACCTCTGAAGAAATTCTCAGGGGTATGATGTTTACCTATGAGCTCCGCAGGGAGAATCCCTTTAATCAGATAATTTATACTTCTATTCTCAGCTCTATGGCTTTCAGACCACTAGCAGAGCAATGTGACTCTGTTCAGAAGACATTCTTGATTTCCAGGTGTGTTTTACAGAAAATGATCTCTGAGGCTATGGAGAAATGCAAATTTCTTTCTAAAATGCTCTGAAATATCCTTTTTTTTCTTCCTAGAGGTGATGTCTGATGTCCAGCACACAAGGATTCAAACACTGCAAATGTCTGTAAATATCACAACAACAACCTCTTGGCAAAACAACAGAAGCAGAATTCCATTCTACAATTTACTAAATTCCCAAATGTCACCATGAAAACACACAGACCCAGAAAGCATAATTTGCGTTTTATAGTGGGTAAATAAAGTATGAAGTGTGACATTTATGAAGAAGCCATTGTGATGCAACATTTTGCTGTTCATAAAATCTTGCAAACTAGATTCTGGTGTCAGAAAGTAGTAATTTTAATACATCAACCTTTCTGATAAGCAACATGAAAATTACCTCTCAAAGACTAGTAACAAAATTATGAGAGCATTACTTATATAAAAAAAAGGGACTGACCCAAGACACACTTAAATCAATGAGTGCTTTTTGATTAACTTGATCAAGTTTTTTGATAAGGCCTGTCCTGTTTGAAGCATAAATAATTTTTGCTTCCATGTTAGTGTTGCTAATCCACAAAAACTAATTTTTGTCTACGACGAACTGCAATTTACCTAATACTGGTGATTGTTATTCTACTTTTTTATATTTTTTGTTCTAGCAGATGTTTATGTGTCTCTGTATACAAAACTGCTAAATTTTTCCTTTTTTTTTTTTTTAAGAGATTAAAATAATAGCGACAAAGAATTTCCTAGTAGAAAATATGAATGACTTTCATCATTATGAGTCTTGGATTTGAGATACCTTCATGTTCTTATTATTGACTTAGAAAGGTTTTTGGTCCCATAATAGGTCAGGATAAATAAAAAAAGGTGGTTTAGTGATCAAGTTTTGTGTTGGAGATTTGTGTTTCTATTACTCCTCTAACGTTGATTGCTACAGAGAAGAAACTAGGGCAATATTCAGGACATAATGCCCAGACAAGTGTTTGGATACACACCATCATAGCAGTGCACAATTTTAGTATAACTACTACATCTCTGTGAAGTTAGTACAGACCAAAACTTATGTGTACAACAGATATGTGGGGATTTGCCAGAAATTGTAATAAATAAAATCCCAGATCCAGGTCCCTCCTTCTTGTCTTTCTGTCGGTAAGTGCTAGGTTTCAGTTCACAACAGAGGCTGAATGACTTTGTTGTGCCGATCACAGTTCCACAGTTTAGCTTATACCTCCCCTCTTTTGTTCATCGCATGACACATTTTTAATATCACAAATAAGATACTATGATAAGAACACACACAGGCAATCTGGCAAAAATTATAATAATAAATTTGTCTTTTAACTTCAAACTGATAAACTAATAAACATAGATGGCATTTTTACCTATATCTAGCATACAGGTAACGTAGGAAAATATATTTGGAAGACAGAAGATATACAAGTTGTTGCCTAAAGGAGACTTTAAGCAGGAATTTCTAACCCAGCTGAGGACAATATCACTGAGAAATCTCAGCCAAAAACCTGATTGTCTAAAGAAATTTTTTTGCTGCTAGAGAATGGCCTGGACTGCTTAGATAAAGGTCACATAGTTTCCTAAATTGAAAGTGTTTTTCTAAATGCTTTACAGTCTTGGTTGTTTTTCTTCTAACTGAAAAAAACTTCATGATTTCATGACTGAAGACAGTCTGCAGAACAGCCCAATAGAGAGTGTTAATGCTTTTAAAATACAAGACTGCTGTCAATAAAACCTGTGTCAACATGGTTAGGTCATTGATAGGTAGCATAATTCAAAGGCAACTGCATGTAAGGAAAAAAGGTGAATATGAATCTGGTTTACTTTAAAGAGTAAATCTATCAGTATTTTATATAGACAAAATGTCACACAGTATTAATAGTACACAAGAACTATTCTGTAGTTTCCAAGAAAAAAATTGAGCAGAGTTGGGGAGGGGAAAAATTAAGACATTTTTGCATAGATTGTAAGATATTCGGAAGGCTTTTGAAATGCTGTTGGCATTCTAGGTTATGGTCATAACAAAAACTGAGATCCTGCTCAGTTTTAGGAACACTGAACATCCCATGAATAAAGTACTTTACCTATTTACTCAGAGAATGCACTGTGTGGAGAGAAGACAATGGAAATTTTCCTTGTATTTTCTAATTCTCCACTGAATTCCACTTGGGATATGTGATGGTTTAATCCCAGCTTGGCCACTAAGCTTCACACAGCCACTTGCTCACTCCCAACTGGTGAGATCGGGAAGAGAATTCTAAGAATAAAATTAGAAAACTCATGGGTTTGGGTAAAGACAAGCAAACAAGTAACTAGAAGAGTGAAATTAAATGTATCTTTGTTCAGTATTATTTTGCCTATTTTTAAAAGAAAAAAAAGTCTATTTTGAATAATATTTTTCAAAACCAGTACTTTAGCTCTGTTTACTTTTGTTTATTTTTCTGTCTTCCATTGCAGTCTCTCTCACATGCTACCAGAAGATTTCTCTGCATAATTCATTTTGCTTTTAAATACACATACCTATTTTCATTCTTTCTTAAGGGTGATTCATAATCTTTGTCAGAGGTGTCAGTGTGTAAGAATAGGCATTGACTCCTTCAATGCCCCTGAGATCTACTTAAAACACTTCTTACTGAGCTCAGAATCTGATATGTGAAATATCACCTCCTTTTATCTATGATTCATATTCTTTTGTAATTTAGTATTTTACTCTTTGTGTGGAAATATTGTTTATTATATGGTTATGTGGAGAAACATATGCATATGATACTAATAAAATAGGGCCATGAATAGATCCTTTACACTCTTAGTCTAGAAGGCCCTCTTGAACGTCATTATAATAGTAGTATTTTAAGAGCCAGATAACTTATTCTGTGTTGTTCTAAAATAAATGCTGAAATTCTTCAGATGAAATAATATTCCAGCAGAAAGTGGAAACTGTCAGACACTTCAGGTGATGACCGCTAATTCATAAGCCTCAGTAGATAGTCAGAGACAAGACATTATGTTTCACTCTTTAGAAAAAAGCTTTCCAACACTATGGTTTTGATTAAGTCTCTAAAAACCATTAAATGAAATAAATAAAAAGACTTGTCATCTACCAGTATGCATAGAATTCAAAATACCAAACACAGGACAAACTGAATTTGACATTAGAAAAAAACTGAGTGTGACAGCTGCAGCAGTTACATCTTGTGGAAGGATGTGTGTGCTTGCAAAGACTTTACATCAGGTCTTGGTTGGGAGCTGGCATTTTCAAAGGTCATGAAGCTCCTTAGCACCATTCAATTACTGCACAAAGGGTACCACTGACAGTTTTAGCACTGTGGTTAAATTAGCTGAGTATTATCTGAGACAATCAAACTTTTGACAAGAATGGTAGGATAATATCTCTATATCAACAAAATACCTCAAATATAATACCCATCTTACCCCTCCCTTCTTTATTTTTGAATGACAAGAGAATTATTTAGTTGACCTGTAGCTTGTGAAGATATCAACACTCTCAGCCTGACAATTGTACAAATAAAGATAAGGCAAAAACCTTTGATTTTATCAGTTTTTGATTTTGTTCTTTATTTTAGGTTCTAACTGAACAGTCTAAATCATTAACATACTGTTCAAACTCTATTGACATGGTTATACTGCTTAAAACAGACCAACATTGTTCTGTTGTTTGCAAGTGCATCTGCTTTGTTGTGTCGTGACAAACAGGTTAGATGAAACTGGAATCATAGAATCATGAAGGCTGGAAAAGTTCTTTAGGATCAAATCCAGCTGTTGACCCAACACTGCCAAGCCTACCACTAAATTATGTCTTTAAGTCTACATTCCTTTTAAATAGTCCCCAGGATGATCACTCAATGACTTCTCTGGGGACCCAGTTTCAAGGCTTGACATCCCTTTCGGTGAAGAAATTTTTTCTAATATCCAATCTAAACCTCCCCTGGTGCAATTTAAGACCATTTTCCCTTATGCTATTGCTTTTTACTTGGGAAAAGGAGACTGACTCCTACCTCACTACAACCTCTTCTCAGGTAGTTGTACATAGCAATAAGTTCCCCCTAGGTTTCCTTTTCTCCAGGCTTAACAACTTCAACTCCCTCAGTTGCTTCCCATAGGATTTGTGCTGGTGACATTTTTCCAGCCTTAATGATTCTATGAATCCTTTATACCTGAGGGGCCTTTCCCAGGGACAGTAGGATGTCATTCTAATAATGTAGCATTCTTTCAGTCTCCCTGATACTCCTGAACCTACTCACCTCCTTCTGGAGCTGTCACTAACCGGAGGAGTTCCTGCACCTGGGCACACCTCCCACAGGGGTGCTCACAGCTGCTGGCCTGTCCTGGTGTAGGAGCAGGGCACACCCTGCAGCTGGCACTGGGGTGTGCCCTGCGTGTTCCCACTGGAGCTGTCTGCAAAGCTGCATCAGTGGCAGAGTTGTAGAGCTCAGAAATGCAGTGGCTTCTGCCAGGTGGTTACCATGGCTCCTTGGTTGAGCTGGCAGAGCTTCAGCACCCTTTATGTATACTCTTCCGTAGGAAGTCCTATAGAAAGTGCTGCCCCACAACCCTGGCTGACATACCATGCTCTCGCTGTCTGCCCTGGTCCCTAGCACTCCCAAGGGTCTTCTTTGACATGCGGGGATTGTGGATTTTGTTGCCCACCACTGCACCTTGCCTCACATCTTGTGAGGCACTATTGCATGAACCATTGGCTCCTGATCAATCTCTCCACTCACCTGAGGTTCCTCTAGTTCAGGAAATCCCCTTGTGCACCGCACTACGCCACCCTACTGCAGGTCATGCCAGCACCAGTGCTGCTCTCTTCATAATTTTGGTCTTTATGATTGTTTACTTGTGCGTACATTCTTGCACCATGCATTGAAGGGACATAGGGAGGCCTAGATAAGTCTTTTTAGAGTTGATGGTAAACATAACACCATAATGCAGTTACAGCTTATGGGTATTCACACAACCACACTTGCTTCCTGTAATTAAGTATGTACACGTGTTTCTAAGATATATGCATGCACACTTACAAGTCCCTATACAATACAAATTATAATCAACACCTTGAAACTGAGGAGAGCAATTTGTCAGCTCTTCTGCACAGTGCACAAGTATAGCGTTAATCCCTTGTCTTGGCAAATTTTCTCCTTATTTCTGATGTTTTCTATTTTCAGTAAAGATTTTTTTTAATATGTGTTTCTAATGTTTTTAAAACTCCCTTATTAATTTCAGTATAACAGTACAGAATCCAACCCCAAATATACACACACATTGAGGGTAGGATAGAGCATTTTCATAGGGTTTATATTAATGAACCTAGCTATTACAAATACTTAGCTAGATGTTTTTCAATATTTTATACTCTTGAAAGCAAAAAGTCATAGTGTTGGACTGGACTCCCTGAAGTTAAAATAAATTGAAATTATATTACAGTAAAACATCTCTGTCCATTATAAATTCCTTTCCTTTTAAATATTCTCTCTCAAATTCTCAGAAACCATTGATGAACGAAATCTTCTGTTTTGTAGCAGTAGTTTCTATTCAGTTATAAATTCAGCCTCCTTTTTTTTTTTTTTCTACGTCCTTTCCACATTTTGCCCTTCCTATCCATATTTTAGATATCTGGAAATCATGAAAAGATGAATATGCATTTCATTTCACTATTCACAGTTTAGGTTTTGCTGCACATAGAAATGTGTCAGCTTCATTCATGAACAATGATCTGGGGCTACTGAAGAATCTGAGACTTTCATCAAGACTTTCATGAAGATAAAATGTAGTGGCTTAGCATCTATGTGAATTCTACTTTTTGTTGTGTTTAAACAGATTAAGGCTCAAATTTATTAGGTGTCACAGACATCACCTTTGGCTTTCTGGAAGCTCCGCCTTGAATTTGAGTCTTTTTATCACAATTGGTAAAGTAAACCTTGTTGATATGAGGCTGTATTCTCTATAGTGATTCTGATGTTTCAGAATATCCTTAGTGAGGATAAAAATTGTATATTTTGCTAAGAAAACAAGTCAGAAGTATGAAAAAATATAAGTATTAAAACCATTAAACTATAGAAAATTATATCAAGGTACGTGAGCTAAAACTTTGCTCTAAAAAATAAAGACTATTGACATGATTTTTGCTAAAACTTTCAAACTACTATTTGCATAATACTGCTTTCTTAGTCAATGAAAGTATGAAATGTAAGTTTTTACATTCATTTAAAACATAAGTTATTAGTAGCACTACAGCACTTTTTGTGTTATGGACTCTTTCACTGCTGTTATTATGCAACTTGAAATAAAATACATATATTCCTTTCTTAAACTTTGTGCCAATTTGCTGTCATGCTGTGCCAAAGTATCCAAATCTCAATAGTTCCTGACCAATACAGATGTGCATTAATGTCCCAGGAAGCAGAACAAAAAATTTTTCATTCAGTAATATTTCTAAGCATAAGAAAGACCTACAGTATCTCTTACAGATAAAATATTTGTGAAGCTCCAGTGATCATTTGGATAAAGTATTTAGTTTCTTGCTAGATATCTTGTAATTATCCCCTGAAGCTCATCATATCCAGAAACTGAATATTCAGAGTTGAACATCAAGTATTTTCAAGGGGTCAGCTTGCATATGGCATTGGACATAGATAGATAATCAGTAAGAAAAATATTTTGAAGGAAAAAGTAAGTTTGAGGAAATAGACACACCACCATGTGTTTTACTGGTCCCAGAGTGAGGGAGGCAGGTACAATTGCAGTAGAGATATAAATACAGCATGTTTGGTCCAAAATGGCCTAGCTCTTGGAATTTGTGGTGTTCTGATACACCTTTCTGAAAGGTATTCTGTTCTGGAAGACAGAAGATATTACTGTGACAGGATACACTATAGTAGCAGTGTACGAGCAAGAAATGCAGGAGGTGAAAGGAAATAAACCGTCCAGAAACAATAGTAATGCAGTGTGCCAGGATAAGATGCTTATGCTCAGATAGTCAAATTCTCCACCCACCTTTCTAATAAATGTTGAGAATTTTAATAGATGGCAAGACCAGAGGAACTGGGGTTTTGAACAGTAATGTTGCTGATAAGGTCAATTGGCAGTCAATCACAATACATTGAGGTTCTTATGCACAAGTACTCAAAAGATAACATAAATTCATGTTCCATATTTTTTAACAATGATCTCAAACCCCAGTGTATGTATATAACTCCAGACAATTTGCTCATACCAGTGTTAAACAGTCTGATAAATACTTCATGTTTAATGAGAATCGTAGAGGTTCTGAGTTTGAAGAGACATGTCCGATCTCGATTGAATTGGCCATGATGTTTTTTGAGTACCAGGATGAATCATAAGTCTTAATTGTTGAAAACGAAGCAAATTTAGCTTAAGAATTTTGATTGTCCCAGGCACAACATTGGGACTTCTGTTCTTATTACATGATTGATAAACTATATGTTATGTGAAAATTAAGAAAGTATAGCCAGTTTAAATACATATTCTGCACATGCTCAGGACTGTTAGGAAAATATGCTCAGTAGTTGTTTTCCAGAAATTCTGAGAACCCACTCTGCTAGATATTTGGAAAAATGCCCAGTTACAGGAAAAAGACAATCCTGTAAGACTGTCTTGAGGGGTATGGAGTTTAGTGATATACAAGAAATCTCATTATATGGGAAAAGCAGTAATGCTAAGTGGCCAAGGACTCTTGAAGGATTTTGCAAGTGGTAGAGGATTGGGTCTGGTTCCTTAAAAGTGAAATTATTGGGAGCATCTAAAGAATTATGGATTTTGCACTGAGTATCAGACGTTTTCATAGCATGAAACCAAAGCATGATTTTCTAATAAAATCTAGCTTAAAAGAGAAAAAAACTATGTAGGGATGAATAAAATCCCATTTTATTAGATTTCAAAGTTATTTTACTGAACGTTGCCATAAACCATGTCATGATTTTATTGGCTTTTTATTGCAGGATTTTGGTAGTGCTGGGGTTACAGGGGTGACTTCTGTGACAAGCTTCTAGAAATTTCCACCATGTTTGATGGGGCCAGTGTCAGCCATCTCCAAGACAGACCTGCTGGCCAAAGCTAAGCCCATCAGCAATAGTGCCTCTGTTAATGCCTTTGGGATAACATAAATAAAAAGAGGAGCAATTGCAGACAGAGAAAAGATTGTGAAGAGTCATCTCCCTGACACAACATGTGATAAACTGACTACGATTCCCATTCCTTGGCCCCTGCACCACTGAGGGGAAGAGGTAGAGAATTTGGGGCCTAAGGTTACCTCAAGAAGAAGGGAGAGGTGGGGGGAAGGTGTTTTAAGATTTCCTTTTATCTCTCATTGTCCTACCTTTGTTTGACTTGTAAGCTATTAAACAGATTTCCGCAAGTTGTCTATTTTAGCTGCCTTGATAATCAGAAGTAATTGCTCCCTGTCCTTATCTTGACCCACGAGCCTTTTGTTACATTTTCTCTACTATGTTGAGCTCAAGAGAAGGGTGATAGAGCGGCTTTGGTGGGTACCTGGCATCCAGCCAGGGTCAACCCACCTGTCCTAGTTTCCACTGAGATAGAGTTAATTTTCTTCCTCGTAGCTGGTACAGTGCTGTCTTGCATTTAGTATGAGATAAATGTTGATAACACACTGACATTTTGGTTGTTGCTAAGTAGTGCTTACCCTAAGTCACGGACTTTTCAGTTCCCCATGGTCTGCCACTGCACAAGAAGGTGGAGGAAGCATAAGTGGGACAGCAGACCTGAATTGGCCAAATGGGTATTCCATACCATAGAATGTCATGCCCAGTATATGAACTGGTGTAATTTGACTGGAAGAGTCAGCTGCTGCCTGGGGATTGGCTGAGTATC
>VZTE01006502.1:164748-196513 GCA_013397775.1 Eulacestoma nigropectus
GACAAGAACTGAGATATTCTAATGGCATGATGTTGCTTCCCAGTAAAGTCATTAAGCCCATAAGAATACTCCAAGTCTTTTTATATTAGGAGAAATTTTAAGTGATTCCTTAAGGAGCTGACTATACAAATAACAGTGCTAGCTTACTTCATTAGAGTTCATCCTATTCAGCATAATTTATTTTATATCAAAGTTACTCTTGGTTAGAAAGATAGATAACACACTTCAATTAATCTCTTCCTAATATAGCAAGATGAATATGGTATAGCATGCTTTACAAGACATTTATCTTCAGGAGGTGTCTACTCTGTCTTCTGTGATAAAGAATTAATAATGTGACATAAAGCAGATAATTGACTTGCCTTAGATAAAATAGATGTTCATACATTGTTGTGAGGTTATGGGAATTTATGCCTTGATGATTGTTAAATAAAAAATAAAACACCTTAAGTTTGGAAGAGCGAGGAGAAAAATGCAAGAGGAGCTCAAGGGCTTGAGGGTGGGTGGAATGAAAGAAAGGACTGGCAACAATCAAAGGATGATAGATGAAATAGGTTTCATGCACTCCTACACGAAGCTTCTTTCTTCAATGCATCTTGATACTTCTGTATTGAAGTGTTCTTCACTTCCTGTATCCACCTTTGAGGATCATAGTAGCCCTAGAAACAGGAGAAGTGATACATTTTACTGAATAGCATGAACAGCAGAATTTAGTGAGCCATATACCTCAAGATTGTAACTCTAAACCAGGTGAGGGTTGCATGTTAAAAGCAGATGTCATAAGGGGAGTACTGGTGTGCAGTTTTCATAAGCAGTTGGCTGTACTTGGGGTTGGGCGAAAGCCATCTCAGTTGTCTTGTAGCTGACAGCTTTTCACTTGTAAAAAAGGTATTGAGTCCCTTTTGAAAAAACTTTTTGGATTCCTTTTTGGGTTTTTTTGCTATAGTAGAATACAGGCCAGAAGGTTAAGGAAAAACAGGTCTGTCATGGAAATGTTTCGTTCCTCTCCTCTTGTTCTGAAATCCATCTCTAAGTGGCTATTGTCTCCTCTCTCGCTGTTGTCAAGGGCTGTAGTGCTTGGCCTCTTCTGTCAAGCAACTGTACTGAAAAACAGAAACAATTATCAATTCTGCTCTTTTGTTACTTCTATCAGGTTTATACTGCTTGTACGCCTCTGTATTTTGTAAATACTGGTTGGTTGCAGCACTGCTGTCCCAAAGCGGGTTTTTTCTTGGTTCTGTACAAAATCTTAATGTGTCATACTTACCAATAGATCTCTGAAAATAGTAACCAATCTGAAGTTTTGCATGAATCAGTATACTCCACTAGTTAAGCATAGCTTGTCACTTAGTGAATTTTTTTTTTCCATTTATTTTGATATCATGAGAGAATAATATTGAAAAATTTTGGTTTAAATATTTGGTGTCATAGAGGTGATGTCAAGAACATGTTAAAGTTCATGCTCATTATGATAATCCTAAATAGATGTTGTAATAACAGCAAATAGGTGTTTAAATAATCTAAAAAGTTTATGTTTTTTTCAATAAACCAGTACACTATATTTTATATACTAGTTTTGCTAGGGATTTTAAGGCATAACTATATTTTTCTGGCAGCTTGTAACTGTGGAAGGTCTTTTTCCTGGGGGGGAGCAGCCAATTGTATATGGCTGATGAAAAATCCAAAAATCTATAACAAATTGTGGTACAATTTTTTCATTTCACAAGTAAATAGATTTTATAGGGGACTATAATTTTTGCTTTACATGCAAACAACCTCATTGTAAATATTTAATTTTAATTCAGCCATGAAAGCTTGAATGCCAGCTCAATGACTATGTAAATTTTTTAGAGTCAGAAGTAGGAAGCACTAATTACTAGCCTTCATGCTTACAACTGACTTCAGAATTGTTCAATTCATTATGATGCTTTCACAATAAATCCCATTAGCAAAGAAGCTTGTCATTCAAACTGACATCGTGCATTTTATCCTGATTAAGACAGAGTCAAGAAAGCTGACCCAGCAATGAATCTCTGACCCTCTCCATGTTTAAAGGCCCTGGCAGTCCTCTGCTGGTAAAATCATCTGTGCTTTAAGACCGTGATTATGTAAGATTTCATGTATCTTCTTTCCCCTTGATTTCTACAAAATTCCAGTTTCACAGTACTGACTACCCATAAAAAGGTGATTGATCAAATTACTACAGTGTTCATTCTATGTACAGTCTTACAGAATGCAACTTGCCTGCTGTTAGAAAGTCAGTGCCTTTTGCTAACCGAAGTAACTGGCACCTTTTCCTCCACCTTTCACAACATCAGTCTCATTACTAGAGAGAGGCCATGGTATTGGTGATTTTCCCCTATCAGAAACAATATCTGAATCTGTGAAACGCTAGCAATGCTTATTATTTCTTTGATTTTCACACCCACCCCCCCGCCCCCAACTTCTAAATGGCTGATAAACTAAGATATATTACATCTTTGAGTCTCTTTCCTTCTACTGGCACCTGACTCCTTCAATGAAATTGCCACAAACACCTTTGACATTACTTCTGCATACTTGGGAGGAAAGAAATCTGACAAAAGGAAAAGTCCCTATAAAAATTAAAAAAAAAAAATTAAAAACTCAACAAAATGGGTAAGATAAAATATCTGGATTAATAATTTTTAACGACTACTTCTCTTGCACCAAATTTGAAGAATAATCTACATATCAAGTGACTTGAAAGTAATCAGGGTATAATAAAATATCAAGATGGCTTTAAAGAAAAAATCTTTAGTATTGGGTTTTGACAGTTCTTTTTAATTATTTTGAAGTTTTATAATAGATTTTAAACATGTTTTGAAGCTTTTCTCTGAAAACATAAGGACTAGACATTTAGTGTATTTTTAAATGCTCCTCTTATATAAACACCTTGTTTCAGTGAGCTGTTTTTAAGAAGAAGACCAAATATTTTAAGACCTACAGTATAATTATTAGAATTGTTGATATTGTAACTGGGTCCAAGTGTGGCACTCAGCTGATATCAAGTATGCAGCAAGTATACAATGTACATTAAATCAGTCGTGACAACACACAATGCACTTCAGTGTTAAAGAATGAGAGGTGTTTTCTGCATTTAAATGCAACATTGTTTGAAAATAATTGTTACCGCATAGAAGAGTTTCATCCCTACTCTCCCTCTCCCTAGTTCCTTTCTGCTCTCCCCACTTGAGACCTGTGATAGATATAAAGAAGCAGCATATTTTTCTTACTTTCAATTTAAATAGCACTACAAGAACTTAGAAGGAAAGAAAAAAAAACCTGTAGTGATGGTGTTCTGAGACAGAGGGTAGAATAATAAATTGTGTTGAGGAAATCAAAGTCATTGTCATGATAGTAAGAGACATCACTTCACTCTTTCTTCTTTCAATAAACTTTAGCACATGTCAAATTCCCTGAAACTTCTATTTGAGTTAAATTTTTGACTCTGTGCCAAACATCTGCCTTTTAATTCCAGCATTATCAGCTTACTAGCTAAATATTATCACAAACAGAAAGATCACCATCTGTGGTAATGTAATTCATAATAAAGATATGGTCAGAAAGGATGTGGAAAGAATCACTTGCTCTCATGATAATCCAATATAATGGGAACTAAACCATATACGATAATGTATTCAGTTTTTTGGAGGTGGAAATAAAATTTTCTCTGTTTTTTTTTCTTTTTCTTTTTTTTTTATTTTTTATTTTCACCCTCCACTTCATCTGATAAACCTCCCCAATGAAAAAAAAAAAAAAAAACACAAATAAAGAAACAATCAAAAGCTTACAACTCCCTCCCCCAAAAATCAAAATGCCCAAATCCATAACTCCAAAATATCTTTAAAACTGTGCGGTGTGGGGTTCGGATTTTTTGGGGGTTCTTTTTCCCATGTCTGTTTTACAAGGGGGAAAAAAAAAAATATATCAAGTTGTGGATATGTTTTTCAGAATCAAATTTCTGGGGTTTTTGTTAGTCATTTTCCCTTGTCCTTCATATAACTTAGAGGAATTTGTAGTTCTTTCAAGACACTGTTCACGTAGCACAGAGAATTGAACCATTTATTCATTTATTCATGATCCTGTTCACTCACTTCAGCCAGACAGCTATGCAGCCATTCTGTAACTGAAACCACAGTTTATGCACCATTGACTATTGCTGTAAGTTTGTGGCCACTGACTTGTATAAATTGAGGTCACACTTCATGGTCCTCCAATTTCCCCTCTGAAGTTGCTCCTGTGGCTGGGTGGCCTGTGGCTCTCAGTGGGTAGGGTGTGTTGGTCTACAACACGTCTGCTACTCTACTTTCTGCGCACTTGGTCCGTATTCAGACCTTGTGAAACAAGCTGACGGTTCGTTGCCAAGGAGCAGCTGCAAAAGTATTCAGTTCAAAGGATACTGGTAAAAACAACTGCAACTCCTTTTCAGTCTCATTAGAGCTGCTCTCTTTTTGACTCCAGTTCAAGCTAAGTTGTATGAAGAATTACCAGCTGTGCAGCATTGATTTGAGCTGTAATAATGTGCTTAAAGATTCTCTTCCAAAACTAAGATGAAAGCTGAGTATTTTTGCCAGTTTCAATGGCAGCAGTTATTGTGGTTGTCCATAGGATAAAGGTGAAAAGTTCAGTTCTCTTTTTTCTTCCAAATCCCTATCAAAACTTTTATGTCAGTTGTGCAGAATCATGGTGTCCTTTCTTCCTTCCCATTAGAAATACTATTCAATTCCTGCATGCTCATGTGTATGTTCAAACTATGACATACCTCAGGAAAGCCGCTAACTTATAAACTAGGATTTAATGTAGCATTAATTTTACAGTAAAGTCATTAGTTGTAGGTGAATTACACCAGGAGTTCTGTTTACACAGTGAAACATTGGTTGAAGAGGTCATTTCAATGCAACATATGCTTCTTTTTTGCTTTGCCCTAATCCTCATTATTTCAAGTATCACTGTTCCAGAAAGAGTGGCTAAGTACATTTCAGTTGGTAGCTGTGTGTACTGTTCTTGAACATAAGTGACTGCTTGCTTACAAATCGACTATTTCTAGGTCTCTGGGATAGAAAGTCCCATTGTACTCCCAAGATACAGCTCCAGCTACAAATATTGCTCTTGCAAGATTGAAATTCCACTTGTCCTCACAGCAAATGATGTCATGCCTTTACATGAAGGATGCCAGACTGTATTTTTAGCTCAGTATTGATCACACGAAGGTGTTATAAATGTTACATGGGAGTACATGGTCATGGATTCCTACATGGCAGGTAACAGCATGCCCTTGTAAACACAGGGTGTACCCTGGCTTTTCCCTTTGTGCATACAATCTAATTCACATTGGGTCTTACCTTGGTGTTTCTGAGGATGAACAGTATGGAATTTAACATAAATCTTGGCCTCAAGGTCGCTTACACTCTGCCATGTAGATTTACTCAGTAGGTACTGCAACTCAGGTTTTACAATAGTCAGGATTTTGATCAGTTGCATATGTGCTGGCTTTTCTGGAAATGCCTCTATCAATAGAGGAAGTGGTAATGCTTAAGCAATTAGCTCTATTTAGGCTCTGTTATGAACCCACTCCGACAGTGCTTAATCAATATATTTTGATGGTTCGGAATTTAATGCTTTGGAATTCCATGAGAAATTCCATGAGAAATTCTTCAACAGCAATTCTTAGTTATGATTCAAGAAAAGTAAAAACAAAACAAAGGCCTAGTCTTTCTAAGAGATGGAAATTTAATTTTCAGAAAAGCTCTAATAAGCAGTGGCATTAGTTTAGTTTATGAAAAAAATATAGTCCTTCTTGAAGAGCAGTATTTTTCCATACTTCAAAATTTGCTTGCTTAGTTTGGTTAATACAGCCTCTGTTTCACAAGGGAACTTGATATCTCTGTTCTTCTACCATGTCTGGCCTCAGTAAGAGACCTTTTCTGTTATGCTGAAGCAACAGATCACGAGTGGATCCAAGACCCTCTTGGATACCTCTACCTGAAAGGACACCAAAAAGAAGCTTAGATTTCCCAGAAAACTGTTTTGTACATAGCATGAGTTAGTAAATATATCACAGATTGTCTGCTGGCTGCAAAAGGAGATGCACTAATTGTACTATGGAGCAGGATGTGGAGTGGAATATGAAAGACAGTTTTATGGTTGCTTTTTCTTTTTGATTTTGCCTGTTTGGGACTATTGTCTTTTGGGATCAAGAAGGAGTGGGACAGGATTTTTCAAGTGGTGTTTGTTTTGCTGTGGAGAGACAGGCTAATTATTCCAGTTACTACTGAAGGGAAGCTGGGGAGACTGAGAGCTGAACAGGTCCCTTACTTTGTAAGGGGATAACACCATGTTGGAAACAGTTCCTGGCATAGAAAAGTCTACCTACCTGTTTTCCTTTGTTAATTCTGTCTGACTCATGCTTTTGTTCTAACTGTTGCATTGAGGTAACATCTTGTTACATTTTTATTTTTTTACTTGTTCTTAAAAATATTTAGTAGATATATGGTAAATCTTTTGGTCAAGGTAACCTGTAACAGCGCAAAACTGGAATTGAATTATCTAGTTCTCTTTGTGGTCTGAAAGACACAAGAATCTTATATAAGTCCAAATCCTGCTGCCTTGGTTTCCCCGTCTGTCAAATGCAAATGAGATGTATTGGAAAGATGTCTCATAAAAACACTATGATGATTTGAAAATGAGCATCCAGTGCAAGCACAAGATAGAAATTTTGAGGAAGACATAGGCATAAAAAAAAGAAATTGTAAAGATGCCAAACAGAATTACATACTCCCCATCTTCTCCAAAAGTAATTTGTCTTATATTCCACTACTTTCTCATAGATCTATTTTTCTTATTTTTCTTTTCATTCCTCTCCAGGTACCTTGAAAAAGCAGCTGTTTCTAGGTTTCGACAAGGCAGAGATGGTACCAACTACAAATTCTGACACATTTTACGTGTTGATACTGTATGTTTGCCAAGACAATCACTTCAGCTGCACTGTGCAGTTTAAGGTCTCTGCAGGGTATCTGTTTTTGTTTTATTCTCAAAAGCGTTTTAAACTTGATTTCCTATGGCACTAAGTTTATCTGCTCGTAGTTTATCTATCAATAATTTTTGAACCAGATTGAAAGATGTGTAAGCAGATTGTAACCAGATTTTAGATGTGATTGGAACATATTCCCTTTCCCTCATCAATTAGTTCTACCTGTGAGGGAAAGGCAAGCAGCTATTAACATCGTCAACTAGCTGTTTCCAAACGCTCGACTTCTATGATGAGTTCAGAGAGAAGTCCATGCTTCCAACAGGGTATGGTATGATTCTTTCTGGCAGCAATGTTCTTCCTTGTCTCTGGGGATGAAGACTTAATGCTAAAGCAATTGAAAGGAAGGATAAGGAAGTAGATGCATATGGGTAAACTAGTTTGATCAATTGAATGGCTCTTTATCATTTCTGTCAAATATTTCCACTCTCTATATTCTGTTTTTATGATAGATTTGAGATCTTTTCCACCCTTTAGAGCTCTGGTTTTTCATAGTCTTTACTTTCAAAAGGTCTCCATTTCCATCCTCAATCTTTGTCACATTTGAATGAGTTTCCACATCTCCACTTAGGTTCAATACCTGATAATTTTTTTCTGTCATTTTGTGAAAATCAAAATTGCATCTATTGTACAATCTGACCAATGTTTTTTTGCAAACTGGTCACGTCCCTAACTATTTCTAAAATGCATCATGGGTATTTTTAGGCAAAAGAAATCCAGTACAGACTTTATTGGAAATGTTTGGGGGTTTTGGCAGAAATCTTGAACCCGATAAGCTTTGAACAAATCTGATTTTTTTTTTCTACCAACAACTGAATCAGCTGAAGCCTTACTAACAACTTCTTCCAGGCTTGCAAAGTATTTGCATGGACTTTGAGAACAGATCAGAAGAGTGTTCTGTATGATTCTCAAAATATTCAAATATTGCCTTTAAGGAATATACACATGAAAAAGATAATTTGCTTGCCATAGGAGAGTATTTCCTGTGTTTCACTATTTTCTACAAATCATTGCCTGAAATTCTTCATATTTTATCCCACACTAGGTTCAAAATTAATTTGCATTTCTTTCTTTTTATTCTTTTCTCTCTTACATCTTTTTATTTTTCCCTGTACAAAGAACTCTTCTCTGCCTTGTTATATTCCATCTCTGGTGAGGCAGAGATATATAAACAATCTCAGACATATTCAATTCTCATTGGAAAAGAGGATAGGTAAATAAAAGTTAACACAAGAATTGGGCTAGAGAAATTAAAAACCAAATTAAAGCTGTATAAAACTCCTTTGAAACTAATAGACATTAACTTACATTTCTGTTACTCGTTTTCCATCATTAGATGTAAAAAGAAAATCTGGATTAATAATAGGTAAAATATGGAATACTATCAAGGACAAAAATACTTGTTATGTCCCTGATTCCTTTTAATTTCCCATGCTCTGTAGGTCATTGTGGTATATTCTCAAGGCCCATTTCACTTCATAATGGTTCTTTGAATGAATGTTTCTAATCTAAATGGGACAAGGTAATTCTTCAAGGGTTAACATAAATTTCTTTTTCTTTCATGTATTTTTTTAAATTTTATTTTTAAAAGTAATTTTTTGTTTGCTTTTTAAAAATATATATTAGTCTTTTTAATATTGTTTAATAGAGACAACATTGAAATGAAAAGGAAAAAGTAATACTGTAAATAGCCAGTTCCTGTATTTTTTAGCATATTTATCCACACAAAGTATTTTGGAAATTCAGTGGTTTTGATCAAGGTCAACCCAAATGATTTATTAAGAATTTTTGAAAAAAATCCACACAAAGGAAACCAATTCTTCTGCTGGCCAGTGAAGAAATGGTACTGGTCTTAGAATGAAATCCTGGGACTCTGCTTAAGCCTCATTGGTGGGAGTTGCTGGACCTATTGAAAGGAAAATAGATACCTTTTAATGTTCAGCAACAAAGAAGCAGCTCCCATCACTGTGTTACTCTAGTGACAAATGCTGGCTGGCTTCTCCGCACAAAAGAAAAGAGCTCTTTTAATAGACAGAGCTTATACTTGCAAATCTGATGCTGCCAAGCTTGAAAAGGAAAATCCTACCACCTCCACTTTCCTTATTGCTGGTGTCAGTATGGCTTGTAGGTAATGAAGCAATGGACACATTGCAAATCTCTGTGTGAAAAAATCAGGACTCAGCTTAGAAAGACGGACAGCAATCTCTAACAGCAAAGTAAAAACAATCATTGTGACATGAAATAGTTCAGACAAAGCCCGTGGAAATATACTATTGCCTTGCATTCCCTTATGGTAACAGCATCAAGACCCTTCTGATTTGATAGTTCAATATGGAGGAGGTTTTTTTTATCAAAAACAATAAAGAATATGGGGATTTCTCATAAGTAGTAGAAAATGAAACAAATATCACAACAATTGCTGGATTCAAGCAAAGCCATGATTTACTTGGTCTGTTACACATTAAATCATCATGGGCCATGTACTAATAGTAGTGTTGGCCAGCAGGCAGCAGGACAAAGCAAAGATGGTTGCTGACTATTGAGACTGTAGTCCCACAGCCTCGTGTTTGCCTGCAGCCTTCCAAAGTTTCTGGCAGGGTAGGAGTGGGAAGAAGCTACTGGTAAAGGGCCAGTTAGTTTCCCTTTGCTGAGCATGGAGAGAAGGAGGGTGAAGTCCTAAGCAAGCTCACAGCAGATGATTAGGATAACAATGGATCACCCCTGGCTTCAATAGCAAATGTGAGGACAGTTTACAATATTAATACTAGCACACTCCTGCAAACTTGGCTTTCTTGTTTGAGGTGTGGTTATTTATTCCTTTTAATAGCTAAAATAAGCCATTATGTAGATGTAGTGTCATATATTGTATAATGGAAAAAGGGAATGTTGGCATCAAGTTAATCTAGTGCTATTCTTAATATGTAATGGGATGCTATTCAGTTTAATAATCTCTAGATGACCTAAATGCTATTTGCAGGAAGAAACCTTCCCTGATAATGGTGTCTTCAAATGATGGAGTACAATCTCACCCTGGTCACTCCTCTACCAATTATTTATGTTCACCCTTGAAATCTGCTCCGTTTGCAACTAGAAAGGAATATCCAAGCACTTTGTCCTGTGCTGGTTTTGAATATTAAATCGCATTTATATAAGCAGATTTTTTATTTATTTCTTTAAAATGCATAGTTTTCTTCGTGAGTTTAAGTGCATGATACTCTCTGTACTTTACTGTTTGAGTCCCTTTACCCCTATGAAATTTCATTTGATGCATAGAGGAGATGCTTTTCAGGAAAAAAA
Source organism: Eulacestoma nigropectus (assembly GCA_013397775.1). Lineage (NCBI taxonomy): Eukaryota > Metazoa > Chordata > Aves > Passeriformes > Eulacestoma > Eulacestoma nigropectus. Next base: position 175,094 of record VZTE01006502.1, read on the forward strand.
TTCCTTCATGTCGAGTTTTTGTAAACATTTGAGGTATTTCTACAAAATATCAAAATGACCTTAATAGGATATTCTTAGGAGAAATAGGAAATCAACATACTACACTGCTGTAGCATCTTTTATCTTCTTCATACATAGGTTCTAACTTTCTAATTAATTTTCTGTTAAGTGTCATAGTAAAAACAGTGAAATATAAGAAACATTGTATGTGATTCATGGATGCCTCCATTGGTTCAGTCATCTACTTCTTTACAAGACCAGTATGACTTTCAATTGCATACATGTGATTATTTATATCTAAATCAATTAACTGAAAGGAAGACAACGATATTTCTGCCAAAAAATATAAAATAATCACCTCTATTGCGATCACTGTAACTTTGATTTGGATCTGTCCATTTAGTCACAAAGCAAAGGAGTAACATCATTGTGCTCTTGTGTGGGTTGTGGATGCCAGGCTGCAAAGAACTGTTCTATCATACTCATGTCTGATACTTGTTAAAAATATTTTAAGACAGGTTTTTGTTGGCAAATCTGCATGAATTCCAAAAGACGTAAAATTTCAGTTCACTATTTCCCTAACCCCTGTGCTTCTGCCTTGCATATGACATCTAAAATTCATCACCAATTTTTTTACATTTTAAGATTGCCATTTCTAGTGGGAGAGCATTTGGACTCAGTGATACTAAAGGTTTTTTTCCCTAAGTGACCCTATGAATCTTTGTGAATATATTGTTTTGTGTAACTTAAAGCACTTAAATATATAATTCAAACTCAAATGAATAGCTAAACTAGTAGCAGGACTAGTGCAATTACTCTTTTCTAGCATTTTCTCAAAGCCTTTAGCACTTCCAGGAATTTTCTTAACTCCAGCTACTCATGAACACTTTTATAAAACTGATGTCACGTTTCTTTCTTTGTTGTTGTTGTTGTTGTTGTTGTTGTTTGTGTGCATGTGTGTGTTTGTTTTTTTTTTTAAGAAAGGAGAAAAATATCTTTCTAAACCCATGTGACTGCTATAATAAAAATAGAAATAACACACCCATTTCCTGAGGCTTTCTTAAATCAGAATGACTATCCATTACAGAGGCATACTTCCTAGCAGAAAATATTCAAGGAATTCCTTAATAACTAAATGTGTGTGGTTGTGCATGCAGGGAGCCATGAAATTCCAGGAGGGTAGCATTAAGAACAAGGGCACTCAGCATGGTTTTCACAGCATTCTTGAAGATAGACACAAGAGGATGGGCTGTGTGAATATTAAATTTTAAAAGCTTCTTATACTCCAGGAAGCCTTTAAAACTATAAAAAATTTAAAGGATTTATAAAAACTACATATGCATAGTCTTCAAAAGAGCTTGAAATATGTTTGGAAAGATCAAAGAGGAATATCTTACATTATCATATGATGGGGAAGGGAGAAGGGAGGGAGAAGGGAGAGCAAGTTTCTGGAGTTTGGTGTCGCAGGTGAAGAACAGAACTGAGGATAAAGGTCTGCTTTTCACAGTCTTATCTGGCACACACTGTTTGCCATCTTCACTTTTTATATCTATCTTAGTGCTGCTTAGAAAATTGTAGAAGGAGGTGGAGTGTGAAATGTCTGAACAACCCATGATATTCTGTGGAAAAGAAATGTGCCAGTTTTAGTGCTTGAATGGCTGTAATTACCATATTGTGGGCGAGAGTGCTGAAAGCTTAACATTTCAGTGAAGTATGTTAGGATTATACAATGCAACATGTTGATATGTACCTCTAACTTGCACATGATATAGTGTGTCATTAAAAGCAACAACAGAACACCCATTGCATTTAGGCTAAAACTATATGTGAAATTTAGGTATTTTCTAGAGGTGCCTTTATAAATGTTCCATGGAGTATTTACAATAGCCTTACACTGTGGCACTTGACAGTTAAAAGCATTCCTTCGGTTTTACTATGGTAAGTGTACTGCCAAACTTGGGATTTCAGCACACTCCGTCCTAAGCAATTACATTGTCTTTCAGGGTATTCAAGGAGTTATTTATTCAGCTAGCATCTTTCTCTCCTTTTTCTGTCTTTCTTTTCTTTTCACCTTAATTTAAGGGGTGATGTCAAGTTAAATTTAGATCAAGTTTAAGTTTATGACATTTTCTTTAAAAATATAAAACAAAAAAGCCACAAAAACAAACCAAAAATATGCCACTTATTGTGTTTCCGTGGCCAAACTTTGGTAGCAGAGGGGTTATGGGGGTGGCGTCTGTGAGAAGCTGACAGAAACTTCCTTCATGTCCAGCAGAGCTGATACCTGGCAGCTCCAAAGACCGACGAGCAGCTGGTCATGTCTGGGCCATATAGAAATGATGGTAATGCCTCCGTGACAATAGATTTAAGAAGAAGAAAAAGAAAAGTTATTGTGCAGTTGTAATTGCAGCCAGAGAAGACTGAGTTGAGAATACGTGAGAGAGAAAACTCTGCAGACACCAAGGTCAGTGTAGAAGGACAGGGAGGAAGTGCTCCAGGTGCTGGAGCTGAAATTCCCCTGCAGCCCGTGATGCAGACCATGGTAAAGCAGCTGTGCCCCTGAAGCCCAGGGAGGTCAATGGGGATGCAGAGATCCACCTGAAGCCCATAGAGAAGACCCATACCAAAGCAGGTGGATGCCTGAGAGGAGACTGTGAACCCATGGGAGGCCTGTGCTGGAGCAGGAGCCTGACAGGGACCTGCAGACCCATGGAGAGAGGAGACTACTCTGGAGTAGGTTTCCTGGTAGGACTTGTGACCTCCTGGGGGACCTGTGTTGGAGCAGTTTGTGGAGAATTGTGGCCCATGGAATGGGCTCACATTGGAGAAATTAATGGAGAACTGTCTCCCACGGAAGGGACACCATGTTGGAGCAGAGGAAGGACACCTCCCCCTGAGCAGTGGCAGAAACAATGCGATGAACTGACCATAACCTGCATTCCCTGTCTCCCTGCGCCACTGGGGAAAGGAGATAGAGCTGGGAAGGAGGGAGTGTTGCGGGAAAGGTATTTTTAAAGTATTATTTTACTTCTCATTATTCTACTTTGATTTTATTAGCAATAAATTCAATTAATATCTCTAATTCAAGGCTGTTTTGTCCATGATGGTATTTGGTGAGTGATCTCTCTGAGTCTTTATCTCAACCCAGGAAACCTCTGTTATATTTCTCTCCCCTGTCCAGCTGCAGAGGGGACTGATAAAGACGCTTTCGTGGGTGCCTGGCATCCAGCCACGGTCAACATGGCACAGCGACCCCCACCCCCAACTGATGTGAAACAAAGCAATAACCTCATAGTTATAATTTAAGTTCTTGTGTGTTCATAATGGAAATATTACATTGTTGGTTAAGTGCTGAAAAGAGATTAAAGATATTAAAAAAAATAAAGATAAATAAATCACAGTCATTGTTCAAGAAGGCAGATGCAAGCAACCCTCCCCAAAAACAGCAGTGATTTTCTCATGGTAACTTATTTCTGTGTAGTCTTTCACTTTGTTTGTTGCTCTTTATGGATTTCTCCAAAACCATTTGAGGTTTGTGCTCGGATAGGTCACAATTGTTTTGTTTCCAGATTATCTTGCCCAGAGAGAGAATGACTTGTGTTGGTTCAGAATTCAATTTATCCCAAACACTCACAGTCAGTACCAATTGCTGCTACTCTGTTCTGCTAAAAAAACAGTTTCTGCTTCTTTGTGTTTTCCATGTTGCCACTCTAAAATCTTCTGTGCCTGCTTACTGGCTTTTGTCTTGTCAGGTCTGAAGTCTTCCCTCAAAAAATAAAGGGGTCATGAATAGGTTGCCTCTTCTTCCACCACCTTCTGTACCTGAAGTCACATAATAGTTCTTGGCATACACCGCACTGAGTATGACAGATCCTCTAATTCGTCTGTGGTAGCTGCTTTTGACACAGGCTCCTTTGGTGCTTTGCAATGAGGAGCCAGGAAGAGTCTAAAAAGCTTTTTCAGCGGTCTGAGAGAGAATAACTATCCAAGCTAGATGTGAAACTGTAAGGAAACAAATAAGAAACAGAATCTAGTAGCTTCCACTGTCTGTTCCAAACTCATGTATATCAAAATTATTTAACCTGTAAGAGCCATATTTTGAGTTTTTATTATCAGAGCATTGAAATGACTAACTGCTTCATAAAGCTGTTTAAATACTTTTATACTTAACACATCCATGAGGCTTTTCATGATCTACTGAGCTTTTCAAAGATTGGTACATTGCTTTATGATGCCATTTATTTCCTCTCTCATTTCCTCTCTCCTTGTGTTTAATGTTATCTTACAAAAAACTGCAGCATTTTTCCTCAAGAATGATCCCAACATATTTTGCAAAATGCATACTTTGAATTTATTAAAACTCAATGTAATTCTATTAAGTAGCCTCTGAAAATAGGTATGTGCATGTACAGTTACATATTTCTGGCTGCCCTATGAGGAATACAGAAGTGCTGCACATCATATTTATAAGCTCTATCTTGAATTCTTTCTGCAACTAAGACTCCCACTGAACCCATCAAGCAAGTTACTTTTACAAGGAATGCAGACTCCTACTCAAGTGAATATTTCTTGTTATAGACCAAGCTAGGGGATGCTGGGGGAATACTTAGTTTTGCCTTTAAAAGTTACAATAGAGTTTTGAGTCTTTAAGCAGTAGCATTACAGGAGAAGAGTAAGGGTGTGCAGTGAACAATAAAGCAGCACTTCTCTGCATGAGCAGCAAGCCAATTCACTTCTCATCAAATGCCTCATAACCAAATTATTGGATGATGATTTCTGGGGAAAAAAAAAAAGAAAAAAAAAAGGTGTTTTTTGTAAACAATTAGGCAGATAGGCAGAAAAAGGGAAGCAAAATAGTAAACTACCTGTGTCAAGGCGTGGCTTTAGCTCCTTAGCCTGAACACTCTTACATAGATGGCACACTAGGTGAGCTTACTTGCGTTTGGTTTAGGCATATGCTTTTTTTTGCTGCATGTTCTAATTATCAACAAAGACTCTTATCAGAGGTTCTTGCAATCTTTCTGTCCCAAGTTACTATTTGATTGTTTACTGTGCCAACATAATGTTGTGCTCTCATTATTCATACATTTTGAAACATGTGAAGACTAAATGCATTATTTAAAAAAACAAAAAAGCAAACATACAATTGAAATATTTTGAAATTTGAAAGCAGTTTTGGCTTCATCAGATCAGAATTGTTAGTTGCCATAGTAACAACATTGTGCAAGAGGGAATTAAACATCATTGCAATCATTCCTAAGTATTGAATAGCTGCTCAAAGTTTTACCTCTTGACATATTGCAAATATAAAACTTCATAACTCTATTGTAGCAAGACAACCCAAATGGCTCTTGGTTTGTTTTTTTCCTCTATCAACTTGCTGCAAGATACAACAGTTTAGCAGCCTTCCCAAACATAATAGCCAGAATAACAAGTTATAGTTCAGTGAAAGGTATTCTAGTGCTCAGGAACAGAAAGGAGCCCTTGACTTTTGTTCATGCCTTTTGTTCATGCCTTTTGTTCCTTTCTCATCAAGCCAAATTCCTCTAAGTAATATCCTTTCACTGAATATGCAGAGTGAAAGATAATGGACAATTTCTTAACTCTATTAGCACAAAAAATGGTCTGATATTTATCAGATTTATATAGCCCTAGCTGGTGTGTATAAGTCACTAATTGATTTGTATTGGGTTTGGATGGCCTACCTCCACTGATGGTAGCAGTGGAGACTACGGGGATGGTTTCTGCAAGAAGCTGCTGGAAACTTCACCCCCTGTCTGATAGAGCCAATGCCAGCCAGCTCCAAGATGGACACACCATTGGCCACGGCCAAGACCATCAGTGGTGGTGGTAAAGCCTCTGCAGTAACAGAGTCAGGAAAGGGGAGAAGTTACTGCTCAGGAATGATGTCAGCCAGAGAAGGAAGGAGTGAAAATATGTGAGAGAAACTACTCTGTGGACATGGAGGTCAGGGAAGAAGGAGGGGGAGGAGGTGTTCCAGATGCTGGGGGAGAGGTTCTCCTGCTCAGTCCGTAGTGCACACCATGGTGAGGCAGACTTTCTCCTGCAGCCCATGGATATCCACAAGTGAGCAGATATCTACCTGCAGCCTCTGGAGGATCCCACATCAGTGCAGGTGGATGCTCAAAGGAGGTTATGACCCCTTGAGAAGTCCACACTGGAACAGGCTTCTGGCAGGACTTTTATAAAGAAAGTAGCCCATGCTGGAGCAGGTTTGCTGGCAAGACTTGTGACCCCATGGGGAATAATGCTGAAGCAATCTATTCCTGAAGGGCTGCACCTTGTGTAAGGAACCCACACTGGAGCAGTTCATGAAGAACTACAACCCATGAGAAGGGCTCACATTGGAGAAGTTCACAGACAACTGTCTCTTGCAGGAGGGGAGTAGGGGAAGAGTGTGAAGAGGAAGTAGGGCAGATCTGACACTTCTATTCCTATAAACTTTTCAGTTGTGTTCTAAACTTCTGTCCAACAAGGTGTGTGTATTGATTAACTGTGCAGTGCACATATAGAGACTTCAGCGAGCTCTGAACCTGAAGAATGCAGTGTGAAGCCTTTCACAGCACTGGGATGCAGAGCTGCAAGAAATATATTTTTGAGAGGTCTCAGCTTCCTCCACCTCTGCTCAGAAGGTAGCCATCTGTTAAAAGCTCTTTTACGGAACTGAACAGAGATCTTAGTTCTCCCCTAAAAGATAGGTAATGGCAGCTTTTATATGTGTGTGTGCATATAAATACATATATTTATATATTTATAAATAAATAAACAAAAGCTAATAGGGAATTTTCCAGGCTCCAAGACCAGGTCATGTTTCTACATGTTGAGAATTGCCATATTTATAGCTTCTATCTCCTTCTTTAATCAAAAAAAACTTTTGCAGGCGTGGGGAGGTGATGTGAGACAAGTTAGATATAGTAAGTTAAATGGTAATGTTTTATTTATATATTTGAAACTCTATCAGTACTGGTCAAAAAAAACCACAACAAAAACAAATGAAAATTAAGTTTCCTGAGATGGAGAGAGTGATTTGAAGGAAGCACAGTGTAACAAGCCTATATTTTTTAGACCATCTATTTGAAAAAAAGGCAAGCTCAGATTCTTCTCTTCTCTCAGAACAATTTCTATATTTTTTCAAATAGTGTTTCAAGTAAGTCACAAAAAAATTCCTTGGATTAGGGATTTTTTTTTTTTTGCAACGCCTTCGGATTTATACCCCTGAATGATTAAAACAGAATATCTAGTAACTCCCTGTCACATCATATCAATTCACAGCAGCATCTTGCAGTAATGTGTCTTCTTTTCTTGTATTTTTTAGTGCTTATACAAACCTTCTTGGAAAGATGATTCCTGAGGTATACTGCAATTAGGATACTATAGATAGAGAAGAGCATAATATGCACAATACATCATTTGTCAGTGGTAGCCTAAAGAATTGGTTCCTAACCTGTAAGAATTCTTGAATAAAAGTATCTCATATGCCAGATCCATCTCAGAGATTTAAGAGTGAGAAAATTTAAAATTCTGTGTTCAGTGCTTTAACTGCAGAGTATGCAGCAGATAATTTATGTGGCAAATATTAAGTAAAAACAGTATAAGAAAATATGGAAGAACTCTTCTATTATGAAGCTAGTTATGGTGTGTATGAAATGGGAAGGTAGAGAGGGTCCTTTGGGAAAATACTATATAAATAACAATTAAATACTGTACTGTAATGAATATACATTAGGGGATATAATATAAGTTCTGCAAGCATTCTTAGTAGCATCTCCTAGCTCTCCATGGGTCTGATTTTCTTCCAGATTAATGAAAAATTTCTGTAATCACCGCATGGTTTTGGTTGAAAGGAACCTTAAAGATCCTCTTGTTCCAACTCCCCTGACATGGATGGGGACACCTTCCACTAGAACAAGTTGCTCAGAGCACCATCCAACCTGGCCTTGAACACTTCCAGGGATGGGCATCCACAACTTCTCTGGGCAACCAGGTTCCAGTGCCTCATCACCCTCACAGTAAATATATATGTTGTAGAGCAATCTGAAATAGTTTTCTTTTTTACATTAGTAGATTTGCCTACATTTTATTAGAGATGGCAGAAGAAATTGTTTCCAAGTAAACACTAGTGATCTCTGCTGTATTTGTATTAGCAGCAGTTGCATCTACAGTATAAATCATGCTGGTTTTTTAATTTTTATTTTTAGTATGAAATGTATAAGGCTAGTACAGATGCTTGTGTGTTCTTTTTTTTGTGTTTTTTTTTTTTTTTTTTAGAGTAGCTTGACAATAACTTTTACATATCTATTATTAAAAGTAAAAAAAATTCTGCATTTGCCAGTTGTGGACACAACGGGAAAGAGCACACTGCTTTGTCAGAAATATGGTACTAATGACTGCTGTTCAGCAAAATCATTAATTTGATAAACATGAGCAACACATTTCTTCCAGATTAATATGTTTAGATACAACATAAGAGGACTTAACATACACCGGGGCATTCAAAACTGTGTATTTATTATGACAAAAATTCTCCCAGATATTGATAGGTTTCTAAAAACATTTAGATTTCAGGTTCTGTGAAACCTGAACTTACTGATTCCATTCAGTATAATGGTGAAATATATCTTAACAGAAATATGAAAATTCAAACAAAACTGGTTTGCTATTTGCATTTTTTTCTTTATTGTTAGGGCAGAACATCTTAATTCATGAAAAACACCTAAAAATAAAGTGTAACATTGATGTCATTATCTAGTTATACAGCTGTCAGCAAACTGGTTGTATTTTGATCAAAATATCAGTAAAGTTGCTGCCACTTAACTAACCAGCCCAGAAAATTAGATCCTGTTTTACTGTGTATATTTATGTTAGTCTGTTTTAATATGCTACTTAACAGAGGAAGCAGCAACATATAAGTCTTTTAGCCATGGTTTCAGAAGTGTAGCAGGTTTTCTTTCATCTTTTTACTATTTTTTTCTTCTAGCAATAATAATATTAATGGTAGTTAAAAAACCCTTAGTGTTGTGATTGATGTCAGTAAATGAAGACTGCACCCCTCAACTGCAAGAAGTAATTGAAGTTTTCACAGTATCTGAGAACATTCCCATGGTGCTTTACCAATAAACCAGAATTTCCTGTATGTTACCCTCTTGCTTAGTGCATGAAAGAACATGCTTGACGGTAAAACCATGGGCTTTTTTTGACACATCAGTTCTAAACTTTCCCAACCTTTTAAAAGTAAATGTTAAACTATATATTAAAAAATCTGTAACTTGACTGTAATTATGAGATCAGGTGGCAATTATTTTCCTTATGTTTTGTATTGTAGTTCATAAATGGGTAATAAACAGTTAATGTATTTAATGTACATGGCTTTTGTGACCTTTAGTTTTTCATACTGACATAAAATAACTGGCTTTGGAGAGCAATGTGAGATGTTTTTACCAGAATCTCCCACAGGTAAATCCTGTGAACTACAAAATCTAATTTACAAGTCATTGAAAAAGACAAATTAAATAGTCTGTCTTCCTATGACTCATTTCCGACCCACCTTTCCTCCATAGCTACATCTCCCAGAAAAATACAAAGAGCTTGCATCATTTTTCTCTCCAGCCCCTTCCCTTCTTACCTCTTTCTCTTACATTTTTTTTTTCTCCTTAATTTATCTGTTAACAATGTCTTGCTTATACACTTGATTCTGGACATGACAAGAAAGGTCAAGAAGAAATCAAAGTAACATGGAAGAAAGTTCTTTATTATCTTCTCACTCTTTCTCATGGTGCTCAGGGTGCTTTGTGTGTGTAATAGTACCATAAAATTCTCTCATGTTGAACTTCTGGGTATTTTGGTGTGTGAAATCTGTTGTTGTTCATCATAGCTCTTAGAAGTGTTTTCTTACCCTGGAGCAAATTATTTGTCCAAATTCAATAAGTGTTCTGCTGTGGCTTCCATAGAAACCACTCTCCCTGAAGTAGTTAATGTCCTCCTATTCTCTGCTAATGAAGAGTCCTCAACCTGATTTCAGTACTTGGCATTGTTGATAATCCCATCTTCCTTAATTATCTCCATAGTAATCCTAGTTATCCTACCAATCTAACCCATTTTTTTCCTACTTCTTTGTGTTGAAAAACCTGCTTATAACAAGGTTAAAATTATGATCTTCCACTGTACATTCCAGCTATACAGCCTTTCTCTATTTCCTTGTCTACATTCAGTAGGTTCCCATTATTGTTTTACAATAATAAATTCTGAGTGGTTTGTTATCTGTTTTAAGGAGAGGAGAACCAGGTTACAAGTTTAACTGCTAGTGTTAGAATTATTACTAAGACATGAGATCACAAAAAAAAAAAATGACATCTTTGTGAAAGAATATGCAAATAATGTAAAATAACTACATAAAAAGTAGTTACCTAATTTTTCAAAAACTTGAAAAAACCACAGTGATTTTAGCATAGCTGTATTTATATGATGATTGTGAACCAAGATACTGCTTTTTATTTTTATCTAGGTGCATTGAGTTGCTGTGATAGGATATAATTAGTGGTCATATGGCCTTTTAAAATAAATGTTCTGGCAGTAACATTTATGATAGCATGGGTTTAGCAATTTTGCTGGTTGACTGAACAAATCCTATCAGTAGTACAAAATCACCAGGATGCTGGAGGAATTCTTGCTGAACCAATAAGGACTAAGAGCTTTATTGGTGCCTCCTCAAATCTACATTCTTTTTCTGGTGTACTGGGTGATGTTATCCTTCTCAGTGGAGAATTAAACTTAACTTTCTATAATAGGAAAGTTTGCCAAAACCTATATTGCATAAAGATTTGAAGGGAGTTGTCCACATTATGCATATGCAGATGGACATTGCTCTTTTTTAAGAAGAATGTAGATATATTTCACAGAAAAATCTAGATGTAGCTTCGTTAACAAATGCAGATTTCACACTTTCTTTTTGTTTTGTTTTGTTTTTCAAATTTCAGAAGAGTCAGCAAGTTATGTAGTGCAATTTAACAAAATCCCAGCTAGGGTTTTATCATTATATTCTGTTAACATCTCTCTCCTAATATCAGGTTCCATCTCTAACCATTAAGTCCAACTACAAGACTGAAGCTAACAAAATCTGCCCTGATCATCTGTGGAAAAGAGAAGTGGAATATAAAACTTACATAGCAAATGCAAAACAACACCCCTTTTCTATGAAAAGAGATGTGTCTAGAGAAGACATAAAGACTGTGACTGCAGAGGAAGTGTTTGGATTCTGAAAGTTCTGATTTCTGGCCATGATGTAACCACACTGAATTGGTCACATGTGTTCCTTTTGCCTAAGTTGCATAGTGTTATGCAGCAGTTTCTTTGGCTAGTAACCTCATTTTCAGACAAGCTGCTCCAGGTGGGCAGAACAGCCCTGCCAAGGGCAAGTACATCCTTTTCCATGAAGCTGGGGAACTGGCAGAGTGGAATGTCATACCCTGCCAAATGTCTCTGAGGAGCACAGCAGGCGCAGTGGATTCTGCGGTGTATTTCTGAAGTTGCCTGCCTATCTAAATATTCATTCAACTGGAAAGCTGTATTGGGACACAATATCACAGATTTGAGTATGGATTCTGGTAAGAAGTATGTGTCAAAAAAAAAAAAAAAAGATTCAGAAATAATGCAGAAGGGTAGGGGAAAGTAGTAGTCTTGACTAGAGACTAGGTTAAAAGAGAGAAACTTATTGAAATAGCCTAAATACATCCAAAGTAGCTCAAAGTTGGTGCTCGAGGACTTGCTTGGGTTTCTTTCTGCATTGTGGTTTAGCCCCAGCTGTCAAATGACCCCCACACAAGCCACTCATTCACTAGATCACCTCTCCCTCTGGATGGGAGAGAGAATAGGAATGGCAAAAGGTAGAAAACTCATGGGTTGAGACAAAGACAATTTAATTGGGAAAGCAAAAGCTTTGCACACAAGCAAAGCAAAACAAGGAATTCATTCACTGCTTCTCATGGGCATGCCATTCCCAGGAGATCAGGGTCCCGTTATGTGTAACCGTTCCTTGGGAAGACAAACACCATCACTCCAAGTGTCTCCCTCTTCCTTCTTCTTCACCCAACTTTATATGCTGAGCATGATGTCATCTTTCAATTGATGGATTTGACAATGGCAAGTTTCTGAGCACTTTCTTTTCTTTATACACAGGTTTTTGTAGAAATCACATTCTTATTCAGTGTTGTCCTATGGCAGATAATTGCTCTACAGGTTTTTGCCTCATATGGATCAGGACTGAGGCCATCACTTTGATCAACAGACATCGAAATTGCAACAATCAAGTCTTTTCCTTGGATCTATGGGTTGTGAGATCTTTCTACTATTATCATTTGTCTCTTCCATTTATATTTTCTTGAGTAGGATCTTTATTTATCTATCAAAATAACTATAATTTAGATAATAATAACCAAAATGGCTGTATACCTCCTTTACATTGTAAACAAATACTTTTAAAATAAGCCCTGTGTGTATATGTATATGTATATATATCTATCAACGCTGATCATTCAGTGTCATTTCATTCTAATCTGCCCCAAGGGGTCAATTAACAAGAACTTGAGATACCCTCACCTTCTGGGATGGGTTATAACACCCTCCATGAAATAGGTTTTAAATGAAGGTTTTGGCCTCAAATATTTAGTTGTCAATATAAGCCAACAGCAACAAAGTTGTGAGCATTTTTCCCCCAGCTTTCAGTGTGGGAAGCTCCATGAAGAACTAATCCATGTTCCTAAGTGTGCTTTTCAGGTTCTGCTTTATTTTCACCCTTCTCACCATCCTCCCCAGTGGCAAAGACTGTGATTCAGGACAGCGAGCCCTGGGTCTATTTCTTTGAATGCAGAAGCCCACTCCTTCTTGTTGTTAGGGTTAGCAGTTTTGCCTGTGAGTGATATTTTTGGTAGCCTTCTGGGTGGCAGAGGAAGTGGCACAGAAACAGCAGAAGCCAGTCACAGAACTCTGTGCTCTCTAGATTTGTCTACAGAAAACAATGAAATACCCTGCCTTTTTTATTTCATGCTGTTGTTCTCTATATATCTCAGTATGATAATGGCAGTACAGCAAATAACTTCAGTGTTATATTATACAAAAAATGGGAAAGCATAAAGGAAAGGTCCACATGGGAATGATAATATTTATATATGAATGTAGCGTACAAAATGTGTTTATGCTACTGAGATTTAAATTTCCATATCTGACATATTGGTGATTTGTTTTTCTTTGATTACATCTCGAAAAGCAGCACAAGAAATGTATGCTGTTAACAGCTGACACATTGAATGTCATGTTTAATGTTTTTCAAACATAATCAAAATATTTAATATTTTCTTGTGGTTTCTTCTGTATAATGCTGAAATTAAAGCAAATGAAACATCATATTTTTTTAATATTCCTTAGGAGTGCAAGAGAACGTATAAATGACACATACTGGGCTGATTCAAGCACGTTGCTGTATTAGCATAGACATTTCTTCTTGAAAACAGGCACATAAAAATCACAGCAGGGTTGTAAGTTTGGCATTCCCATGCCCCAGAGGCGTTATGCTTATGTACTAGTGCTTAGAAACGAGACCTTTTTTTTAAAAAAAAAAAAAAAAATTGACCAGTAAAACCAATTTAATAGGGGTATTTTAGATGTACAAAAAACTTTGTCAGTGGAGAAGCTCTGCAGGACCAGGTCTGTATCTTAATACTATGCAATAAAAAATAGGAATCTATGTACAATTATTTAATATTGCAGATGATACTCTGTAAAAGAGTATTATTTTCTTACTCCATTCTGTTTCCATTCCTTATGTCCTAGCACAATGGTTCTCTACTGAATTACTGTTTGCTCTTTTCTTAGTAAATTTAAACTGTCAAGGGGGAGATAGTTCTATAGTGTAAGAAATATCAGTGCTTTGATATTGAATTTCCTATATATCCCTATTCATAATTCTAAATTGAATACCCTGTGTTTCTGAGGAGAAGTATCTTGCAGACCACCTCTGGTATTTAGACTATTTTCCTCTGCTCTTGTCAAATTTGAATGGTGCAATTCTACTGTGGAAAGTTGCTTGGGTTTTAAGAACACTTCTTGTTTCATTTTTTAAAATTATTTTAAGCATTCTATAGTTCACAAACAGGTCAAGTTATTTCTTAACCTATGTGATATCAGAAGAAACTTTACCTTTTGACAAATTTTTAATCCACAAAATCTTCTCCTTCCTTCTGTTTCACTTTTTACTCCAGAAGTTTTAATTGCAGAACTATGGGGAATGCATGAGCAGAAAAGGAACACAGCTTGACTTTCTGCTTCTGTGCAGCATTAGACGCACAACTAAGAATGAAAGCAGTATTTCTACTAGGAGACTAAGCAAATATGATCTTGAATACACTGCCAGTTAATAAATTTAGAATCTTCATTTTTATTGAACTATTTGCTAAGCCAGAGCTGTATTGCCTGGTAGCAATCACAAAATATAAGATATTCTCTTAGAAGCAGAAATTGTACTTGAAATTATTTTGAAGTTACTACACAAAATCTTTAAGAAAAACCCAAGCTAGTTTAAAAAATTAAGTCTGCTTTTGGAAGTACTCATCTTTTGAATACAAATAATATAATATTTTTTTATGATTGATGGCTGAAAGAAGTTTGAAAGCAATCACTGTTGATCCAATGATCACCAATACCAATTCACAAATTTAGCCTTTTCTAGTTTTGTGGTTCTCCCTATTGCTAAAACCAATAGCCTAATGCAGACACATAAGCAGATTTCTGGTTAGCCAATTTCTATTCTTTGTCTCTGACCATATTTCTGACAGTCCACTCTTGGTCCCTTGATTAGTCTGTTTGCATTCTGTGACTCCTGTTTCTAAAATATGCTCAAAATGTTTGATTTTCGTTTTTGCTCCCAAATTTCCATTATCTTTCATCTTCCCACACATCTATCCTTTTTGATGCTATCATTCTGATACATATGTCTCTCTTTTATAATATAATCTGATGTTTCCCAAATTGTAACTTGAAATCTGTGATCCACAGCAATTAGTAAAAAACTTGTATATAAATAGTTCTTCTTTGTCCTGCTCTTTCTCCAAGCGTGATTATTGTATGCAAGTAAAAAAATCATTTCCAGGTTCAAAGGAAAAAGGATGGACAAAAAAATGTGAAATAAGCCCTAAAGACTGCAGGAATATGCCCCTTATGAGAAGGGATTCATAAGCCTAAAAGCATGCCTGGCTTTATTAAAGTAGCTAATATAGTTGGATAAAAGATACTACTTTCTCCTCAGGCTTTCACTCTATTGCAAGTATATAAATGTGTGGATTAAATCAGATTGCATCACTAGTACAAACGTGTTTGTATCAATGATGTAATGCAAATCTCATTTTCGTTTTATTTTTAAGAGCTTTTCATAAAATCAAGAGAAAGATCTTTAACACATGGGTTTTTTTCCTCTAAAAAATTACAGTGTTCATAATACTTTGCAATGAGTTTGGTGTTGGTAAGTACAGCAGCACGTCATTGACTTGGGAAGAAAAATGCAGTGGGTGAAATCTGGCCCTTACTGCTATTGCTGTGCAAAAGCTGGCTGTAAAACAGTGCAAGGTTGGCTGAACATCAGTGACAAAAAATATTCTGGCACAATTGTGCGGGATGGCTGAAGGCACTCATCCATGGCACAGAAGAAAACACACTGGCATTGCTTTGGAAAAAATCAAACTTCCCCCTTGGTCAGTAAGTTGCAGATGGCAGCATATGTGTTAGCAGGTGGGGAAGCTGTTTACTCTCTTTGGCTCTCACTCTGGGTCCTGTTGGATGTTGCTGTGTTGCCTGGTGCCCATTCTGTATCCTAATTTGAGCGTTAGTTGAAACAAAGCCCTTCATTTACACAGTGGATGGGGTTGAAAATCCTCTTCATGTCTTGCTTTCTGCATCCCTGCTGAGTGCTGTTTAGGCTTGTTCCTAAAGATTTGTCATCAAATTCAAAATCTGGAATTCCTGGAGAATTTTTTTTTCTTCCCCAGCAATCAAAAGATAATGTCTCATCAAGAAATCAAATGAAAAGGCATGGAAGGAGTCCTTAGGAATAAAACCCAATCAGTTCTGAAGGAGTGGAGACCAGCTGGTGCTGGGTACTATAATCTGATATTCTTCTGCTGTCCACCCCTTCTGTACCACTGTAATCTGCTTTAAGTGAAAGATTAAGGTTAAATCTGCTACTTTCTCAAATCTGAGCATATTCCTGCAGTCTTTAGGGCTTACCACACATTTTTTTGTCTATCCTTTTTCCTTTGTATCTGGAATTAAAAAGCCTCTTTCATTCACTTTCCTGCACGAGGCAAGCCCAGGAAAGCAACTGAACTTGACCTCTTGAAACTTTCTTGGATCTGTCTCCAGAACACATACTTGTCCAAAGAACAACTTAGTTTGGAAATAATCTCTGACATGGAAGATTTTCGTCTTTTAAGATGTCTGAAATTTGTGGGGCAGTAAAATCTGATTACAAGCGAAATTTCTGCTTTTTTTTTGTCAGTGAAGGTACATAAATTAATGTCTCCGAAATTGTTAGCTCTCCTCAAGGCAGAATGGCCTGTGGAGAGAAGAGCAGTTTTCTGCTTCTGTCTTCAGTATTATCCTGCTGGGTGTCCTTGGGGGAACTGGTGCACAAATAAGTGCTTTCCCTACCTGTAAAACAGTGATAATGACACTGACCTTCTTTGTAAAAAAGCTTTAAAAACTAGGGATAAAAGCATTATATAAGAAGTAAGTATTACTATCGTTGCCCCTAGCAACTAGCAGCCTTCTTCCTGACAGCTGCAAGAGCGAGTCTCAAGTGACAAAAATCCCAGCCCTAATTTTCTTCTCACTGTTTTTACTCATGAAACTCTATCTTTCACCCCTTCTTCCACTAGTATGTGCCAGATATATATTTACATGATTTAGTATCTGGGATGGTCATTCTGCCTCCAGCTGCTGGAGGTAAGGGAAGGCTTTAAGGATACCGGACACGTTTTGGGATCCTGTGTTGCCCCAAAGATATTCTCGCACTACTCAAACAGATCATAAACTGTTTCTAGTCTGATCTGAATGTCTACCACTAACTCAAAAAGTAAGTTGAAGGACAGAACTATAAGCAGTGAGCAATGTTATCATTTTACTCCCACCAAAAATCAAGATCTGTGTTTGTGCAGGCATACTTTGTACAGCCTGTCATTCCCCTGTGAGAAGTGATGGGAGAAATGCTTGCCAGGCTGACTCTAAAAGCAAACACTTTTAAAATTACATAGTTCATTCCAAGCTTGATAAAGGTATATTAATATGTGTTATGACAGGAGCTGTGTCAAATTCCATGATTAAATGAACAAATCAGGAATGTGCTCATATTTTAAGTTACAGGACTGTTATGAAAATGTATTTCCTGCTAAAACAGTGCACAAGAAAAAGACATTGAAGTTGTGACAAGACGCTGTCACTTCTTCGGCTTTTACTGGTGATGTGAGATTTTTCTAAAAAGTGTTCTAATGAATTTTGCTGGAGTGGGAGAAAGGTGCTTTGCATTGAATGAGGATGATGGGAGGTGGGAAGTAAAAGGAAAGAAGTACATGTTCCTGTATTTCCTGTGCTGCATGGTACCCTGTGACAGCCAGTGGGCTGATCCTGAGCAAAGGCACTCACTTCCCAGGTAGAAATAACATCAACATGATTTCTTTGGAACACAAGAACATTGATTCACAACATTCCTTTCTGCATTTTCGTTTCTGTGGGACTTTAATGAAGATGAAAAATCCTAAATTTGGAAGTGATTTTTAAGTGGAGTTCAGGCCAGATCTCTCCTTGTTTGAATTATGATTCATGAACAGAAACTGAACTGAAGTGTAGAATATACCTTCTAACAACAGGATGGTAGAACAGCTTAAAACAATCTGTGAAATCAGGTTGTTTTATATCTTCCAGTTTGCACTTAGTTGAATGTGTCTTGTGTTCTGCTGTGGGTTTTTTCCTTTTAGGTGGGCATCTCTGTTTGATGATGTATGGTACCTAAAGGTTGCTGTTGGTAAACCTTTTAGATAATAAAAGTGAGGAATTTTTTTACTATATGCATATATATACACTCGTGCATACATATAGAACAAAAAACGCAGTTGCCTATAAAATAATATCCATGCCATGTTCCTGAAAAATTCTTCTAGCATTCCTCTCTTTCCCATTCATCTTCCCATGGCATAAGCAAAAAATGTGATATCCCCATTCTGCTTTTTTTTTTCTTTCTGAAACTCCTCATTTGTCTACAAATTCAATTGTAAAACATAAAATGTAACAATACTCCAATATGCGATGACCCAAACACTTGTGTGCACTGTCTGTCTGCATAGCATAAGTGAGAAGCGAAGTGTATGTGTAACTTTAAAATACACCTTTCGTTGTAAATTAGACCCCTAGCAGTAGAAATGCCTTTGGTAGAACAAAAGGTGTTAACGTCTGTTGTTGCATAAGAAATATACTCAGAGAAACGTTCATATTTTTTTTTGTTCTGTGTGTGACTATGCTGTTCTGAAAACAGCCATTTAATGAAAAGACTAAAAATTTTAGGCATTTTTACGTATGACGGTGGTTGCATTTAGGCTGCTTAATCTGCCATAATGAGAAGACTGTTTCAGCATTTCACTGAAAAATATAACCTTCTGTGGGAGATTGTCTCCTGCATTATTTTGTACTATTTATCAGAGTAAGCTTGTAAGTCTATGAGAATAGTACAAAATTCAGTTTAAGTAAAAAGAAATAGAAAATACGTAGACATTACAAAACAAGACCTCCATCAAGCTGGAATGGTTTTATGTTTGTCTTTTTTTTTTCCCTTGGAACATTCACTTGACATTTTTCTGTGTGCATTTTTACTCCTTTTTCTCAGCTTATTTGTTCTTAACCCTGGAGAGAGCCCATTCAAAATCTATTTAAGTCTGTTCAGAATGATCACTAAATCTAACAGTATTTCCTCGGGAGTTACTAAATTTATCTTGGTCCTTAGCAGTCACAAGTAGGTTTGCTGCTAGAGATTAAGTTAGTCTTGTAAATTCTAAGTTTTCGCAACTGCTTCTTTTCCTTTGCAGTGAACCACAACAGAGTCATTCTGAGTGGCAGAAAAGAGATCCTTGGTGTGATTAGCACCACAAAAATTACGTTTCTCCTTCCTCTTGAGCCTCTTCTAAGGTCCCAAGGCCTTGAACTCCCCAGTGAGAGATGTCTGACATATTAGGCAGTCCCATGGATCCAAAACTTTGGTCAACAAGCACAGTTGACTTCACAGAGGATGAAGATGTGGGTAAATATGAAATGCCCAGCACTTCAGTGCCTCAGTTGTCTCACAGAGGGAAGAAAATCTGCAGAAGCATCACTGGAAGGAATTCTGACCTCTCGTCTCTCTCTTTGCTTTTTGATGCTTAACGAGTATGGCATATCCCACTGTCAGTCAGCACTTCTGCCCATTATTGGACCTATATTATTTGCCTATCCAGCTGAATCCTGGTCTCTCCTGGTCTTTTTTTGTTAGACCTTCTGTAATTAGTACCCATCAATCTCACTCATTTTGAAATGCCAAAGGAAGCTAACAACTTAATCAGTATCATATTGTATGGGACAACTCAAAGACATTTTCTGTGTCAGTTACCTCCTTCCACCACACTAACGTAGGAGTATCTATGATAGATCCAGCTTTTCCAAATGTAAAACCAACAATAGCCATCAAACTCTAAGAGGCCTCTCATAACCTTCTTTTCCTCCTCTGTTTCTTTGGGAATCAAACTACTTTTAGTCAACTACTTTTATTCATTGTAAGAATGCTTGAAATTCTCAGTAATTTTGAGAAATCACTTGTTTTACTATGTCAACTACATGAATTTCTGTGATCTGTAAATCACCATGTAAGTAATTTTTTAAACTCATATTGCTTTAAGAAGTACAGGGCCCTGGGACTCAGTAGTGAGCTAACAGGAAAGCATGGGAAAGTCTCATTCTCTTGCTGAAAACAAAGGCTAAATCTCCCTCTCTTTAGTGGGTATGACTCATGGGATGAGAAAATCTAGGGTGAGAGAAGGGGAGGGAGGTACCTTTTTTTGTTGATTTTCTGGACTTTCTGCACTTCCCAAGGTACAACAGTGGTACCATGACACGATGGTACTGAGCACTTGTGTCTACCAGAGCAGTCTGTGAGGTGACTTCTATTATACTTCTTTCTGCTTTCTGTCACTGAAGAAAAACAAAACAAAACCCCAAAATATAGAAATAAGATTATTTCTATGTGGAAAATACAATTTTTAAAGTATTTTTGTGTCTTCAAGGAGGAGGAATTTCTCACACCCTCTTTTTTTATCTTGCCTTCACTAGTAGCCTCTTTGAAGTCACACTTTGATGTGTCCTGCACCAAGTCTTGACAACTTAAAAACTTAGTCAACTCTGTGGACATATACCTTGCCGGTGTCGATCCTTGCTTGAGAACAGATTTTCGTTTTCCTCTCCCTTGTCATTTTACTTGACTGTGTGATATTCAGACTTCTGGTGACAATTTATAAGATTGATGAAAGATCTCTACTGTGTAAGATGAAGTTTGGTGTACAATTTCTATAAGTCGGGGAAGTTTATCCTATATTCTTTCCATTTTGGTTTTGTTTGGGTTTCACTCCTCCCCTCTCCCCCAGTCATTTCTCTTCAGGAACATGGGTTTTATTGTCCCTTTACTTTTTCTTCTATCCCATCTTAAGGTAATGCCTTAAAGTTATGGAAATTGAATTCAAAGGCTAATGGATTCCTGTGTACTTTCACTTTGCCAGCAACAGGTTGAGAACGTACACTTCATAACTCTTTTGTTTTCCCCTCCAAAAGACACAAAACAGAAATATGTATTCTTATGCTGTCAAGTTATACACTCATGCCCTGTAACCGCATCACATCCATGTACATAGCTGCCACATATTTGCAGGTTGTTTTGACATTTCTGTGACGCTAAAGTTTTTTTGTTTTCAACATAGTGTCACAGACCTGACACGCATCTTGCAGCAAGCTCTTCAGGTGCTTGTTTGGAACCACAATCACAAACACAGACTTTCCCCCAAAAAAAGGAGTTCAGTGTGAGGAAACTTGAGATATATCCTTCAGGATGGCAGAAGAGTATCCTAGAAGGACTAAGTAAAGAATAATAAAGAAATATTTTTGATAAATTGACTCTTCGACCGGGGCTAGCTGCCCCCCCAGACCCCTTTGTCAGGGCCAGGCAGTCAACCCAGGATTCAGCCTGCAGTCACAAATTCAGCTGCTTCGGTTCTGCAGCCGCCGCTGCTGGGGCTTCGTGCGAGCGGGCAGCAGGCATGCTCTCCTCAGGGAGAGGAGGAGGTGGTGAAAGCC
>VZTE01006504.1:0-17220 GCA_013397775.1 Eulacestoma nigropectus
CTTCATCAAACGACCACCCAGCCCTCCTCGTTCGTGTGGGAGCAGTTTGTGGAAGAGGTCCGCTGTCCATCCTGGCTCTTGGAGAGAAAGAATGTGATCCTGCATAGAGCTGGGAAAGATGAGGAATCGTTTCATTGTTGTCTGTGCTGCCGTTTATAGGCTGCAAAACCAAAAGTGAATTCTAGTGCGGCCTCTTTCTCCTAGAACTTTTTCTGTGGGACCAGCTGCTGAATGTTTTTAGTTTTGTAAGTACACTCTGTGAGACTGAAAGTGCATGAAGGTCCAGAGAGCTGAGTGCACAGACCTGTGTGTGCTGCACTTCATAAGCTGCAAAGGGAAAGTGAAGGCCAGCACTTACTCACTCACTTTTTGTTCTAGGACCTTTGGACTGGGAGGAATTGCTGGACATAGCAAGTTTTGAAAATGGGCTTTGCAAGAATGAAAGAATGTGATGATACATGCAGCAGATGGTAGAGTGCATAACTCCACGGGGTATGTTGCTTTTCACATGATGCGAGTTAAATGTGGACACAACTGGACACAACAGTTTGCTGAGCACGCATTTTTTTGACCAATATTTACACTTGGTACAGTTAGTTTAGGTTCAGGAGCTCTGCATAATTTAAAGAAAGTGATAGTAAATTGTGTGAAAGAAGCTCATAGCCCTGGTTTGCATGGTGTTTTTCATGTCCTTTGAAGTGAATGTGAAACACAGCAGCCGTTTTCTCCTCTTTTGTCTCCAGATTAAGATTATGGATCTGGGCTCAGTGAGAGAGCAAAAATGTAAAGGTGCATGCAGATGAAATCAAAAACCATAACACCTATGTGTGTTGTGCAGCTTAAAGCTGCATAGGAGAAGTGATGCCCAGCACTGCCTTTTTATGTTCTAGGACCCTTTTTTAAGGCAGCAGACTCTGAATGTCTCTCTGTGAGACTGAAGTTATAGGATGCAATATCCATCTTTAAAGACTGATGTTTTGATAGCTAATGTTTAGTCTAAGAACCTGAGGAGAGAGCTAGTCTGGCACTGATGTGATTTTTGTCCTTTCTGTGATGCTGTAAGTAAGAGCTGTGTTGTTCTTTCCATAGTGTCATCAAAAGCATCTTGACACTGTTGCTGCTAAGTTTTGCCATCTTCATAACTGAAAAGGTTTTTGAGTAATTTTGTACGGAAAATCACGCTATGAAAAGCCAGTGTCCACAAAGGAGACAGAGGAGTCCTGCAACTTTATTCAAATAAAGGGAGAGAGTCCACCGGGGCACACGCCCGTGGGGTTTTCTCTCTCGAGGTTTTGGAGGGTGCAGCCTCCTTTTATCCTAAACTCCAGGCCGCATTTGCCCTCTTCCTTTTCCCATTGCTGAGGTACTGGGAAGATACAGCCTTCCCAAACCCTCTACCACATCCCCACCTTGAACCTGTCATTTTCCGGACCCATTTGTCTGTTTCAGGAGTCAAACTGTCTGGGTTCTGTAACACGCCTGCGGCTTGAAGTTGGTAGAGACATTAAGACCCATTTCAAAGACGTTAACACCCATACCCTCATCCATGGAATTGCTTGTAAAGACATTAGCACATATCTTTGCTATCAAGTTTAATTCAGAAAACAAGACACCACAGCTGATAAGCAAAAAACAAAAACAGCTTTGCTGGATACTGTAGTCTGGCTTAGAAATCTTTGATTATCTATATTTAATGCTTTGAAGTACTAAAGTGTTGCAAAACTAATACACCAGTATGAACATAACAATTTA
The DNA here is from genome assembly GCA_013397775.1 of Eulacestoma nigropectus. Taxonomy (NCBI): domain Eukaryota; kingdom Metazoa; phylum Chordata; class Aves; order Passeriformes; genus Eulacestoma; species Eulacestoma nigropectus. The sequence continues at coordinate 1,753 of VZTE01006504.1, forward strand.
GCAAGTACATCTGTGTGCCAAACTAAATTGAATCTACTTCAACAAGTACAGCACTTAAAAACAACCTGGTAGGTAAAAAATACTTCACTGAGTAACTTCCTCTTCTGGAACAACTTCCAAAAGCATCTGGAGGTGCATAGTGATGGGCTCTGAGGAGAAGATTTATTGTTAGAGGCTTTATCAGAGAGAACAATATTTCAATTCAAACTATTTTTCTAAGTGAGAAAATTATCCTTCTGCGTAGTTGTTTGTCTTATCTGTATTCCTATTTCAAAATGAAAAATAAAGGGTGGGGAATAAACAGTCTTAAGATCCAAACTACAGCATTCCACATTTCCAAACTTACATTAGAGTACAATGCTTCCAATCACATAATTAAAATTGTAATAAATTATAATTATTTAATTATAATACATTATAATTAATACATTACAATTAATAGTCCCAGGGGACAAGAGAGACAGATGATGCATTTTTTGAATGTCTGTAGAACTACTAATCTTGTTGTATTCAGCTAGTTCCAATAAGCCTCTGAGAAATGCCTATGTATCCTGTTTTACCTGAGATAATATCAGAGTTTCTCTAGGGACTATGCAATCAGTTCATAAATGGTCATGCTGTGTTCTTGCAGCTTTCACTGTACTCAGCACTGGGATTATTTTTTTATCCTAATGCTGTTAACATTTTTTTAGTAAGTATAGTAAAATTAATAATTAGAGCTAAGAGCCCAGTGTTTGGTGGCATAAGAATTTATGTCTGCTTATGTCTTTAGTTAATTGCTAAAGCAATGTTTTGAAATACAGGTAATTGAAAAACTAACTTTACAGATTAATTAGTTCTGTTAACTTTAAAAGTTGGTTTCTTTGTGCTACTACAGTGACGTGTTGTTTTTTGTGAATTAAGTTTAATTTTTCCTCAAGTCAGACATTACTCCTTTTCAACAGGAAGGAGTAAAATACAGTCTTCAGTAAAGCCCACTACACGCTAGGGAAATTGTTTCCCTCCATGTCCCACTCACGTGCTTTAGAAGGGATGGACCAGATAGTGAGTTTTATTATAGTAATTAATCTCAAGTTTAGAAAATGTTCTGTTGAGTTTGGAGCTGGCTACCTGAGGTATACTTACTTGATATTTTTTGGGGCCAGTTGAATTTTAAATGAACAAAAAGTACATAAACTATAAGTCCACTAAGTATAAATAAAATACAGTACAAATAGGCCAGTTCGGGTGCACTGATGATTGGTGCCAATACCAGTAAAATTGAGACCAGTGTCACTATGACAGGAATGATGATAGGTATCTGCAAGACACAAAGAATAAAATCACTTCTTCATTCTTTAGCTGTTCTTACAGAAGTTGCCTGTATGAAAGAATATTATGATTGCCTTATGCATTTTTTACTTTTAAAATTTCTGGAATCAGATGGGGCAATTGAAGGAGTAGCAGAAATATGGATAGGGAAAACTCTTCTGCTCAATTATTCGTGAAGATCTCTTTGTCTGTATTTCAAATTGCAGTGTACAAGTTTGCAGTTTAATAAATGTGGGACCTGACTTATGTGCAGTGACCTGGGGTCTTATTTTGTATATTCTTTCAGTGGTAGTCTGCTGACGGCAGTTACGCATCTCTGAAAATTTGGCTTGTGCCCTGTGGTCTGTGCAAGTGAAAATCAACATCTTTTTCCAGTCCTTATGAGCTTAGTCCTAGTGCAGAACTACTATTAAATGGCTAGATTTCAGGTAAGGGGAGGGCCCAAGGGTATTGGGTAAATATCCAGGTACTTAGGGTGAATCCATGCTGCACCATCTATGGAATGGAGGAAAAGCCATACAGAACTTACCCTGATAGGTCTCCTCAGTTCCTTCCTTGTAAACCTCATAACAATTAGTGCAAGTACGGTTAAACCATAAAATATCCAGACTGCAAAACTAAAGTAATTTATGAGTGTGTCAATGTCTCCAGGAATAATATAAATAATAGCAATGGCCCCCTAAAAATGAAAACAAAAATTAGTGTAGTCTATTACAGAAGAAAGCTGAATTTTACTTATGTTTCAATACAGCTGCATGCTTAGTGTTCCAGAGTATGAACTGTGAATGCTTTTGCTTAAACATTTGGGTGTAAGTGTATTGCAGCACCTTTAAAGATTGTGACTACATCCTGCCAACCTGTTGTTATTTTTGTGTGCAATCTTAATTCCATTTTAAGTCAAAATGCTTATAATTTTTATGCATTAATCTGTTCTATTGTTAACTTGTTATCTTGAAGATACAAAATGTAATTTTACGTTTTTAATGTTACTGGGATTGAATAGATCTTGTTTTGCCTTGAAGATAAATGGGTAAAATAAAAATAACAAGATGTTCTAGATTTATTCTTAAATGTATTTACTGACTGGATTTTTTTAAAGTGAGATGTAAATTTCCTGTGTGGAGGAAATAGGGTAGTGATAGCTTGCTTGCAAGCATCCTGTGAAAGGATTCCATAATATTAACCATTCATTTAAGTTTTTGTTTTCATGCCGTTGCTTCCTAACCATTTTCATTTTTAAAATCCAGTTCTGGAATGAGTATGTTCAATTTAGAGAAGCTGGGGGTTTTATGTAGTCTTTTTTCCAAAATGTATTTAGCAATTTTCTTGTCTAGATAGTTAAAGATATGTGTCAAGACTGCGTGTAAGAAACTGCGAAAGTATGTATTACTGGAGAATTTTTGCTGATAATTTTTCTGTACTTAGAATATATACTTACATAAAATATGATAGCAGGTGCTGGTGTTAAGTGCTTAACACTAATGTAAGATAGTACCTTTAGCATGTGCCCTTCACGACCGGCAACATAAACAAGTCTGACAAAACAAAAACAAGGCAATGTAGTTAGTGTGGCACCTAGACTTTAAGTGGCATTACTAAAAATAGACATCTGACTAATTTAATCAGTATTTGCTTTGATATGCATTGGGATTTAAAGAGTATTGTAGCAGTTTAAAATAAGGGCAATAACCAGTATTAAAGCAGTGAGCTAAACCAAATTCTGAACCAGTATTAAAATGGTACACTTGAAATTAATTTCAGAATCATTATTTTGCACATTTAATTGAAAATTATTTTGGGAAATGTTACCTACTGTGCCCCTTTTAATTAAATATTTCCTTTTCATGTGCTTCATAGCAAAAAGCTATATTGACAACCTTTTATCAAAAAATGGTCTTTACAGCCGCACTGCATTCAGATGGTTTTGAAATTTTAAAATATTTTAAATAGTAAATGGAAGCACTGAACAACTGATAGAAAGGCATAGCTTCTCAGTTACATTTGCTGGTGTAGTCATGTTTTTACTGGTAACTTTTAACTGTTTAATTGTCAGCTTTAAAATTGATGAGGTGAAAAAACCCTTTTGTGCTATAGTGCTATACCTGCATAGAAATAAGAAGAGACCATGTTTTCTAATTTTTCAAACCTCAATAGCCACTGTTTATTTTTGAAAATTAATCAATATAGCCAGATTTACAGGCAATTCTAAATTACATTTTTTATAATGTGGATCAGAAGAATGTCTTTATGTCTGTAGACACATATATATAAATTTTTCCATCTTTCAAAAACTTTCATTTGAAGATATTTAGAATGGGGACTTACCTGCCTGCAGTAAAACAATTGCCATTGGCAGATCCAAGTGTAGAAAATACCACAAAGAGAGGAACTATCCAAGAGGCTGGATAAAGGACTCTATCTCCAAATGTCTGGGATATGAGATTAAAATTAATAATTTTGTCATTTTAACTACCATTTAGTATATTTGGTAATGTTAGAGCCTCTTTGTAGGTAAAGTAAATGGGTATCTGAGATATGTTACCAACAAAAACATGTTGTATATTTTGTGTTTCTTAAACAAGATTTGACTTGATACATTCTTTGCTGTAACTCCTGGTGGAGACAAGCTGCTGAAATGCACAGAAGATCTAAATTTTAAAAGCTTTTATTAAAAAAAAAAATTTAAGCATTTCAATATTAGTGTACTTCTCCACTGTGCTACACTATATACTGTTTGTTTTCCCCAAAAACTAACATTAAGAATATTGTTGCATGACCTCAACAGTTGCTTCAGAGACATGGAAAATTTACTGAGTGGAACTGAAGGGACAGATGTATTTTTTAAGGTTTCAGAAACTTAACATTGTTTCTAATTTTTCCTGTAAGAGTATGTCTTGCAAAAATGGAAAAATTATATCTTTCAAATTTGTTAAGGAAAAAAACCCAAAAATAATAAGGTGGAAGTGAATGATGGACTGTTTGCTGTTATCTTCAGAACAACAAACTTTGATCTACTGTCTTTTGGCATGTGCTTCTTTCTCAGAAGTGCTGGAAATACTGAAAATGGCAAAGCAACTGTCAGATGTTATTTATCTTTCCATCTTTTTGATGCCTATGGAAAGCAATCACCCTCTGAGCTGCAATGTTTACAAAATGTTTGCTGAAGACTGTATTACTTTTGCTTCCTTCTTTTATTCCCATTGGGATATGATAGAACTACTCTTTAAATTAGCCATTACTGAAATTTTAGATTAGGAAATGATAGCAGATAATGGGGGGGAAAAGGTGGCACTAACAGCTTAGACTAAAATTAATTTTATCTTAAGAAAAGTTAATGGAACTGAATGACTTACATGACTTCAATGCACACAGCCTTCTCCAGATGTTCTATTACAAAATTAAGTAGCTTACCACAGCAACTGCCTGGGACTGCAGGAGTTCTGTTGAAGTCATTACGGTGAAATAGGAAATGTTTATCAGAACGTAACAAACCGTAACCAAGGGGATTCCAATAATTATAGACAGTGGTAGATTTCTAAAGAATGGAAAAGTAAGACCCCATCAGCATTGCTGTATCACTGGTACACTCGTCATAGTAAACTGTGGATTCTTTCTTTTCCTGATATGCTCTTTAGGTGTATTTATGTTTTTTTTTACTGTAGATCTAAGGAAATCAGGATTATAAAAAAGGAAAAATATAAATTATGCAAAGATACAAAGCCTGCTAATTAGCTTTGTCTGTTAGTGCTCAGACCGTGAATAATTAGTGCTTTTAAAAAACAAACCAAAATATATGCTTGCTTGTAGAAAAATATTTAGTGTTTGATTTTTGCCAGTAAAAACACTGCTCTCCTACATAGTTTTACCTGTAAGGATTTTTAAGTTCTTCTGTGATGTAATTGAGTTGATTCCTGGAAGGAAAAACATTCATAGAATATTTTAGTAGTCAGGTGTTAAAATATGATTATACTATGAGGTAAGGTGTTATTTCTTGTGTTATTGTTTTTAATCTTTTCAGTTTAAGAAAAGAAAAAAAAAGTACAATCTATCTTTTAAGTGGGAAAACTGCGGGACAAAACCTATGTGAGCTTCTTATCCAGAAGTCAGCCTCTTGATTCACCATCTCTTTCTGCATTATCTTTAGTATCTCTGAGACTCTGAAATCTTGGATAAAATATCCCAGAACAATCAAACAAAAATTTGGCAGACTTCTAAAATTTACAAGATTGCCTTTCAACTTCAAGCTTTGCAGTATTTGAGTCTTTTCAAATAAAAGCAAAAGTGTGCTGAAGGCAAGGAGTGAAGCAAGTCTGCTGGTGTTTCACAGTGGTTCTGTAAGTCATACTGTCTTTAGAAAACTAGCAGGAAAACCTTTTTAAGGATAATACCTATCTGAATTATAATTTCCAAATACTCATTTTTGCTAGAGCATGTAGACCAATTGAAATGAGGTTTTTATATTCATCCACTCTGAAAATGGGAAGAGTTAGTATTTACAGTTCGAAAGGCAAATTTTCAAATGTTAATGCTTGGTGGTTACATACGCAAATAATTACTTAGGAATCAGCTTCTGTGCCCTCTTAAAAAGTCCATATGAATGCCTGAATTAGCAGACTTACATGCCTGAGTTGAGACACTCAAGCTTGGAAATAGAACCTAAAAAAAGAATCTATTTAAAAATAAATTCAGTTTTAAAAGCTTTTAATGGGAACTGCTGTGTCATAGATAAAGATTTTATTCTTATTTGCTTCCAAAGTACAGACCTATATGCAGACTTTTGCAGTTTGTACATTTAAGAATAACAATGGATTTGTGCCAACAGAATGCTATGCCAACTGACACTCCCTAACAAAAAATCTGCAAGTGTAACCTTATAATTTCTGATACAACATTCTTTTTTATGTTCTCCTGTACTAATCAAATACCATTACATATTTCACAAGAAATGGAATTTGATGGGTAACCTGCAGGCAAAGCTATTTTGCGTAACACAAGGGAATTAAACTGTGTTATATTCTCCTCATTACTACAGTTTCTAAGCACCTTCAGCAGCAAAGCAGTAGTAGTAGTAGTCCTTTTGGGATCTAATATAATTTCTTTCCCTAATAAACAGCACCTAAGAGAGGGTGGAGTTTTGGGGGTTTTTTTAACCAAACTAGTGTTCTCTTTCCAGAATTCATCAAGACATTCTTAATAACAAGTCAGTTGTTAACTTTTTCAGAGAGTTCTACAGGGAGAGAGTAAACCAGTTAAAGGCTGTTAAAGTGTAACTGTTAAGGCTAATAAAGATTCCTTACCATCCATCATATGCCCAGAGTCCATTATAAAATGCCAAACTGATAGAGCTAACAGAAATTTTACTGTCCTTGAAAGAATCTTTGAAGTTTTCGGTTTTTCCTGCAAATAAGAGTGCAAATTACTGATCAGTGTTAAAACTAATTCTTGTAATCCCCACCAGATGAAAAAACATTCCAACATATGTCTCATGTTTTGAAACTTTTCACTTTAATTAATACCCTTTTGTATTAATTGATCTGTAGTGTTGCATTTCCCACCCATCCCCATTCTCTAAAAGAAAATACCATAGTTTCCAAAAGATGCAGAACTAAAACCCTGAAGGAAGAGATTCAGGGCTGTGCCTTATTACTGTGTCACTTCTGCCAGTGGGGAATTTTTTAATGATCGTAGCAAAAGCTAAAATAATTTTTTCAAATAACGTATATTTTATTACCTTTTGCAAGGAGAACAATTCCACTTACAATAATGATTGTCACAATGATCATTTTAGCAGCTGTGAGGAAATTCTGGAGGTAGCTTCCCAGCTTCACACTCAGTGAATTCACAATTGTAATTACCACTAAAAGAAATAAAATTATAAATGTTTGCATTGTTTGTCAGAATTTAAAGAAAAATTGCCCCTCCCCTTATTTACTGTACGGCTTTTCCCTCACACTTTTTGTCCATATTATATAGTTTTTACTTACTGTGTTTGGATAACTTTTAAAATAGTGAGGAAAAACAGATTTATGAATTAGATTTTGACAGTACCTTTAACATAAAATACTTTGAAGTTGCACAGCATTCTGATAAATAAAAAAATAGTATTTCCACATTTATTTTTTCTTCCTTTTCTGCTAGAGATAAATGTTCATTATACAGCTGCATGTATCTTAATGAAGAATAAAAAAACCCTTGGACTAGGAGCAAACAATTTTTAAACCTATCCTTTCTATGTTTGTTGAATTAGTTATTGTGGAAAAGACTCACTGGACTTAAAGATTTCTGGTGTCTTTGTGAAGATGAACCTAAGTTTCAGGGTACTGAAGTGCACTTATTGATGGTGCCAGACACAAGTCACTATGCAATTTTGGATCTGGTCTGTCTTAGAAAGCGCGAGTCTTACCAATAGCAGCTGCTGCAAGACACTTGATGACAACTTGGGGCGGATCACAACCTGGATAAAAAGGAGCTGATGCGTATTCCGCAAAGCTGAGACAAATGATTGCAAATGAACTGGGTTTTGTAACCAGTAAGCTTGTCCAAGAAAACAAAAATGCTGGAATTGCGCCAAATGCCTCCATTAGGTAAGGATATTCTCCTCCAGACTTTGTGATCATTGTACCAAGCTCAGCAAAACAAAGTGCACCTGAATAACAAGAAAAGCAGGTTTAGTTCATACACTTTTGAACCTGGGACTGCTTGAAAAGGCGATCATTTTTTAATAGGTAGAAAAGTTAAGGAAATTGACATATATTTTATATACTATAGACATCATTACTCTCTTCATGTTTCTGTATATTTTACTGTATATGCAAAATAAAATTTTAATTACTTGTGAGCAATTGAAAAAAATGCACTGAAATGATTAAGATGCAGTCTAAAAATTACTAGCATTGATGTCTAAGGCTTCACCTAAACCAGTACAAACAAACATGGCGATTTCATTGGATTTCTGTTTAGGAAACGAACACTGTAAGAAGCGTTTAAGTGAGAACTGCACTGGCTGATACACCTTTTGGAAACGTCAAAAAACAGACTTTCTGCACAATTTTGAAATAAAGTGGCCGCTAAGCTCAACATTAAAGTACAGTGATACTTCCTGTTCAAGACGTGGCATCTTGAATTAAGGTTTTTCTGTATGCAGTCCCTCTTGATACAATGCTCAAAAATTTCTTTGTTTTACTTCTTGAAATATTTTGAGGTGCTTAGTGCTACATTTTCAGATAATAGAATTAGAATTATGGAAGTAGAAAGCTAGCAGAAAGTACCTAGCTCACTACCAGTAAATTTCACATATTGCCAGTTAATTAAGTAGAAGAGTATTCTCTTTATTACAGTCAGTGGATGAAGCAGGCAAAACTAAAACTTTGTTTCAAAATAAATTGAGAGTGTGATTTACAATTTTAATTTGTCTTCTACAAACACCCAATTTAAAATTTATGGTTGAGTACTGGTATGCATATATACAGCAGGATTTAGTTGATTTTGGTCCAGGTGCTATTAGCTAATTTGTGAAATGAGAGTAGTATGCAGAAATAGCAGATATAAAGACTTAAGGCAAAGATTAGGATTCTTTGTTGACTCTTTTACCTAATGTTGCCAGAACTCCACAGGCTGCCCAGATGGTTAAACAAGGACCCACAGCTTCAACATTGGCAAGCACTGATTTTGGAGAAATGAAGATACCTGAGCCAATAATTGTACCAACAATCATACAGATTCCACTAATGAGGCCCACCTTGAAATAAAATGAGATGTATTTGTAAGCAATTTCTAGTAATTCAGCAATTACTTCTCAGTATCATAGAACTACAGTAATTGTTATTACTGACTTATTTTTATTGGCTTTCAATATATAGTTCTATAAAGAAATATATTAAACAATTTTGCAAGGTTTCACTCTTCTTTCCAAGATCCGTGTGTACCCTGTGGTATACTCCCACTGTTTTCAAAAGTACATCTATTTGTTTTTTGCCTGCCTGTGTATTTCCTTTATTAAAATGTCTTTTGGATTAAGTTTCAAATATAACCTTGGATGGGTGAACTTGCCCTTTCCTCTCTGATTAAGCAATGACATTCTTTTATGAGCAGTTGGTGAATTCTGAATTTTCCAAGATTCAGAAATTGTCTTTCATGGATGGAATCCACTTTTTTTTTGTTGTGCAGCTGTTTTCCTCTCCTTGCTTTAAATATTTGTGCATAGGAATTGTGTTGATACTGCTAAGTGGTGACAAGATCAGGTTCTCCTAAATTTGTAGTGACCGAAAAGTGGCATGGGCTACTTAATATTTTCTGATAGTTATGGCTACTCTAATGACATCTGTATTTTTCCAGTCTTGTCATCAAACTAAAACCACATAGAGAATCTTTTTCCAGGTCACTTAAATTAATTTTAAGAGAAATACCACTTCCCTCCTGAGAGGAAGTGGTACAACTGTTTTCTAAAGCATCTGTAATTTTCTGGAGGAGACTGATTTTCACTTGTCTTCAAGTACCAGTGCCTATTTCCTGGCTATAAATACTAACAAATTTTCAGAAACAATGAGCTGGACAACCCATTACAACTTCTGAAAAGTACAAGTGGAAAAAAAAGTTAAGTTTATGAACTCAGTTGATCAACTTAGAATAAGTCTTTGAATTATTTTTATATCTGGTAACTTCAACAACATATTATTGAGGTTTTATTCTGTTTATATCAGAGCTATTTAACTACAGTAATTAGCAGTTTCTGAAAATGTAAACCAACAACATTGTTGCGATATTAGCATATTTTTGCTACATGGGGACACACTAGTGTTTTTTGTAGGCTGATGCATATGCACAAATACCCCCTTCTGCCTCCCTCTGCCAACCCCTCACACATGGATCAAAGGGGGAAAAGAAAAAGGTTTGCCTGCTTTTGGAGGTTCATCGTTTGGGGTTCATGATTCTGAATGGATTGTCTGTCCTCTCCTCCTTTGTCCTCTCCTTTTCTTTTCTTCAAGCTTTCTTCACCCATTTTTTTTTCTTGTTGAAATTTCTAAGGAAATAAAAACAAAATTTCACTCTAGCATAATAATATTGCTTGACTTTTGCTGATGATGTTGGTCCAAAATAGTGTAGGTAAATATTACCAGAAAACTAACACATGCACACACTCACTCAAAAGCAAAGGACTTCCATCAAACTACCTACTCAGAGAAGAATTCGAAGCGGAGAAGTTATGTCAACTTCTGATGTCTGACCTGCTGTAGATTTTCCTCATACCCACCTGGCAAGTGAATGTCTGTCCTCTGTAGCAGACTACATTCAGTTTCGAGGATGTCCTTACAGAACGATCAAGCTTTTATAGCCAGTCCTTCCTCTGAATTCCTCCAAAGGTCCAGACAGATTTTATGTTCCTTCCAAAAGCTAGTCTGTTTTCCTCTTATCTAGGAGACCTTATTTCTGTTCTTCATTAAATTAGGCCTTGCCTCAGTTCCTTGGAGATGGAAGCATCTGCTAAACAGAGTGTGGGCTACTATAATTATCTAATTAGCAGCTCTTTGCCTCAAAAGGAGTCACCAGTCTTCTCTGTGTTGATTCGGGGTGAATGTCTTCCACTCAGTGTTTTGTCCTGTTTAGAACAGGAATGTAAACAATTGGTTTTCAAATTTAAATTTAGACTTACAATGTTTATCCGTGAGGATTTTGCTTGATTTCCCTAGTATTGGTCTAAAATACAATCTGAGACAGTGAAGGAAATTGATTGGGTTATGTCCTGAGTCTCTAAAGTGGATTCAGTCAAAAGTCTCTTCTCTCCTAAGACTCTACAATTATAATTACTTGAATTTGAATTCAGAAGATCATTATGCTTTTATACAGACGGTAACTCTGGAAGGCATCATGTTTAGGAAACATAAGTTGGGCTTTTTTGTAAATTAAGTAGTAACCGGCTACAAAAACTGCAGCATTTTAAATTGACAGAATACCTATCTCAGTATTGTTGGTCTTCAGAAACATTTGGGCTATAAAGACATGAAGTTTATCTTTTGAATTAAAGATTTTTAAAAGAATCATAATGAATCCAACTTTTAAGATTAAACCTATGATAGAAAACTGCACACAAAAAGAATGCAGGGCTTGGGTCCCTGAACTTCATTATAGCTTTGTGCCCAGTGTCTCTCTTTTAAAGTCATGTATTTAGACTGCTTCAATCATCACCTTTAGCAATTCTTGCTTTCACTTACCTTATTTATTTATATTTGTTCGGTGTTAATCGGGTCCAGGAATCCTTGTCAAGTGTATTTCTCCTGTTAGATTTCCCAGCCAGTTACAAGCAAGGCATGTCCATGTCTGAAACTCGAATATGCAGAAAGAGCAGCAGCTTAAATACAGAGGTTATAAAAGGTAATCATTAAACCCATTCTCTGCCAAGAGGCTCTGAGTTAGGAACCACAGGTAAACCAATAGTCCAATTAGTTTATCTTTAAAAACAAGAAAACCCATCTTTGTTCCATTTGTGAGAATGTTTGTCCAGTGCCTAAGTAGTGTATTACATAGAGAGAGTGAACCATAATTTGGAGACTCTATTTTGATTATTTTTATAGCAAGCAGAATTAAGAAATGCCAATTAAGAAATGCTTTGGAAAGGTAACCTTGAAATAATTGTCATATTATGGGTGCATTAAAACCATCTGTCCAGCTGCTATTTGAATCCTATAAAAATAGTTTATGTTTTTATCTTGAGAAGGTAGACGAGCGTGAGCAAAAATGTTTCCTTTGTTTTTCATTAACTTGAGACAGCTGAGTGGGCAGCTTGTGTTCCCTTTGCTTGCAGTTACAAATATTTTCCATTTTTGTAAATATTTAAAAATCTTGCTTCAGTGAAAAATGCCATTCTCTATTTCTATGCAGTTGTATATCCAGGAAAAAAAAGTATTATCCTGAATTCTGTAATAAGGTAACAGCTTTCATTTGAGCTAGTCATCCCTAAAACACTTGAAAAAAACCTCTTAATCATGTCAATCACTTAATTGTTTTTAGCAATGCAATTGTACAACTCCTTTGCTGTATGACATTCAAAAGTCCTGACCAAACCCCTCTAAATGCAGATGAGTTTTTCAATAAATATCTACTGTTAAAAGCTAAAAGATATTCAGGTACTGGTTCCTGATGTTAACATTTAATATTCGTTGTCTTCTTGAGATAATGCCTCATAAACAGGCAGTACAGGGCTGGAAATAAGACCAAATTGTTGGGCCTGAGTATCAACAAAACTATGCTAAGCATGATTTGACAGTTGTTTTCCTCACTTTTTTTTTTAAACTTTTTAAGCATGCAGGATTGATCAACAGGAATTCCCTCTGTAATGATGTAAATCTGTGACTAAAAATGGACTCTTAAGAACATGTGAAACACTTGTTAGTTTATATTTGCCATGTTTTGTGATGGTTGAGCCAGATAGTGCTGGGAATGTTTGTCTCCAAGACTGAGGTTGCACAGTAATGTCGGTATGGAAAACAAAATCAAAGCTGTACTTTTTTAGTCACTGGCTTTTTCCTCTCTTTGTTTTTCTTGTTTAATTCTCACAGAAATAGGATTAAGATACAAGAGAAGCTCTTCCATCTTAAATAACTCCTTATCGAAAAATGACCACAGTAAGTATGGTCAGACAAAAGTTTGTTGTTTTTTTTTGTTTTTTTTTTTTTTGCTTACAGATAAAGAGAATAAAACATGTTAAAATTATAGTCTTACTACAACCATATGAAAAGGCAGGTATAAACAATTTATTCCTTTTTCTACAAGTTTTACAAGGACTTTCAAAATATTTTTCATAGTAATTGTGATGTATGATTAAATTAACTAATATTTTCATATCCTTCAATTTCACATGCCTCATTTAGGATCAGATATTATGTAATGTACTTCTGTGTTCCTTATACTGATAATTTTGAAAAGAAAATTTATAATCTTATCATTCCTGTGTTGTTCCTGAAATGCCACAGAGACTATTGAAATAGCTAACGTGAAAATAAAAAAAGAAGAGGGGGATCATATTATGGGGCTACTCTTGTCCCTTGAAATGAAGCAGGCACATCTTTCGCATCATCTCTACACTGGAATTTCCAGACCAACAAAAAAACCCTGAAAAAACACGTAATTTTGATAAAAAGATAATGGGGTATGTAACCTTTAATGTTCTGTTAAGAAAGGGTTTTCTTGGGAATTTTTCTTAGATTTAGTGTAGATAATTGATTTTTTTGTGTGGATGTATGCTTCAGTTGTCTTTGTTTTCTGCTTCAGATCTGCATTCCATTTTGTTTCTTCAGATCCCATAAAAGCAACATCGAAAATATGTTGTTTGAGTTTTTGCCTAAGCAACTGGTTTCTTTAGTCAACCTGGAATGTCCATGTGGAGAGTTCCCACCTGTTCAATAGGTGTCTTAAGTCTCTGCAGTGATTTGACCTTAACTAGTCTGCATTTCTTTATAAAGATAGAAAAGTATCTTGGTTTATTGTCTAGTTTTGTTTTAGGGGTTACTCTTCTTGGGATGCTGTAAACCTATTAAAAGATTTGCAATTTTACCAGCAATCCTTCTTTTCCTCAGCCACGGAAGTTAAAAATAAACATTGATTTCAAGGATTCTAATATAATTTTTTTCATAGACAAGAGAAATGACATTTTACAGCCCTGGGAAAAGACTCCTTCCCTCTCAAATAGGTTCACAGATGAAGAGATGAAGGAGTTCAAATTCCAAGGGGTTACAGAGGCAAAGACTTCTGAGGGCTGGTCCTATTTAAACACCGTAGTTTGAACCTTTTCAAATGCTATTTACCAATTAAATCGTAAAAAGTAATTTTCAACTTAAATTCAGGAAATAGCAAGGACACAGTGTGTATATGCACTTTTATGAGCATTAGTTACTAAAAATAAAGGTTAATGTTTGTTAGGGTTGGTATTTATTGCTTGCAGTAATTCATGTTCTGCTTTGACCAATACTAAGGCAAATCATAAGAATCATCCTAACTTGCAGCTTTTAATTGTAGCTTAGCAGTATCGCAGAGTGGATACTTTCCATTCTAACCTTCCTGCTTACAAGTTATTTAATTTTAATGAGAGGACCAGTGTGTTTCCTTGTATTTGGTCTTGTTTGGATCTGACCATTAATAGATGTGTTCTAAGATGTGATCTCAGTACTGTCATCCTTTAAAGCATTTTTTTTCTAAGTAATTGCAGGTATGCTGCAAGAGGAATATGAGGAAAAGGTCTCATTTAATTGCTATGGGGATGCTGGGTTTTTCTACTGGACTGCAAGATCTTTGCATCTTGTGGAAGTCAATAGGAAATATTAGGGGACTGTAGTTCTTAATAGAACTGCTTAATAGACTATGGTTCTTAACAGAATATATGGGGTTTAAATACCCGTATTTTTTCCCTACAGTTCTTGGTTACAGTGTAATTGGTTTTTTTTCTGTGACAAATAAGGCTTTTGAAAAGATATTCAGGTTTGCTAAAGGTTTTTTACTATAGCTGCCTGAATAGTGCAGAGTCTTTTGTCTAAAGAGAGATTTCTTTTTGTATAATGTATTTTTTAGTCACACCTGTTCAGAGACTCTTAACTAACTTGTAAATGCTGGGTATGTTTTTCTATCCAAAAGGTCATCAAAAAATCAAGGAGTCTCTTTATAAGGATATTCTAAAGGAATTTTGATGGCCTCTGAAGAAAATTGGCTTGAGTATGTCACATTAGGTTTTTTTTCAAAGATTGTGAAGTTTTTAACAGTGCAACTAAGTCTGATCAGAATCAATGATTTTTCTGATAAACAACCAGCTCCTCGTGTTCTTCTCTTTTAAAAAAAAGGCCTGATTTTGATTTCCTTTTTGAGTCCAAAACTCAGGTTGCATTCCACTGGCCTTTCACCAAGGAGGGGTTACCAGATAACATTGATTTTGGAAGACACATCTGTCTTGTGCCCATCTCTAGCTGAGGAAGGAAGTGAAAAGAATGAGGAGGTGTCTTTACAAACAAACTGTGGGCCTGATGGTAGATAAAACCAGATACTGATAAGTGAAAGAAGCAATGGGAGGAACCATAAATTCCATAGGAATTCCACTAATTGACACAGACTGTTACTCACTCAAGACTATGCTAATCCCTGGATTTAGAGAAAAAAACCAGACACAAGGAAAAGAAT
>VZTE01006504.1:17530-29608 GCA_013397775.1 Eulacestoma nigropectus
GCCCTCGGCCAAGAGCACACCTGCTATTTCGGAGACACCCTTTACATACTTTTAGCCTAATGCATATTCATAAACAATTCTACATATTCAAACTTTTCCCTACGCTAATTTAAATGGTCTAGGAACATGTTTAGCATGGCTCCTCCTTGGGTCCGCCTTTTTAGAGCAGGTGCATTTTTGGCTGTGGTTTTAGTCAGTTTTTTATTATCAGTTCCAGCTTGAGCTCTAGTCCATGGTTTCTGCAGACGGTAGTTGTTGATAGTTGTCATGTCCGTAGCAGGGGTCTTTATCATACGTTCATTGGATGTTATCCAACCAAGCAGACAGTTCAATTACCACAATCATAACTATATCAGCTATTTCACTACTATTTCTAAGTCTAGTTAATGACAGAAATAAAAGGCATTAGTTATTATTACAAAAAAAGAACTATATCTTTATAGCACAGCTACTTTAACATCATACACATACAGCATCTTATCTCAATATTTGCGGAAAGCCAATATTATAATATGGTATTTTTCACAATTTTCCTGACAGAAGCAGTGAACACTGAAGCACTCCACTGAGGTTATGATGTTCTGTGCTATTTTTGAAGTCTCATTTTAATTTTATATTTACCAAAACCAAATATTTGAGGTATAAAACAACTGTAATTACTACAATAAATATCCTTCTATATTTCATATCTGAACATGTGCTTAAATAGGCATGTTGAAATGAATTTAGTACAGAAGGAAAAAGTTCAGGACTAAAAAAAATCTGGAGAGCTCACTCCCTGAGAAACCACATTTTTAAACATAAAGAAGCCTTCAAAGTGCATCTGCTTTTCTAGATTCAAGCTGATGATACCATGGAGTTTTTACCATACTTATTTACATTAGATTTGGAGAGAAGGATGAGTGCTTAGAACTCTCCTAAATGGAAGAGCCATGCCTGGCCAAGGATTTGTAGTCCCAAGGGAAAAGCTTTTAGAACTCCTGATGCAATGTGCCAGGAGAGTGGCATGAATTTTTTATAGTGAAAAAAGTCTTAGAGGATTCTCTCTTCTGCGCTGGTGAAAGGCAATCTTCTGGCCTGAAAAACAGCTTCTTTCTGGCTTGAAAATAGAGGTAGGGGAAAAGTAAACAGCTGGGTTTAAATGACTTCTTAATGGTTGGGGGAAATTTTCTAGAAACTGGAAAAAATGATAAGGTAAGTATATGTCAATGCTCTGTCTGTTCACAGGACATTGGTACATACTTACCTAAATGTGACTGCTGAGTGTCAGACTCTCCCTGGTATTTACACAACCAAAACACAGAGTATGAAATGCTTTGTTC
Organism: Eulacestoma nigropectus; assembly: GCA_013397775.1. Lineage (NCBI taxonomy): Eukaryota > Metazoa > Chordata > Aves > Passeriformes > Eulacestoma > Eulacestoma nigropectus. Next base: position 18,853 of record VZTE01006504.1, read on the forward strand.
TGACAATGGAGTAAGAAGTTATAATTTAAGCAGCAGTTGGCAAATGCATTGGAACTACTGAGATTTACTTCCAGCTCTCCTGTGGTTTTGGTTTTGGAAGGGTAATAGCAATGTCTGCTTTTTGAATACATAATCACATTATTTATTACTAATTATGGCAAAATTATGTTCAGTTATTATGGATGGAATATGCTCTGTAAATTCATCAATGAAATTTGATGATTTGATTTGAAATTTGAATGTGACTACAGTTCCACAAATCCTGAATTGTTTTCTCCTTTTCTTGGTAGGAATGGAAGAATGTTTTTATGTCGTCTTGTGAAAGGAACCTGAAACTACTTCATGGATTCAATTTACCGACTGGAAGATCTGGAAGATACTGCAACTGGAAGGAAGGTGCAATATAATGGAGTCAGGATGCTCTGTCAGCTGTGCTCAAGGGATAACAGCAAATTGCTATTGTCAGGTGGGTAACAGAAAAAGGATAAACTGGCATGGGTAGAGTTATTGTAATAGAATAAAACAGTCAAGTAATTTCTTTAGTGTTGTATCATCTAAATTTAGCATAGTATCTATGAAACAAGGCAAAGCTATGATTTTAAATTTAATGAAACATCATCTGGCAGTAGTGGCCCAGTAAATCCTCCTGTAAAGGCATTTTTTAGTCATCCTGGATTTTCTGTAGTGTGCTGAAAACTACACCAAGCGTGGGAAAGAAATGAGAAAAAGTGTGCCACCTTCATGAGACACAATAGTTAGCATCACGAAAAGCTTCTGTGGCTCTTCAGTTATCCTGTATAGAAGACATCCTGAAAGCTTTGAATTCAGGCTTGTGAACATCAAACGGGATTCCAGTATGTGCTCTGGTATGTGTGAAGTGATTTCTATGCAAATCATGCCAGCTGGAGACAAGAGAGCAGACTTTTCTTTAGCTGATTGCTGCAGGAGGTGCAAGCTTTAAGGGTTTACAATATCTATATAATGTCTAAAGAGTACACCGGAGTTTAGGTAACAAATTCTTCATGAATGTGCATGACAGAAGCTCTGCAGCCTCTGCCAGTTTCAGCATTTTGGGTTTCTTACGGCAGTTGTACAGGTCAGATTGTGCTTTTGGTATTATTTTCTTCCATGAACTTGATCCCATTACTTAGTGTGGTTCAAAGGTTACTAAAAGCAATTTATTTCCATTCTTGATATTGTGATAAATGAGTGAATGATAAATGCTGTCTTTCGCATATAGGATTTTAACATTCGTAAGTGATGATGTACTATGTAGAAATAGTGTTAAGGTAAAATGTAGTTAAGTAGAAACGAGATTAAGGTAAATTGTAACTTCGAAATAGTTGTAATATTTTACGAAATGTATTAATAAACACATGATAATAAATGTCTTTTGAGTTGAGAAACTACAGAGCCAAGAATCAAGATATCTTAGAGAAACAAAGAAGATAAACCGCATGCATCCCAGGAAGACTATCTCATCAAAACTCACACCTCCCAAGGAAGCTGTCAGCTACAAATTAGGCTGGAGACTGGGGAGGCACCGGAGAGAGGGTGCCTGTCTTCAATTCTGAAGCTATCCAGAGGACTGAAGCGGCGCGTGCTGGCTGAAGGGGGGCAGAGACCCGAGAGGGGGGAAAGTTGAGTGAAGTGAAAATTACTTTCTGGGCTTAATGAATATGTAACAGTTTTAAGAAAGTACTTAAGTCCACAGTAAAATGAATGGAGCGCGCCTCTGGCCAAGCGCCCTACTGCTGTGATATGCCTTTGTTCTACTAATAAATGTTCAATATTATGTTGCTAAAAATTTAGCCCATGTATCCATTTATTTCAATGTTAACAGAAAAATGAAGAATGATTACAAGTTTTTTTTCTTCCTTACTTTTCCCACATGCTCTAGGTTTGATTTTTTCAGTGAATTTTTCTCCCATCTGCTACCTGGAAGCAGGACAATGCAGGGGAAGGGCGCTGCCTGAGAGACAAATGGGGCAGTTAGGAAACGAAAGATGTAGCTGGGTGTCGGAACATTCCATTGAAATGACCCTGGCTGGAGGCGGGCTTCGAGTGATACCGTGTGCAAAAAAAAGTGAGGGGGCTACCCGAAGGCTTGGCTGGGTTTTGCTTGGTCCTGTTTCCGGGTTCGGAAGGAGCTGTTTGCCTGCTTCCTGGCCGCTTGGAGCTCAGAACCAGTGTGTGTGGTGCCAAAACTCCGGGACCGGCTCCTGCCGGACCGTCTGCCCTTGACGCGTTGCCACGGCCACTCCTGTGTGTTGGACTCCAAGATCCCGGTCTGCTGTGGTCTCCTGCACTGCAAGTCTACTTAATTTTTTTGTTTCCCAGCCGGTTGAGGGGTCCAGAACCAACGTGTGGGGTGTACCTGTACTGGCCATCTCTCTGCGCTGTAGGCCGGCAATCGTGACCTGCTACTGCCTGTGACCTCCTGACTAGGCCCTGCCGCCATTACCGCGTCACAGCGCCCCCTGCAGCCACGGGGGAATCATTGCACCCGCACGGCCTGGCCGGGAGCCACCAGCGCCCTGGCCGGCTGTGACCGGAACTGCACCAAAGGGGAAAGTGCTTAAAGAGCGGGAAGAGACTGCTCATTAGGTTTTCTGTTTTGGTTTGTTGTTCCTGCCGTTGTTGTTGTTTGTTTGTCTTGTTATTTGTATATATGTGTGTTTATACATATATATATTAGTAAAGAACTGTTATTCCTTTTCCCATATCTTTGCCTGAAAGCCTCGTAATTCTGAAGTTATAATAATTTAGAGGGAAGGGGGTCATATTCCCCATTCCAGGAAGGCCCCCACCTTCCTTGGCAGCCACCTGTCTTTTAAAGCAAGACACCACACTAGTTTAAAATCTATAACTTTGTGTTTCCCAGAGGTTCCCTCCAAAGGTGACACTACAGTAAATGTTATCAGATTATTAGTTTGGTTATCCTTTAGCAGTATGTCAGTTTTTTATGTAGTAGCAAGGAGTGGGGAAAATGAAACTGGTCAGTGGCTAGTAATGGGCTATACTAGAGCTAGGGAGTTTAAAAAACAGTAGTAGCAGAGGAAGTCTGGTCACTAGTGGGAGTTCAACAGGGTCTCTTCAACATCTTCATAAACAATTTGGATGCAGGAGTCAAAGGGATATTAAGCAAGTTTGTGATTGATACTAAATTGGGAAGAGCTGTTGACACCCTTGAAGGCAGACCCTGGACAAATTAGGAGGCTGAGCAGTCACCAACTGTATGAAGTTTAACATGGGCAAGCGCTGTATTCTCCACCTGGGATGGGGTAAACCTGGATGTATGGACTGACTAGGGAATGAGAGGTTGGAAAGCAGCACATAAAGGGACCTGGGGATCCTGGTCAGTGGCAAGTGGAATATGAGTCAGCAGTGCCCTGGCATCCAGGAGGGACATCCCTGTCCTGGGGGCATCAGGCCCAGCATTGACAACTGGGCAAGGGATGGGATTGTCCCACTTGGCTCTGGGCTGGCGTGGCCTCACCTTGAGTGCTGGGGGTGTGCCATACCACAGTATAAGATAAAAAGCTATGAAAGTGTGTGCAAAGGAGGCTACGAAGATGTTGAAGGGTCTGGAGGGGAAGTTGTATGAGGAGTGGCTGAGGGCATTTGGTTTGCCCGGAGAAGAGGAGACTGAGGGGAGACTGCACTGAGGTCTTCAACATCCTCATGGAGGGGCAGATAGTGATCTCTGCTCTCTGTGACCAGTGATAGGACCCAAGGGAACTGCATGACACTGTATCAAGGGATGTTTGGGTCGGGTATTAGGAAAAAAGTTCTTCCCATGCAGGTGGTCAGGCACTGAAACAGGCTCCCCAGGGCAGTGGTCACGGCCCCAAGGCTGACAGAGCTCAAGGAGTGTTTGGATAACGCTCTCAGGTACAGGGTGGGATTGTCGGGGTGTGTGTGCCGGGCCAGGAATTGGACTCAATGATCCTTGTGGGTTCCTTCCAACTCAGGATATTCTGTGATTCGGTAAGTCATCTTTCACTCTGTGGACGAAAGATAAGATAACCAGATCCAAGTAGTTAATTGGGGTTCAGCTGCAGCTGTATCTAATACTGTATAAGATAATATATTTAGATTTCTTAATTCTATAAGAATTCGCTATAGTAAAATACAATATATTGTTTACTCTTTATTCTCTCACATTGTTTGCTTTCATTATTTCTTTCTCAGCTGAAGCCAGGTGAGTGGAGCTGTCTGTACCATCACTACCAATCAGCTGAATAGCTTTTGGCAAGAGATGGCAGAAGGGTTTTACTGAGTGTCAGTTGGTGTCGGATCAATGTTAATGCAAAAGCAGCAGTCAGCAGATGCAGGTACAGTGTAACACGGTGAGTGCTTAATCTAAGTTAAAGCACAACATCCCTTGCAATCAAAAAAAAGTCAAAGATTTGCAAAGGTGTTAAGATCACAGATCAGCTACTATCTTGGTATTGTAGCCCTTGACTGATTTCACATGCATGTTCATGCTCTCATTTATAGCAGTACTCAGTCTAGATGATGTTCATATCTTCTAAGTGTATCCTGTTGTAAACAACTCAGCGTTCTGGAAGCTGATGGCTTTAGTCTTAAGACCATTCAGTGGTTTTTGACACTGTCATATTGAGTACCATCACATGGCACATACAGGATAACCAAGGGATCAGGCCCAGCCAGCATGCATTTAGGAAAGACTGGTCTTGCTTGACAAACCTGATCTCCTTTTATGACCAGACAACCCACGTATTAGATGAGGGAAAGGTTGTGGATGTGTCTACCAAGACTTCAGTGAGGCCTTTGATACTGTCTCTCACAGCATTCTCCTGGAAAATCTGGCAGCTCGTGGTTTGGACAGGTGCATCTTCACTTGGTTAAAAACTGGATGGATGGCTGGGCCAAGAGTGTTAGTGAATGGAGTTAGATCCAGTTGGCAGCTGGTCACTAGTGGGGTTCTCCAAGGCTCAGTACTGGGGCCAGTCCTGTTTAGTATTGTCATGGGTGGAGTGGGAACTTCAGGTAAAGTTTATTAGAGAAGCTCCCACTGAGTCATGAGGTGTAGAAAGGACCTTGTACTTTCTAAACTCCTCAGAGAGAAGCCCAGGGGCAGCTGGATCCAATCTTAGTCCCAAACTGTCAGCCACTTAAGTCTAAGGAATTATAGACATGTGATTGAACCTTTGTACAGCTTTGTCCTGAAGAATTAAGGATGGCAAATTAGATATATTTAGATAAAAATTATTTATTATGATAAATTATTAGACAAAATATCTTAATCAGAATTAATTGCTCTACAGTATAGAAGCTAAAACTACTAGTATAGTATAGCATAGGATAGGATAGCACACTGTGTCAAAGCAATCATATTAAAGCAATTATGTCAAAGCTAGCAAAAAACTGAATTATTAAGTAAAGATTGATGTAACTCACTCATGCAACAGCTTGGGGCAAATCTTGTTCATTCAGTCTCGAGGAGTAATTTTGAGGGGTGTCTCCACCCAAAGGAGGAATCTCCATACACACTCTAAGAGGGGATATGTTAAAAGAACCTGCCATTTGGAAGTGGGACTGGACTTTCATAGTTTAAAGTGATTGACTGCCAGTCATATACCTCCAGGTAGCTTAGCAGCTTATCTGCCAAATCTTTGCCTCACTGTCAGGGTATTAATTTGGGATTGATGTGTAATGCTGGTTTTAGGTTAATTTAACACCAAAAGCAGCACATGAGCCCCTCTCAGTCCACCACTGATAGCCTTGTAAATAGGCGTTGTCTGAGTTGCTTGACCACATTCCAGGGCAGAGCATCCTGCTCCAAGCATCTTTTATCTGGATGAGAAGGTCCAGTATACCCTCAGTCATTTCGAAGGCACCACCAAGTTGGGTGGGAGTGTTGATCTCCTGGAGGGCAGAAAGGCTCTGCAGAGGGATTTGGACAGGCTGGATAGATGGGCTGAGGTTCAGCAAGGTGAAGTGCCGGGTCGGTTGTTTGGGTCACAATCCCATGCAGTGTTACAGGTTGGGGGAAGAGTGGCTGGGATGCTGGTCAACAGTGGCTGAACCTGAGCCTAGGAGTGCCCAGGCAGCCAAGGCAGCCAACGGCACCTGGCTTGTATCAAAAATAGTGTAGCAATGATTGTGTCTCTGTGCTGGGCACTGGTGAGGCCACACCTTGAGTGCTGTGTCCAGTTCTGGGCCCTTCACAGCAAGAGAGAAATTTTGGTGCTGGAGCCTGTCCAGAGAAGGGCAGCAGAACTAGGGAAGGGTCTAGAGAGTAAGTCCTATGAGGAGCAGCTGAGGGAGCTGGGGTGGCTCAGCCTGGAGAAACAGAGGCTCAGAGGGGGCCTTCTGGCTCTCCACAACTCCGTGACAGGAGGGTGCAGACGGGGGTTGGGCTCTGCTTCCAGGGAGCGAGAGACAGGACAAGAGGAAATGGCCTGAAGCTGTGCCAGGGAGGTTCAGGCTGGACATCAGGAGGAATTCCTTCACTGAAAGGACTGTCAGACATTGGAAGGGGCTGCCCAGGGACATGGTGGAGTCCCCATCCCTGGAGGTGCTAAAGGAACTGGACATGGCACTCCGTGCTCTGGTCTGGTTGACAAGGAATGTTTGGTCACAGGTTGGATCTTGGAGGTGTTTTCCACCCTTAATGATTCTGGGATTCTGTTCATATGGATCACAGCCTTTGTGAGGTTGACTTCTCTGAAAACTAAAGCTTTATGCTTTTATATGCAGTTTGAAAAAGAGCTGAATTCCTACTGCTTCTGAAAATGTTTGTGGTTTCAATTCATGTATCTTTAAACAGGGTGACAGCAATCCCTAAGAGTAGGGTGCTGTTGTTCATGCACTGTACAGCTACATCGAAGCCATCAAATGCAGTTTGCTCCTCATTTGGTATCTTATCACTCAAGGAGTTCAACGTCATAAAAATACTTGTTTCCACATGCAGGTTTAGTTTGAATGGAGTTTCTATGGAGTTTCTATGGCTGCTTTTAGTCAGTTTTTCTATCAAAAAAAAAGTATTTGCGGTAATGGTAAAAAAGCTGCATCTTTTTCCTAGCAAAATGTGGAACACATTTTTTCTTTGCTGAAGCTTTCTCTGGCAAATGTGTTTTTTAAGTTGGTCTTTTTAAATACCTTCTGTAACCTGGATGTTTAGGTGTGTTAACACAGAATTGTTTATTCTGGCTAATTACAAGGAAACTCCGGTTTGGGCCTCTGTACTATCACTAGTGCATGGCTAAAATGCAGGGTACAAGAATTAATTTTCAATTACTTTTTGTAGTGTTGTGATTCCACATCCTTTTGACTGCATTATGTTAGATTATGTAGGTTAAGATTATTTTCCTACCAAAATTTGAGAAGTGCTTGGGTTTCTGCTTGGAATTGCAAGGTGATTAAAATTGTATGACCAATGGGGAGGAGAACTAATAAGTATTAAATAGTGTTCAGAACACTTGCACATGTGTGTATGCAAAATGCTTATTGCAGTGAATGGTAAAAGGGAAAAATTCACAGATCCATCTTTGTATAGGAAGTGCTTATTTTTCACTTTGATCTTTAGATCACAGTTAATTCTTAATTAAACATTAGATTGACTTAGATGGGAGATGTCCTATTATAACTTGTCCACTTTGCTTCTAACTCTTGTAAGCACCTCTTTCCAGCCTTCCTGCTGAATCCTGCAGCACAGCAAGAGTATAACAGTGGAGCAGAATCGCTGTGAACAAGGCAGCAGCATGTTTGAACTGGGATTTTAATACAGCTGCAAAAGGAGAAGGTAAGGAAGGCAGTTGTGTCTAACAGCTTGTTGTGTTTTGACAGTGGCCAAATGCCAGGCACCCATGACAGCTGCTCACTTGCCCTCCCCCGCCACAGCTGGGCAGAGGAGAGAAAAAAAAACTAAACGAAAGGTTTATGAGTTAAGGACCAGGAGAAAACACTCCAAGGGCATAACAGGCTCAACTTAGAGGTACAAAGTGAGTTTATTACTAACAAAATCAGAGGAGGATAATGAGAAGTAAAATAAGCCATTAAAAACACCTATTTCCCCCCAGTCTGTCCCTCGTTCCCACCAACAGGTCAGGGAGACAGTGTGGGGGTTTTGGTCAGTTTGTCACCCAAGGTTTTCTTCTGCTGCTCAGGGAGAGGAGTCCTTCCCCTGCTGCACCGTAGGGTTCCTCCCACAGGAGACAGTTCTCTGTGAACTTCTCCAGCGCAGCTCCAGTCTCACGAGCAGCAGTCCTCCCAAAACTGCTACAATGTGAGTTTCTCCCATGGGCAAACAGTCCTCTCCAAACTGCTGTGGCATGGGTCACTCTTGCCACTGGGTGCAGTCCTCCAAGGACAGGCTGCTCCAGCCTGGAAGCAGGGGTCCCTCTCTCTCCACTGAGTCTTCCACTGGATCACAGCCTCCTCCAGGCATCCACCCACCCCGTCATGGGCACCTCCCCTAGGGGCTGCAGGTGGATCTCTGCATCCCCCGTGGATCTCCAGGGGCTGCAGGGGGACAACCTGGATCTCCAGGGGCTGCAGGGGGACAACCTGCATCACCACGGCCTGCAGAGGAATCTTGGCTCTGGGGCCTGCAGCACCTCCCTCCCCCTGCTTCTTCACTGACTTTGGTGTCTCCATGTTGTTTCCCTCACATGTTCTCACCTCCTCCTCTTCTCTAGCTGGAATTAATAGTGCCCCTCTTTGTTTTGATTTTCTTCTTAAATATGTCATCACAGAGGTGTTACCATCATCTCTCATTGGCCCAGCCTTGGCCAGCAGCATGTCCATCCTCAGAGCTGTCAGGAATTGGCTCTGCTGGACATGGTGGAAGCTTCCAGCAGGTTCTCACAACAGCCACCTCTGTGGCGCCCCCACTACCAAAAACCAGGCCATGCAAAACCAGTAAGTCTAATACTGTCTTGCCTCATCCCTTCTCACAAATCCTTGGTGGCTGTACCCAAGAACTACTGATCACTCTATCCTTTAACTAGTGTTTCACACTATGATGAGATGCATCTTTGTCTTCAGACATGTCTGCCTGATACCCCTGTATTTAAGCTATTTTTCCTGTTGCTCTGATAAAGTGAGTTTCAGAAATACTGTTCCTTATGACATTTGGTTATCAAATAATGCTATTAAACTCTCCTTAACTGCACCTCCTAGAATTATCCTCAGTTTTTGATAATCTGAAGCTGAAAAGATTAACTGCCAAAATACACAAAATGCATCTAACTAGCTTGGTTTCTAGTGGCTCCTCTTTTTTTTCTTTCACTGCTAAAAGATTATTTTCTTCTTATTTTTAACTATTTCTTTAGTGCAGAAGTGATGGAGATACATCCTTTAAGTTCTTCCTTCTAGCTAGCTTTTGAGACATTGGATTTTGGTTTGATTAGGTAGTGGTATTGCCTGCTAGACAATTTAGCTCCTAAAATTATCAACTTTGTTAGTAATTTTAGCAGGATTTTTCTGTTGGTTTTTGTTTTTCCTTTATATTTAAATGTTGCATGTTTTAATAAAAACATATTTTCTTTTTTTCAAAAGAATATTTATACATGTCATGCTATTCTTTTAATGTTTTTTCTAGTCCTAAAATCAATGGTCAGCAATAAGCATTATTTTGTGTACTTTCTATACACAGAAATATACTAAAACCAAGAGATTTAACGCAAGATGAAAACCATACAGAGCATAAGATATATGTTTCATCTGAAAGAGATTTACAGGAAAACCAATTCTTTCAGATGTTAATAAAAGAGAGAATTGATTTCTTTCCTGTCAGAAGGAACTGGAAGGAAGCATCTGTCTAATCATCAATTCTATTTGTACTACACTTGGCACACTTGCAAATGTGTTTACTTTTGCTGATCTGAAACAATTCCAGTATTTTACTGTCCAAGTATGTCAAATGGGTGATATGTTCATATGTATTTAAAATATCCTATAACAGGATTATTTATTATGCCAAAAAATGTGTTCCTGAGCCACAAAAGGACTTTTTCATCCATGGGATACAGTTTTTTCTCAGTTTTTCCTGTGGAAACTGAGTATGGAGAATCACCCAGGGATTTGATAAAATGTTAGCTCATTTAAAGTTTAACACATATTTAAATGATAAGCAAATGACAAAGCAAGTGTAGCATTTCTGAAGGAAGTCTTAAGTGTCACTGTCAAGGTGCTGCCCTTTGAACCATGTATTAAAACCTACTCTAAAACAAGAGCTGTGAAAATGGGCAGCAGGTGTGGCAAAAGTACAATTCTAAGACATTCCCAGATCACTTCAGTGGAAGAACAGTTAGGCTAATATTGAGAGTTTTGAAAATCTTGCTTCTGTTTCTAAGGAATTACCAATACAATAGTTTTTCCTTGTGAAGCTGCTTATTTTTACAAACTCTTAAAACATATTCAAAATGGCAATTAAAACCAGATAAGGATAGTATTGTAAATAATAAATCAGTTCTGAGATTGTATTTGCATATTCAGAGATGCTTATATTAAAAAATATGACATGAGAGGCTTCATTTTCCAAACCTGCCTTCAAAAACTTAAAAAGCTGTGGTTATAGCCATGTTCGATGCTCCTCCAGGGTCTGCACACCTGCAGATTGGAGCTTGTGTGGAAATGAGAGGAGTGTGTATGCCTGTCTAACGTATCTGAAGAGGTATTGAGAAAGGGGTGATGAATAGTTAACTCATGTAAGCACACTGTTAGAGAGACAGCAAATGTTAGTCACAAGCCTAAGAAGTAGGATTCGCCTTAATCTTGTCAA
>VZTE01006507.1:0-17475 GCA_013397775.1 Eulacestoma nigropectus
GGGGCGTCCCCCGCCCCTCCGCTCCCTTCCGGGAGCAGCGAGTTCATCCAATCGGCGCCCCGCGCTGGGGTGACGTCACGGTGATGTCATTCTCGCGGGAAAATCAAGCGTGGCGGGGATGCCCTTCTCACCCCTCCCCCCACCACGGAGCCGAGACCTCTTTGTACCAAAGGGGTTTATTTGCATGTAAATAAACGGGTTTCTCTGCAATATTTCCAAAAAAAGTCGGAATTCCACTTTCCGCCCGAAAAAACTGCCGCGGGAGCCGGGATATTTACAATTCCAGCGGTTTTCCAGCCAGGGGTTTATGTACATCATGATAATCGAGGAAAGAACCAGTTTCTTTTTAATCTCCGTGTTCGCTTCGCCACCTGAGATTAAAAGGTTTGGCTTATATTTAATGTTCACTTTATTTTATCTTTCTGAATACTGAAAGATGTAAAATAATTGAGAATAAGCAAAAATATTCCAAAAATAAACCATTTCTCAGAGCCCGAGCACTGACGCCCCAAAGCCTCTGTGTGGTCGCGCACCTCAGCTCTCCCAGGACTGACGTCATTGGAAGGGGACAGGGCACCAAAATGGGGTGAAAAGCTTTAAATTTGGGACTCGTGCCTCCCGCAGTGGCCGGAGGAGACGACGTTCCCTCTGTTCCCGCCTTCCACAGGGGGAATTTTGGATACTGAGCTTTGGTCTGGGTGAGGGGAGAGGAAACACGTGCAGCTTGTTCCTTTGAAACGCGTTTTTGTGTCAATTCCGCTGCTGAACGGGACTTCCTTCCAATTTTTAGTGTGCTTCAACAGCAGGAAAACACGGCTCTGGCTAAGGACAAGTCCAGGGAGCCATCCTGGGGGATTCCCAGCCTGGATTCCACTTGAAAGTGCTTCTTTCGGAAGGCTGGTTGTGCCCTCGCACAGCTCGCAACGGACCCAAGGGCTTCCGTCAGAAACGTGGGTGAAATGAGAACAGGAGAGGGGGGCAGGCAGCCCTCGGGAGGCTGAGCCAGCACCGTTCCCAACTGGAGCAGCCACTGGAGCAGGGTCTCCAGCTGAATTCCTCTGGGATTGTATTCCCGACATCCTCTTCGTGGCACGCCGCAGTCGCTCGAGTCCGACGCAGCGTCAGGCAACGGCGTTTGCTCCAGGTTTGGATTTCATTCCCACTCTCCTACCGTTTCAGCCCCTGAGGACGGGAGCTCTGGTGAGGGGGAGGTTGTGGCGTGCAGGACACCAGGAGCGAGGGATAAATACTGGAAAATGCGAGAAGGGAAAGTTCTCCGGAGCTGGGGGAAGCTTGGGAGAAATTCAGGCTCCCACGCTCTGCAGGAGCCCCGGAATTAAACTGGAGGCAGGAGGAAGAGGTGAAAAATCCCTACAATTAACGGGATAGTTGCCAACTTACTGAAAAGACATCGGCCTTTCCAAAAAGCTGGGAACCAAACAGCTTTCCTGGGGTATCCCTGGGGTCAGCCCAGGATGGGAAATTTCAGTGGTTTTCAAGAAACTCAAATCCTTGCCATCTTTTCACACCGCATCCCCAAAGGTGAAGCATAACCTCATTCCCACGGGGAAACCCTGGCCTCCAGAACCGACAGCGAAATCCAGTGGGAGCAGGATCCTGCTCAGTACAGAATTCCAAAGGAGATGTGTTTGCAGAACTCCTGATTTCCCACATTCCTCTTCAGTGAATCAGATGAAACTGCTTTTAAAAATAAAGCACTCTCCTGAGTCTCTTTTCCTTTCAGGGACCACAAGATCAGCCCGGAGAGGATGCCTGAGTCATGCTCCTAATTCCAGCCAAAATGGGAAAATCCATCTTTTAAGGAAATCAACACTCCTGCTGCAACTCTGATCCCAGCTGAGCCACTCCGGGGCTGTTTTCCAGGCGGCGCCGCTGCCAAGCAGGACACGGCTCCCTTGGCCGGACAATCCTTCCCAGGGCAGTGCCCGTGTGTGTGACCACAATTCCCAGCCGAGCAGCACGAGGGGATTCCAGGGAAGCTCGTTGGTGCAGACAGGAGTCCCTTTTCCACTGAGATTTGCTGGAATTTCATCACGCTGGAATGTCACCAAAGCTGCAGAGCCGCCCAAACCCATGGGCTCTACCCAAATTCCCTCTGGGGGAAAACAAGGAGCACGAGGCATTCCCAACATGGAGGTGAATAAATAGCCAGAACAAAAGGGAAGGCAAACCCAAGGCAGCAGCAATCCCTCAGAGCTGTGACCCGGGATAAAATCCCGATTTCCATGAGGACACAGTGCCCGGCTCGTGCCAGAGGCACCGTGCTGAGCTGGGCATTGAATGAAGGAATGCTGTGGGAATAAAATAAATTAAAAACCTCGTGGTTTTTCCTTCTTCCAAAGAATTAAAACCCAACCCTAAAACATTTCCTAAAATAATTACTTTTAAAACATTTCCTACATCCAAAAGGAGCTTATCCTGAATGGGAAGAGGGCAGAGGGACTGGGATCTCCCAGACCAGCCTATGTCTGTTTGCCCCATTTGGGAGCTGCTCCCACATTCCCACACTCGGCTTCACGCCCGTTAATTCCAACAGGGATGATAATACTCGTAAATTCAGGAAGAATGGAAGTGCCCACAGGATGAAGGCCACAGGCAGGGACCTGGCTGCTGGCACTCACACCTTCTGCACAGACCTTGGTGGTCTGAAAATCTTGGAAATAACTTGGAAATACTTTTTTTTCCCCCTCTCCAAACACACCCCGTGAAGATCTCTGTGTCAAGTTTGGGATGAATCCTTCCTTCCTTCCTTCCCTCCAGGACCCGCAGGCCCTGCAGACAGCTCGTCTGGGAGAATTAATTGCCAATTAGAGCAACATCCATGAGATCATCATCTTCCTCCCCGATCAGGAACTCGGGGCTGGCCCGGGACGGCCGCTCGGCCGAGAGGATCGTGCTGCTCGCCATGGACAGAGACTGATCCGCCGAGATCGGGGACTTGGACCAGCTCTCCGGCTTCATGCCGTGGGATTTCTTCTTGTCCCTGTCCTTATCCCGGTCCCGGTCTCTGTCCCGGTCTTTGTCTTTCACTTTTTTCTTCTCCTTTTTGTGCTTCTTGTGTTTCTCGGCGCTGTACTCAGGCAGGGGCCGGATGCCGTCGTCGGAGCTGGGGCTGTTCTGGTAGGATTTCTCGGCGATGGAGGAGCCCGACTCGCTCTCGCTGTCGATGTTCTGGGGGGTGTAGGCCGGGGACTTGCTGTGGCTGGGAGAGCAGCGCTCGTGTTTGGGGGTGGAGCCGCTGATCAGGGGGGATCCGTAGCTTTTGGAAGAAGCCATCTGAGGCCTCAGGCCGTCCCCGCCCCCTTCCCCGGGTTTCTGCAGAGTCACTTTGGCTTTAATGCTGGGGGAACCACCATCGTGTTTGCTGATGATAATTTTGGCCACTCCAGTGCTTCCGACGTTTTTGGAATCCGAGTTCTTCTTGGAAGAGTCAACGGATCCTCCAGAAACAGAGACCTTCGATTTCTCCTTGTCGCTCTTCTCTCGCTTTCCCTGGAACTCCCCTCCAGACATGTTGTGTTTGGAGGACATTGTATGGCTTGAGGAATTGGAACTCGGCCCCATCTGTCCATCCATGGGGTCGTCTCCGCCAGGCCCGCTCGTGACCACCCCGTGCTTCAGCTTGTCTATGACTGCGGTCAGCGATGGCTTCTTGTTTCTGCTCGGGGACTTGCCTTTGGAGCTTCCATGCTGGTTCTGGGATGAAGACATGGAAGACCCACTGGATGAAAAGGAAGATGAAGATGCCGTGGAGGAATTGGACGAGGGAGGTGGTTTCTGTGACATAGACCCGGAGGATCCCATTCCTGAAGATGATTTCATGCTCGAGCTCGATCCAGTCCCAGACATGTGGGACCCACCGGAACCCGAACTGATGGGCGACTTCGCTTTAGACGACGGGGGAGTACCTGGGACAGGTTTCATGGGAGAGGCGAGTTTGTCAGAACCCCCCGAGGGTCTCGAGTGAGACGGAGAGATGTTTGGTTTGCTCATGGAAGGGTTCATGAGGGACGATGGCTTTCCTTGAGGTTTCATCTTGGTGCTGCCAGAGCCGGTGCTGAGGCCGTGCTTGGTGATGGGGGAGGATCCCGGTTTTCCCACCGACTGGGCCGAGCCCTTGGACTGACCCGAACCGGAGCTGCCTTGGCTGGAATAGAGGCTGCTGCTCATCTTTGAGCCAGAAGACCCTTCTGATTTGCTTTTAATTTTGCCTGAGGTTGAAGAGGAGGAAGAAGAGGAGGAGGAGGAAGAATGGCTATGATGGCTTTTGCTACTGGAGGAGGTGACAGAACCGCTACTCGTGTACTGGCCGTGCGAAGATGGTTTGCCAACAGTCACTGTTCCTTTTGGGATCTGAATGGTTATTTTTGGAATAGGAGGAGTAGCTACCCCGGGAGGAGTCTGGGATCTGCCCGAACTCCCCGGAGATTTGGACCCACCTGTGCTTGCTGGTGGCGTGAAGGGCCTGTTGGATGAACTGTGGGACGGAGATTTCCCATCTGTCTCCTGCTTCTTCCGCTTTGGAAGTTTCTCTTTGCTTTTGCCATCACTGGATGGCGTCCGGCTGCGCTTCCCTGGCTTCCCATCTATCCCGGCACCTGCCATGGCACTCCCAGACCCATTGCCTTCCTTTACCCGTTTCTGAGACTTCTCTTTTCCTAAATCCCCCGTGTTCAGCAAAGGGCTCTGACCTCCACTGTGGTGCTCCATGATGTCAGAGGACCCCAGTGCTTTGCTGGCAGCTGCAATAATACTAAAATCCACCGTGTCGGACGGAGCGCCGCCCTTAAATTTATTTTCCCCCCCGTCAGCCCCCAAGACTTGCACCCCCAAATTAGTTAGAGCCTGGGGGGCATAGCCCTTAAAATCATCGGTATCTCCGCTCTGACTGCTCTCGTCAAAGTATTCCTCCCCAAAACCACTCTGGCTCTGGCTGTTCAGCAAGTCAGGGTTGAAATCTACCCCGTCTGGAAAAAAATGGTTGGAGGAGTCGCTGTTGGGGCTCACAGCGGCGTCCGCGATCAGGTCTGCGGGGTCTGTGTAGGGGTTCTCACTACTGTTGGTCTGAAAAACATCGGGGTCAAAGAGGGCACTTTGTGAATGTCCTGAACTAGAAGAGTCTCTGACTGGAGTCCCAATGGGTGGGCAGTCCTCGGTACTGGTGGGCAGCTTGGAAGCCTCCTCCGCTATATCCGAGAGGATGTCGGTGACATCGGCCCCGATGCTGTCCGAGCTGGACAGGCGAACCATCCTCTGGATACTGGGCTGCGCGTGGGGCATCGCCTGGGGGTAGGTGGTGGGAGGAGTGCTGCACTGGCTGGGTGCTGGAGTAATATGAGGGGTGTCCAGGGTGTCTGCAGTCATGTTGACATCAAAAATGGGGTTCTGGGAGTCAACATCCATGGAAAAGAGCTCCCTCTGGAAATCATCCTCAGTCTGGTGCTTGGGCTTGTCGGCTGGCATGCGGGATTTTTTTTTCTTTTGCTTATTCCCCCCAGGGCCCATTTCCATTCTGGGGGAGCCAGAGGAAGAGTTCTGCCTTTCCAGAGGGCTGCTCCCATACAGAGTGGAGAAATCCTGAGGGGGATTCTCCTTAAGAAGGTTCATGAGCATGGGGTGGTTCTTGGTGTTGCTGGCTGGTGAGGATACTGGTGGTGGTGTGTGGTGGGGGGGGGTTGGACTTGAGCCAATGGTAGACCCCACATTCCCTGTGATCTGCAACAAACTAGTGAGAATAGGGTTCTGAGACACTTTGCTGAAGTCCTCCCCATGGCCCACCGAGTCATGCCTCTCTTTCATGCTTATGCTCATGTTAAACAAAGTAGTGATGGGCCCCCCAGGAAAAGTGTTGGTTGGGGTGGTGGTCCCGCTCATTGGGTTGCTGCCTGTGGTCATGCCATACCCTGGGCTGCTGGCTGGGGGCAGGTTTTTCTTCACCATGTCTTCAACTGTCTCTGCAATGAGGGACAGGGCTGGGGTGTCAGCTTGAATGGTTTCTGCTTTCCTACGGATGGCTCTCATGGTGACAGGGATGGACATGCACCTGCAAGACACAGCAGAGGGTCAGGGTGGGCTTGGCTGCCCTCAGCAAAGGTCACTGGGGAGGTTTTACACCTTCATCAGGTATAAAACGAGCACTCAGAGGCTTGCACAGGAGAGCAGCAGGTCCAGGTTTTATGTCCTGCTGTTCTGCTTGGATTCACTCCTATCCCACCACCCTTATCCAGCCACGGGACACCTGCGCCTTTACGCGCCGCCTTGCAATCACAGAGGGAGAATTAATCAATTAACTCTAATAACTGATGGCTGACAGATCATTATCTGGTAGTTAAAAGGCACAGGATGCAATCATATACCCATGGAATGGTTTGGGTGGGAAAGGGCCTTAAAGCTCATCCAGGGCCACCCCTGCCATGGGCAGGGACACCTTCCACTGTCCCAGATTGCTCCAAGCCCTGTCCAACCTGGCCTTGGGCACTGCCAGGGATCCAGGGGCAGCCACAGCTTCTCTGGGCACCCTGTGCCAGGGCCTCCCCACTCTCCCAGGGAGGGATTTCTTCCCAATATCCCATCTAAAATCACTGTTTCAGTTTAAAGCCGTTCCCCATTGCCCTGTCCTGTTGAAGAAATCTGGGTTTTTACTCCAACCCTGCCAGAAAAAAGCTTTATCTAAGCTTGGCAAACCTGGTTTCCTGCAACCTTATAAAAATCCCAGGATGGCTTGGCTTGGAAGGGCTTAAAGCCCATCCAGTTCCACCCCTCTGCCATGGGCAGGGAGAGATTTTTGAGCTCAAAAATTGGTGATAACTCCACATTCTCCTCAGGGATGACGAGTCTGTAACGTGCTGAAAGCAAAACCAGTGGTTCTCACTCAAAAGGTGACAGGAGTGTTGTGCCCTGTGAACGTCCTGCTCTGTTCTGAACATAACTGAGGTAAAGGAACCTGGATAAAAGCCCTGTGTAAACAACAAACTCAAAAATAAGTAGCTGCAGTTCAACAGCTGGAATTGAATTTTCAGGAGGGCTCTTGAGTTTTTCTCTCTTCCAAAGAACCACAGAACAGCTCCAGAACTGCCGGATGAACACGAGACGGAGCAGAGCTCATTTGTGCGGTTGGGAGTGCAAGGTGGGACAAAACCCCAGCCTACCTTTGAACAACCTTGGCAATGAAATCATCCGTGCAGATGAGGGCATCGGACAGCCCTTTGTACAGCTTGCAGTTCACATGGGTGGAGTCCTGCACGTCCATCACCACTGGAAGAGAGCAGGCGTTTGGGAGAGATCAAAATCCTGCACACAGGGCGAGGAAACCCTGCCAGCCTTCCCAAAAACGCTGTTCCTGCTGCCCCCGAGCCCACTTACCACACACCAGGGAGTCGTTCACGGGGTGCTGGAAGGATACGCTGAAACAGGAGTCAGAGAGAGGACAAACTTCAAACTGCAGGATCCCAGGAGAATCTGAAAGGCACGGGAACCGTTAGCTGAGGGAACAGTGGAGATGAACCAGACCCTCAAAACCCCCACAGAGACGGGGAAAAAAACAAGGGAAGCAGCAGAGGTCTCATTTCTTACGAGGCAAACTACCCAGGGCTCACCATTCCCACATCACGTTCCTCTGCAGGTGGCACCCACCTTCCTTCAGGACTGTCCTCTTGACACAGCTGCCGATGAGGGTGTTGTAGGCCACCTGGTGCCGGATCAAGTTGAGGATGAGGGGCACCCGGCCGGGGTGCTGGAAGGCGATTTTGCTGATCAGAGTTCCCTGGAGGCTTCGCCCGTCCGGGAGAGGAGCGTCTTTGTTCAGGAAGTAACAGTGCTGCTGTCCTGGAAGAGCCTGACAAACAATTCCTGCTTTAGTCCAGCTGGGTAGAAGGGGATAAGGGACATCCAGCAGTGCCCAGGTGCCACTGACACCACGTCGCCTTCCTGCCTGAAAGGGACAAACACTGAGGATGTTTTCCCTCCACTCTGAACGAGGAAAACATGATTTTAACTCCTCAGTAGTAATGCCCAACAGCATCCACTGTTCCCACTAAAACAGGTTCACGTTGGATGGCATCCCTTCTGGGGAGAGAATCCTCTGGAGTTAACACTCATCCACACATTTAAGGATTTCTCCCAAAATGCTGCAATTCATTCAGCTACCCATCACTGGACAAAAGGAAGGGAGAGATCCTGGGAAGGCTCAGCCCCTCTGCTCTACTCCCTGCACCTGCACTCTGACAGCAAAGCATCTTTCAATACCTAACTTTCCTAATTACCGTGGTCATCACGGAATGGTTTGGGTGGGGAGAAATGTTAAAGCCCACCCACTCCCTGCCATGGGCAGGGACACCTCCCACTATCCCAGATTGCTCCAAGCCCTGTCCAGCCTGGCCTTGGACACTTCCAGGGATCCAGGGGCAGCCACAGCTTCTCTGGGAACCTGTGCCAGAGCCCTGTACCTGAATTTCAGTGCTTGAAGAATGAGTTTTGCCTGGGAATAAATACTGAACCCATTTCCTTTATCCCACTTGGAAGACACCTGAAACAGCTGAAACCCCCCCGAAACGCTGCTGTGGAGGTGTCCCAGGCTGCCTGGGAGAGCACACTTACTGCATAGAAGCGCATGTTGTGGTTCAGGGGCAGGGGATCGGCCTCCTTGGACAACTCAAACTGCGTGATCAGCTCATACAGCGGGACAAACGTGGGCGGCGTGTCGAACAGTGGGATACCTGAAGGGACAAGGCAGCGTGGAATGATGGCACCTGGGAGCCAGGGAGAGATGGTGGGAAAACCTGTCCAGGTTTTACCGAGAACAATGCAAAACCCCGAGCAACTTCCCTGGCACACGTTAAAAATCAGCAGCATTTATTGATAGCAACAAGGAAACATTAATAAAACCCTGGAGATGCGTCTGACAGCTCTGCAACCCACCTGTGCAGCTCTGGAGTTTCTGGATGAAAGCTCGAGACACTGGGATGGGACGTGGGAATTTCAGGAAGAAACAAGCTGGCAAGTCCACGCTGTTGGCACTGGTGATCGAGGAGAAAGACGGAGTTCTGGAAGATTGGGGGGGACAAAAGGTCCTGTGAGCTGCAGGGTTTCTGCTGTCACCTGACATAACATTTATGTTTCCTCAAATACACAGTTACACCTTAAAAATAAAGGCATTTCTCAGGAGCACCTCAGAGCCCTGAAACAGGCGTTTCTCGGCCTAAAGACAGCACTTGTGTAACTCACACAACGCTGTGACATCACACAGCCGTTCCCCACTGACTCCAGCTGAGCGCTGGCCTCGTGTCCTGCCCTTACCCTTTGCTGTCCACGGGGTGGGAGCCCATGATCAGTGGAGCAATTGGAAGTTTGTGCATTGCCATGGTTCCCTCGACTGTCACGGACACGTTCATACCCAGCGAGCGAGGAACTGCGGGAGGGAAGCAAGAGAAGAACCCGACAAGGACATAAGCTGATGGAAAAACCTCCTTCAGTCCAAGTTTTGTGGATTAAATACGAATTAAATATACTCCCCATCCCTGGAAGTGTCCAAGGACAGGTTGGATGGGGCTCGGAGCAACCTGGGATAGTGGAAGGTGTCCCTGCCCATGGAACTGGATGAGCCTCAGGGTCCCTTCCAACACAAAACATTCTGTGATTCCATAAAATATCACTCTGGTGGAAATATCTGGCTTCCCCTACAAGGCACAGAGTTCACTGTTCACCTTCAGGACTAAATGGACAACAGCCAAACTGCCTGTTCTACCCAAAGCTCCATCTCCCTCTTGCCAGGTGGACCAATTGCGTCACTCTCAAAATATTTTCCAAATGCATTTGCGAGTTCGTAGTTTGCTCTTTGCAAAGCAAAACAAATAATGATTTTGGATAATTTCCCCCTCTTCTTTCCTGACAACTGGAGCTCAGTTCTGGCATTTTAACAGGAGCCAGATGTCCGTGCATAAAAACAATCTTCCGGTGTGATGGAAGAGGCACGAGGTTGGACGGGGATCTGAGGAACCTGGGACAGGGGAAGGTGTCCCCATGGCAGGGGGTTGGAACTGGATGAGCTTCAAGGCCCCTCCCAACCCAAACCATTCTGGCATTCTATGTTTTTATCCAGATAACAAAACAAATGCCATGTTAAAATGAGATTCACTCCAAGGAAAGAGGCTCTGCCTGCAAACTGTCACCCCACAGGAGCCCAGCTCTAACTCCAGCACAGCCACAAGGTCCAGTGGTCAATGGTCACCTGGGCTGGTGTTTACACCTGGGCTCACCAAACCCGTGCCCTCCACAGGACAGCCTGTGACAGGGTGACAGCAGAGGGGAGCTAGGCTGGAATTCTGCCTCCTTCTCTCCCTCAAGCAGCAGCAGCCCCCAGCAGCAGCTCCACAGCTCACCTACCATTGTTCTCGTGCAAAACCACGGGGGCTCCAGTGCCATCCTCAAATAAATCATAGGGGGAGACGTAATATTTGAGGTTCATCAGGAGACCTGGGGGAGAGAAACTCCTGATGAAGCGTCCTGAGAAGTCAACCTGATCATCCCCACACCCCAAAGCCACACAAACACCTTGTCCCTCTTTTACTTTGATTATTTTCCATCAGTTAATGTGAAACTATCACCCACAATGGGGGCCAGGAACAAATAAATTTTTATTAATTCATTTTTTTTAAGAGTGAATCACAGGTACCTCCACTCCTGGGGGTGAGATAGCCAACACTGCCATGCAGGATCTTGTCCAGGGGGTTTGCATTGGTGGCTTGCCTGCAAGAGAGGCAATCACAGTCTGAAACAAGCCACAGCCACACCTGAGGCCAAAATTCACGTGCTGAGACCGATTTTAACTCAAAATACACATTTCTGGGACCCAAAGAGGGCCTGATCCTAAACTTCACACTGTACAGGCAAAACAAAAGCTGCTTTACTCTCTGCAGCACGGCTGGTTGATCACAACCTACAGCAGTGAAACACGGTCAAAGCTTTCTCAATTTCTTACTGTAAAACACACGACCACTAAATCCATCAAGCTACAAACTTTTCATTTTGCCTTACAGACTCTCTTCCAATCGATTTCTGCAGTTAAAAAGGAATTTCTCAGAGCTCTGAGCATTTATGGATATTTATAAAACACACCCAACCACAAACTTACCAATACATCCCGGCCATCTTTTGGAGATCCAACTCCAAGGACTGCAGAGCCAAGTACATTTTAGTTTTAAGTTTGCTTAGGAAAAAAGAAAAACACAATAAAACAATGTAAGAAAACTTGAAAGGAACCGTGCAATGCAAACCTACAAGCTTGGAGGGTTGTTTCATTTTATAGGTGTGAGTATAAATAAATGTATCCTAGACTTATTATTTCATTTTATATACGTGGATACAAATGTATTCTGGACTTACTTGTCCCCTGGCAGCTTATACAGGTTCACAAGTCCCCTCAGATGCTTGGAAAACTCATCAAAATTTTTCTCCCTGAGAGGAAAAGGGAGGAAAAGTTACCAAGTATTCAAATTAGTAACAGATAGGTTTCATTTTTAAAAGTGACATTAACAAAGACGCTGAGCCAATTGAAAAAAAAAAAGACTTTTGCTACATGAAAGCTACAAAATGTGTTCTTTAAATGATTCAGCTTTCATGTGCTGTGGGCTTTGAGGATACCTAGCACAGCAGCCAGAATGACAAGATCTGAGCCAAAGCCAGAAAATCCCCTGGAAAAGTGAAGACACTTTGTGGGGAAGGAGCAGTTGTGAAGAATTTTGTGTTTCCAGACGTCAAACAGCATCAGATCGTTACAGCAAAGAGAAACCTGTGAGGAAACACAACATCCCACCCCTGTCACTCACCTCAGATGTTGCACCAGCTCTGGACAGCTCTGAAAAGGAAAGAACACACAAGGATATCAGTGTGGAATGCAGCCACTCTGGGTTTTGTGCAGCTCTGCAACTGGGAAATATCAGGACAGGGAAATTCCCGAGCATCAGCTTTTCCTGGGAAGCCACACAAACGCTCACAACCACGCCCTGCTGTGGTTCTACTTCTGCTCCTCAAGCCCTGCTGGGAGAAGTCCAAGGAATAACATTTCCTCTTAAATTATTAATTTGAAATAAACTCCTCAAATTGTGAAGCCTTAGGTTGAAAATCTATGACCTTGCATAGGGATATTAAAGATGGGCTGTTTCCAGCAGAGGCCAATCAAACACCAACCTCAAACTCTCCTCTACGGGCAGTAAAGCCATTTTCTCCCAGCTTTCCACATTCTAGAACTTTCCATTCCCAGATCTGAGCTTTGTAAGAACAAGTTCCCTTCCCTTTCCTTGGAAACACAGCGGTAACTTTCATAAAATTCTCAGAAACACCGAGGTAACTTCCTCAAATAATTCTGCCAGTTGTGAATCCACAGCGTGCATCAATTAGAATATCCCACAGGAGCAAATTGCTCCATGGAGGATTTTACTTCCCTCTAGAACAAGCAGCAAGGGTGGAACCGGAACATCAAACACAACCCATTTCCTCTGCTCAAACCAAAGGGAGGTAAGTGGCAATCCCAAAAGCACAAGGGTTCCCCTTTGCCAGGAATACACACCACGGGGTTTTCTCCATGGTGAGCCACCTTGACATCACAGAGCAGCCCTGTAGGATCCAACTGCACTTCCACATAAAACATGTCCGAGGTGATGTAACACTCGGTGCCGTTCGCACTCAGGTGGGAGCCGAGGCTGCCAGAGGAAACAGAACAAAAATCGCTGTGAGATGCACACAAAACCCACACAAAATTCACACAAACCCCCCAATCCAAGCACACAAACCCCCCAGTCCAAGCACACAACCCCCCCATCCAAGCACACAAACCCCACAGTCCAAGCACACAAACCCCCCAGTCCAAGCACACAAAACCCCCTCCCAATCCAAGCACACAAACCCCGCAGTCCAAGCACACAAACCCCACAGTCCAAGCACATAAACCCTGCAAATCCAAGCACACCAAATTCCCCAATCCATCACACAAAACTCCACAATCCATCACACAAACCCCACAACCCAAGCAAACAAAAACCCACAACTCAAGCAAACAAAAACCCCAATCCAAGCACACAAACCCCACAATCCATCACACAAAACCCCACAATCCATCACACAAACCCCACAACTCAAGCAAACAAAAACCCACAATCCAAGCAAACAAAAACCCCAATCCAAGCACACAAAACCCCCTCCCAATCCAAGCAAACAAAAACCCCCATCCAAGCACACAAAACCCCACAATCCATCACACAAACCCCACAATCCAAGTGAACCAAAAGCCCAATCCAAGCACACAAAACTCCCCAATCCAAGCACACAAAACCCCCTCCCAATCCAAGCAAACAAAAACCCCAATCCAAGCACACAAAACCCCACAATCCATCACACAAACCTTACAACCAAAGCACACAAAACCCCCAGTCCAAACACACAAAAAAACCCCACAATCCAAGCACCAGAAGGTTCTGGTGTGGGCAGGGGATCAGGAGAAGCCTTTGCCATGAATCAAAGGAGGAGACGCACCCGCTTTGCCTGGCGATGGACTCCAAGCGATCAGTCATGGCAGGCAGAGATGATACTGGATGGAGGGAACAAAATCCAAAGTTTAGGGCAATGATCTGACATTCCCTAAGGAATAAGGCACGGGCAATAAACCCAACCTCAGCTGGTTACTCCCTCCCACGTCTGGTCACACAGTCACACAGGAGCTGTGCCCAAATACAGACGCAAGGGTCTGCACACAGAAACACAAATATGCCCAAACTGCGAGGAGAGGATGGAATTTCCTCTGCAAGTGGAGTCTGCGGGCACTCACAGAGCCATGGAATGGCTTGGAAGGGACCTTAAAGCCCATCCAGCCCCACCCCTGCCATGGGCAGGGACACCTCCCACTATCCCAGGGTGCTCCAAGCCCTGTCCAACCTGGCCTTGGACACTTTCAGGGATGGGGCAGCCACAGCTTCCCTGGGCAACGAGAGGCTTTTCCCAAAAAAAGCAGCACAGCCAGTGCTGACTGTCCTGCCTGGCACTGAGCTCAGTGCGCTGATGAACCCCTGAGCACCAGGAACACCGTGAAACGCACCAGCAACACCCTGGGTGTGATTTTCATGGAGCGTTTCCATAGGATTTTCCACCCTGCAGCAGCCTGTGGAGAGCACACAGAGAACACACCAACCTTTCAGGGCCTTCTGCAGCGTCTCCAAGCAGCTCACCAGGTGCTGGTGTCCTCCCGAGTTCAGCACCACTCGCTTTTCCTTGGACAAACAGAAGGAAAAAAGGTCATTTTCCCTTGTCCCTCAGTAGGAGGGAACTATGGCACCTTTTGAGCAGCCAAGTGAGGTTTATTTAGAGAATTAAAAGCAGATTAGATTTCATGCCCAAATTACATCATCTTGATTCCTCTAGGTGAACAGTACCTGTTTGCAAGCAGATTACAAAGGCAGGCCTGGAATTAATTTATTTTCTTTTAAGCAATTTGCTCAGCTGGAAGAACAGAATGTAGCAACTTTTTATAGGTCTAAGCTGAGAGTTTTAGAAGAGGTGACAGAGAAATAAAGAGACAGGCAAACTTTTAACGCCTGAGTATGTGCAGGAGGCTTTGCTGTAGCTTTCCCTGCCTCCTGCTCCTCCTTCCCCCACCCAGACCAATATTTCAAACCTATTTTTGACTAAGCCAGCACTGAGCATTGAGTGTCACTGAACAAACTGCTCTACAAAACAATATCCTGGAAGGGTAAGCAGCAGAAAATACAAGTTTGATGCTTTTCCTGGCACTGAGCTGACAATTAATCTGTAATTAGGGGAAGGTTTGGACATCCCTCCCTCCCCTGTGCCCTCATGCAGGAGAGAGTGAAGCCTTGGACACAACGAGAACACCTTGAAGAGATCTAAGAACCCAACCCAAAATCATCACCAGAGAAGCCCCAGACAGCTCCTGCTCAGAGCCCAGCAATCCTCACCATGACCTGACGGACCAACTTCATGGTTTCTGTCCAGGGCCGGTTCTGGCTGTACTTGGCATGGAGCCTTTCCAGGAGGGAGCTCATCTTGTTCAGCTTCTCCACCTCTGTGAGACAGGAATGTTCAGGAAAGAGAATGAGCCAATACTGGAAGTTTTACAGTCAGTTTAGGAGTAAAACACCTTCCACCTTTAAGCTAAAGATGGCTTCAAAAAACTTACTGCTGGCTTAACCCCAGACCTCGAGGTGAAGTAAATGTAATGGAATATCCCAAGCTGTTAAAAGCTAAAGGAAAATGAAAATGAAAATGAAAAGCCTATGGAATGGCTGTCTGGAAAACACCCAGCTCCTATTCTGCACGATCCCTGAGTGAGGTGGCCCCAGCTGGTTCAGTTTTGTCCGGACAGGAGTCTATCAGGGCACTGTTTGAGTCTATCAGGGTCTAAGGATGATGCTCCCCTAGGGCAGGACACTGAGGGTGTGGGAAACATGGTGTTACAGCAGTGAGGTGGGGTTTTGTGTCCTGGATTCCCCCTCTGTTCTCTCTCCCCAACTTCTTGAAAGGTCTTCACACCTTCCACCATCAAAAACCTCAACCAAGTCATTCCAATTGCCAATTGCCACAAATTCTGTGCTCAGACACACTCCTGCCCCACAGCAGGACTGGGGGGAATGGCTGGAGCTGTGCCTGGGAGGTTTAGGGTGGATTTTGGGAGAGATTCTTCCCCCAGAGGGTGGTTGGGCACTGCCCAGGCTCCCCAGGGAAAGGGCACAGCCCCAAGGCTGCCAGAGCTCCAGGAGCGTTTGCACAACGCTCTAAGGCACAGGGTGGGATTGTTGGGGTGTCTGTGCAGGGCCAGGGGTTGGACTTTGATGATCCTGTGGGTCCCTTCCAGCTCAGGACATTCCATGACTCTACAAACAGCTCAAAGCTGAGGGCTGCTGTCCCCTCGGTGCTGCTCCAGAGCCAGGACACGGCTCCCTGTGCCGGGAGAGGATGAAGCAGGGGATGAGTGACTGGAGGGTGACAAAGAGAACGTGGCTTTCAGGAACACTCAAATCCTGCATTTCATTGCCAAGAGACAGAGTTTTCCACACTTCCACGTCAAAAAAAAAAAATCCCAGTGGACATCACTCCAGAATAAACCCTGTCCCTGGCCCTGGAGGATCCAAGGCAAACATGACATTTTAATGTCACCTCACGGGACCCTGTGACCTCCACCTGCCAAACTTCCACAGTTTGGGTTCATTACTGATGCTCTCCCAGCCCACAGACCTAACACGGAGCCCTCCACATCCAAGTGTGAGGAATGAATGAATGTGTGCTGGGTGTTTCGGAGCATCCTGCTCTGGAGACATTCCAAACCCACCTGTGCCACCTGCTCCAGGTGACCCTGCCTTGGCAGGGGGGTTGGACTGGATGATCTCCAGAGATCCCTTCCAACCCCAACTGTTCTGGGAGCAGTTTATACCTCTCAGCTGCATCAACACAGGATGTTGGAGGTGGGAAGGGACCCCTGGAGCTCACCTGGTCCAAACCCCCTCCCCTACCTACAGTGAGTTGTCCAGAATCCCAGGAGATAGCTGGAAGGGACCTCTGCAGATCACTCAGCCCAAGACCCCTGACAAGGCAGGGTCGCCTGGAACGTGCCCAGGTGGGTGTGGAATATCTCCAGAGAGGGAGACTCTGCACCCTCCCTGGGCAGCTGTTCCAGCGCTCTGACACCCTCCTGGAAAGAATCTCTTCCTCACGCCGAGGTGGAACTTGTTGTGTTTAAGTCTCTGGCCATTGCTCCTCGTCCTGTCGCTGAGCATCACTGAACAGAGTCTGGCACCATCCTCTGACAGCCCCGGAGACATCTGTACGGACTGATGGGATCCCCTCTCAGCCTTCTCCTCTCCAGAGTAACCAGGCCCGGCTCCGCGGTCCCTCCTCACCACGGAGACGCCCCAGAGCTCAAATCGCCTTTGTGACCCTCTCCCGTTTCACCTTCCGGGGCGCACCTCGGCCGCATCCCGGGGCCGCCCAGACCCGGAGCCTCGGATCCACAGGGCCCCCCTCGCTCCCTCACGGGGCCGGCGGGAACCCCCGAGCCCCCCGCGCCGCACTCACCCTCGGCGCTGCCCGGCGCTGCCTTCATATTGCAGGTCCGGGGCCGGGATCGAGAGAGGGAGAGGGACTGGGAGAGGGATCGGGAGCGGGCGGGGAGCGGGGGCGGCGGCCGGGCCGCCCTCGCCCTCACACGGCGGCGGCCGCCGCCATCGCTGTGCCCGCGGCTGCGCTCCCGCGCTCTCGCGAGACCCCGCCGCGCCCGCGCGCGCAGGGGTGGGCGTGGCTGGGGGGGACAGCACGCCCCGCCCCCTCAGCCTCCTGCAAGCGCGGCGGCGGCCGCCGTGGAGCCCTAACGGAGCGTTAACCGCCCGTTACCCGCCGGTGCGCCGGGGCGGGCCCGACAGCGACCCGCCGGCGGCTTTAGAGCGCAGCGCGGCGCAG